>JACXII010000050.1:1973483-2454247 GCA_014737395.1 Bombus waltoni
AACTCTTTAAATATTTATCGTCGTTTCAATAGATCGAATTTAAATTAAATATATCTAACGGATCTAACAGAGATTCCTGTTTATCGTGTAGATAAATTTCCCAGAGAAGAAGGACTAAAATCGGGAAGACCGCTAAAATGCAGGAAACGAACGACGCTGAAAAGGACCGGAACGGTAACAAATCGGCAAACCCCGTTTATGGAAACAAGCGGGCAGAGGCAACTCGTAAAAAGTTGATAAAGATACGGAGAAACGTAGCAAGAAGAAAACAGGGGATGAAAGCAGAAAGTAAAAGCATCGCGAGGTGCGAAAGACGGACATATTCGCGAAAAAGTCTCGCGTATTTTTCTTGTTCCTTAAAGCCCGTCGCTTTTGACCACGATGAAATTAAGCAGTGAGAATGTTGTCGACGAGAAATGAAAACTGACGCTTACCGCGGAACATCGCGTTTAAATTCCGCTATTCGTAATTCTGGCCGAATCTTTGACGTCTCTGCCTACCGAGATTACTTTTGACAAAAAAATCGTTAAACCGGTCGAAATTGTCAACCAAATCGAGTCAAGCACGTAAAAACACTGTCCAGTTAGAGAGAGTATTCGATCTTGCGAAAATACGTTGAAACGCGCGTGGAGATATTTCATGAAAAAGCGTTTCACGTTCCTTAATTTCTTGGAAAGTGATCGAAAACTTGTTCCATTTCACAAATGAAAATGGACGGATGTTTCGCGTTTGTTTCAGTGCAGAATACTCGCAACGATATTATCAAACAACTCGTAGGGAATCGTGTAATTAGAAAAGGGCAAGTTTCGTTACACGTTCCACTTGCCTAACTTAAAGGTTCTCGACCATCTCGTCGTTTTTTCGAACATACGCTGAAAAAATTCACGCCCGCCGCAATCACACTTTGGGTAAAGAAGAAAGCTATCTTCGATAACTTTGTACACGCTCCCAATCAATTGAAAGAATCATCGTGACTATATATAGCCATCTATAATAATAGCCATGCTATTTCCAGCCTGAAACCAGCAAGCACGCTTCGCTCGAACATTCTCATTGTCGTTGTTCGACCATCAACAATTTCCCATCAAACTCGCATTTACACCTCCAATCTGAGAGACAGGATCCTTTTTAATAGCCCGGGCTCTGGCTGTTGGAAGAAGAAAAACCCAATTTTGCCGATGAAGCCGGCCCCTCCCCGGCCGCGATTCTCTTACCCTTTGTTCCCGACTGAATGGTAGGCTCGATATCAATTGAAACGTTCCAGAGGAAACGGCACCATCGGCTCGACCAACAGAAAAATTTTAATGAAAGTCGCCTTACCCGAAGGTACGAACGAAGAGAAAAGGGAGAGAACGCGTGGAAACTTCTACGAGAAAGATAAAACCGGTGGATTCGTTGGAGAAAAGAAAAGTCGTGGAAGAGAGGCGGAGTGGCGGTGGCAGAGGGAAAGCGAGCCAGGGTAATCTCTGACATCTTGTTACAGCTCGGCACAAGAAAGAGGAAGCCTCGGGGATGGAGGGGTGTCGAGACCTCTTCGTGGCTGCGTTCAATTAAAGCGTCACCTCGCGCAGGAAACTTTTATATGAATGGTTTTCATTACGTCGCGGACTTATTAAAGCCGTCTTCGCGCGAGCATTAATATCCCTCATCCAGACGAGTTTTGTTATCAGGCCACCCCTCCCCCACCCCCTCGTTCGACCGTCCGTGCTCCTTGCTGGGAGCCAGGACGATTCTATCAGCCGTGGAGCCAGCGAGCACGATGGACATTACTCGACCTGATCACGTGCGAATTAATGGACTGATTATTTGATTCATTGAAACGAGAGAAATGATAAATGGTTTGGAAGTAAACGGCTATCGATACTTTGCATTAAAACGGTGCACCGAGACTTTGGCGTTATTTGATATAACGTAAGCGAAAGAAATTGTTAGCGATTAATCGTGGAATAATTAACGGGTCATTGGTTCGCCTTATTTTTCTATGGGTTCGACGAAAGAAGAAAAATGCAAGAGCGTGTGAAACGGACGCCGCAAGATAGGAGAGAGTTATAACTTTTTGCTACTTAAATTCACTCACCGATACTGCTCACAGAAATTCGCACGGCGGTTGGTAAATCCTTATTTGAGGGGAAATTATTGTCTCGTAAACTCCCACCGAACAACACTTTATCCTGAAACACCAAAATATACAATTCGTTGTACTAATGTAACACTTTTGTTTATGCTTAATCGAGTAGAAAATCTACGATATCTATAAATGAACAGTATGCTATAAGGAAACTTGTATAATAATATTAGTCATAAATCACGGGATACAATATAACACATTCGTGTAGCTATAACAGCCGACAGATGGATGTTGTCAGAAACGAATCGCTTAGATTCGAAAATAAAGCATCCTTATCCACACTCGTAGCCCGATAAAATCATAAAACGTCCAACGCTGTTTCATTTCTAAGATTTAAACGGTCATAAATTATCATAGATAAAATATCTGCCGGCGTAACTCGCCTACGGAATACGCAGCAATATCCTGTAATCTTGCGTTCACGAGCATGTACGTTTAATCTTGAATGGCGATCGTTTATGCTACGCACGAACGCTTTACTGCTTCCCTATTCCGATAACGATTCGCGACAAAAGGACTGCATAAAAATTGTCAAAAATCGTTTTCAAACACGTGGACAACTTTTCCTTTCAAAACCTCTAAGCGATGACCAACGATATAATCAAATTGTTGGGTTCTTGGGCAAAATCTACCGAAACTTTCTCGATTCCTCGCACCTACGACGCTGTATCTGAATTTATAGACCGTCGATTGTGCTACGTTGCTAATCGCCTCCGCCGCTGAAGCAACGTTAAACACTTTATACAAAGGAAAGAAAAAATTGTTTCTTATCACACGATATTTTTCTTTCTGCGTGACTTATCGATGTTTATATCGCCGCATTTCGGAGAATCAATTTTCATCATCTTCATCAACTTCCGTTTACACTACGAATCACTTTCTTAAAAGTTGACTCGAACCCATGTTACGATAAGAGGAACTTGGAGTCGTCGACGCTGCACGAAACTACCTCCGCTTGGTGCGCGTGTACATGAAACAAATTTTGTGTACGAAAACAGCGACAAGCTGGCAAACAAGCTAGGTACACTATTCCCGGCACTCTATTCGCCCTCGATTCCTCGAGGAAAGCTGAGCGACGGAACCCAATTCATCCCCGAAAATAACGTACACCATCCACGTAGCCGACTAGCCTAGATCGCGAGAAAGCAGGCCTGTAAACGAAAGCAGGGACTTTTAACGCATGCGGATTAATTTTTAAGCGTATAAATAACTGTCTCGCGGGGAAAAGGGACTTTGGGTAGAGCGTGGCTGAACAATGGCGGCTGCTGCTCAGCTCGCGGAAAAGAGGCTTTTGAATCCGGCGTACGGATATTAAACGTCGTTGGACGACGAAGCCAGCGAAAACCCGAAACTCTGACCGAGCTTCGCGGTGTAACAACGTGGAAGCCATTGGACGAGGAGAAACGGCGACGAGAGAAAGAAGATGTACGTACGTCTACGGGAATTATGATCGTACGGAAGTAATTCCGCCTAGCGGCGTGACCTTCTCGATTTCGCGCGGTGCTCCACGTTTCTACAGTTTCTTCGCGCGTGTAACGAAGAATGGAACAATCGTGTTCCATCCTTCGAGTACGACCAAGGTAACGGCAGTTTCGCGTGGCATCGTGTACAATGCGTGTGCACGAGCTCGCTTATAATTTCACGTCGGCGGAAGCTGTTCGATCGAAGGAAAGAGGAGGAAATAACAGCGACGGGTTGAATATCGATGCGAGGCGCGAGTTTCGAGTAATTGACCGAGATCGAGGGTGTTGCGGGTGATCACGGTATTGGCAAAGAACGGAGATACGACCAGAGGCTACGACGAAGAAACCACTTCTAGACTCTTTCTCGTTCGAGCTCTCGTTGCAACTAGATCATTACATATACACATACTTGATCTTACGTATTTTCTTTACTATTGAAATTCTCTTTACCTTCGAAATATATTGTTCCGGAACAACTTCATTCATCCGGCAAGCTTGGAGCACGATCGCGCGCAAGGCTATTTTTGACACGTTATGAACTCGGTATTTCCAAAAGGTAATTTTGAATCGTATTGTAATAAATTATCGTGAAAAAAAAATAAGTTAGCTCAAGTAGTTCGAGCAGTGGAACGTTCGGTGATAAAGGCGGCATCAGAAGTACCCGACCGGAAGGAAACGATCGCGGCGTCGTATTGGAGAGGCGAGTCTGTGTTCGACGTCATAACAAGGCGGAAACGAGAACGGTTCTCCTTTCTCCATTGCGTTGCTAATGCACCGAAGCTTGCTGGGATGCATCGACGATGTACCGTGTTAGTGTAACGCGAGAAGTATGTAAATTAGCAGATAGAAGGCGAGCAATAAGTTAGAAAGCGAAGGTAAGTTGCGAACGCGAGATCACGTGTTTGGTTTTTGTTCTTCGCGCCGAGACGAAGAGAAATGCTAATTATAGCGTGTCATGGCTTCTAACGACGGTGTAAATTTCCCTCTTTACGAACATTGATCTACATCCGACCAAATACAAATTATCAGTTCTTAAATCCCGCTCTCTTTTACGAATTTCATTGCGTCTATTTATCTAGCGTTTTTATACGGAACTTTCGTTAAAAGAAAAAATCGACACGAACCCGAATATCGATAACAAATCTCTTTGTTCGCTTACCGCGAAATGAAAGACTGTTGACGTGTCAAAATTCTGCATGTACGAGTACCGAATCTATCGAAATTTGGACGGAAGAAAGAATAGTTTTGTTAGATATCAATCCGATATTTGTTTCTTCGTTCCGTGCGTGAAATAAATTATTCAAAGAAACTGGAGTATAACCGTCGCAACCGAATTCGCTTGATATAAAAAATGTATCTACAGGAGCGATCAATCTACGTTGCATAAAATATGAAACCACGAAATTCTACACCGTAATTGTCTCCGAGCGAACGAAATTGATACTTTAGCGGCGTTTCCCAAATCAACGAAAACGGCAAAACAAACGGAAAATCTTGAATAATTAAGAAATTGAAAGGCCACGATCTCTTAATTTAACCGGTTGATTCGGATGAAAATTCCTTCGAAATCTTAAATTACTTGTGTCGATTACTTCTCTTCGAACAAATCCGCGAGTATTACGAACACCTGAATAGATACGCGTACCAAGTTCCAACGCAGAGGATAGAGATTCTTCGTAAAAAGAGAAAGAAACTGTTAAAAAGAGTCTAAAAAATCACGTGTTGCAACACAAAAAAAAGAAATAATTCCTTAGAAGCGAATCGTTGAAAAATCCGAAAACTTGGGAATCCGAGACGTCTCGCGTCTTAACTTTCTCCCCGTGATTCCCAAAGTTTCCTCTACGAGGAGAAGGCTTTCAAGAAAGACCAACGCTTTGGAAGATCGCTGTAGACCGATAAAAATCCCAAGACAGCACCGAAGAGCTTGAAAACACGCGAAGAAACGAAGAAACCTACGGATTCACCGAACAATCTCGCTACGTTGATGCGTCTGTAAGCGATAGCGTTATAGTCGTTAATGCGTACAACGAACAACCGGTGTACCAAGCAAGAAAATGGTCCTTGGAGAACACAACTTCTTAAAACAACGTCGTGTCGTGTTACACGATGTTCGTGCACGAGGTAACAGAGGAACGAGACCGGTTATTCTATCCGGCCCTTGGAATCGTTACAAGCATGCGTTGCGACTGAATTACACATACGCGAGCCATACTTTTTTACCGACGTTTTGCGCGTGGAGGGAAGTCGCACGTGAAATTTCAAAGGGGAACTATAAAGCTTTGTGCGCGCGCGCTAGACAAGCCGCGAAAAATAAAAAATTCTTCGCTTTCCATTACGATTTAGTTGACAAAGGTATGTCACCTTTTTGCTTGAGAACTGCCTATTAAACGCGCGGCGAAACGTATCCGAAAGTGAATTTTCAGGTCTATCGAAAATTTTGAGTTTCCAGTGAAGACGCGAGTACGACACGGAAGGTTTTAGAGAATGCGACCCGACAGATAAAAGGAATCACATAGCGTCGAATATTACAAGAGAATATACAATTGACGAATTTCCGATAATTTTCTCGAAATCCTTCGAATTAGAAACGCGCGAGTATCTATTTGGAATCTAAATCTATTATCGATCAATTTTGATCAGATTTCTTCCATCGGACGCAAAATTTTTATCCATCGAGAACCTTTTTTCTTTTTTTTTTTATTTAAATACACTGCAAAAATCCAATTCCCTCGAACTAGTTGCAGTTGTAATCACGAACACGTAGAAGAGGTGCCATTCCAATGCTTCGGCCAACCAATGCCAGATCGGGGCAAAATACTAAAAAGTAGGAAAGGAGGCAGAAGCGAGATAGACGAGAAAAGACAATGAAAAAAAGGACGGCGAGAGAAATAGCGGGGAAAAAAATAGTTTGTCAAAAATGAGTCGAATTCCGCACCATCGATGTCGCGCGGTTGTTTGTCGATTTTTCTCCCCCATCTCGCCGCTCTGCATGATTTTTTTTTAAGCCTGAACGCTTCTCACTCTTCCTTTCAACCCGATACACCGCAATTCTCTTTTGCCCCGTGGATCGCGGGCGCGCGTTTCAAAGAGGATTTTGCGGAGCGTGACGGCGTTCGAACGTGATCCTAGCAATTTGTCGCTGCGGCGCATTCATCGCTGCGAATCAAACCGATTAACGGCGGAACCGGCGGTCGTTGTATTCGGTGGCCGACCCTCGATTCGCCAAATCGTTTCCACGCTAACGGTGTACAGTCTAGTTTTTTTCCCCCGCTTCAGCTTTTCCCCTGTCCATCCGGAGACGTTTTAAGATAAATTTCGATCGAGGAACTCAAGCACGAAAGAGCAAAGGTGAAAGCTAAGGATTAACTGTCTGCATTTTATTGCCCCCGTTCCATGGCTAGGCTTTAAAAGTCGGGAGCCGAAGAGGCTGCTACAAACATTTGAATTCGTCCCGAAAGAAACCTCGAACGAAGGAGATCGACCGTGGAAAATCCCCTTCCGCGCTCTTTTCAAGCGATTTCGCTAATACTATTTGCGAGTTCATCGGTACTTTGCCCGATGGAGAAATCTTGACTGTGACTTTTTAAAGGTGGAAGGCGAATAAAGGGCGGGGGAGGGGGGGAGACCATACGAACGAAATGGAATTATTTTTTCGCGACTGCGAGGGCTGGTTTTGATTTCGATGGGGTATTTGACGGATTTTCTGGCGAGGAAAAATATTGCCGAGGTTCCGACGGATATCCCCGATGAAATGTGTTTATGGAGGTTTGAAAGATTGGTTTTGCCGAGCGGATTGCAGCATTTCCTTTTTTTTTTTTTTAAGCAAATAGGATCCTTTCGGATTTCACGCGCGAGTATGTTATTTCATATTCGAATTCTACCGGAATTGCAAACAATTTCATAGAACACAAATGTATGAGAAGCAACGTTAATCGCACACCACTGTACGCGTTTCTTAACAACGTAACGGATTTACAAAGCGTGCCTATCGCTTCTGCTATAAGAAATATCCAGAGATTATTCACAGGCAATAACTAGCGAGAAACACGTTCATACTCGCAATTACTTTGTCTATCTTTACGTAACCGTTGCACTGCCTCTTACGTTCGCTCGTCCACGCGATTCAAATCGTTAAATTCTGCTTGCAAATTACACAACAGAGACCTTTGGTTCGTTGACATTTACGCTTACTCGACGGACAAAGCGATTTTTCCAATCGTCGCTTAAGAAACGAACGTAAATCGAAGAAGGAAAAGGCGAAACTTAAAACAAACACGATTCTCTTCGAATCTTTCGCTTCTTTTTCCCTCCTTGCTCTCTTGCGACATGGAATTACACGTTCGCCGATCGAACGCATTTACAAGCGGCGAACAGCGCCGTGAAAGAGCAAACGGACGGATCTCTTAATCAAACCGGAGCGTAAATTACCAGCTCTTGGCGTTTATTTCGACTGGATTATTAACATTGCACTATCTGTTTGGATATTTGCATGTAAAAAGCCGATTCGTTTGATACCTATCCAACGTGATTTCCGTACAAGTAAGCACTTTAACCGCAATACCACGCCGTTATTTGTCGTCATTCGAAATTGAAAATCGGCAAATTAAACCCGGCTTAGTAAAATAGAAGCTTCGCCTACCATCGCGTTTGATGAACCTTCAAAAAGTTTCGCCGTCACCACCGGTGTCACGGTTTCCATTTAATTTGCGAAAATATTGAAATTCAAACAGTCGCGAATTACGATTCGATCGACGAAATATTTCCACAGATAAATCATCGATAAAGCAGAACGCAAAGATTATGTTTGTTTTAATTATCCAGATCTTCTTTCGATGTTTCACAAAATTATCTATTTAGAATTTCCCACTTTTAATTTCGTCGATCGTCCAAATAAGTGACTTCAACGGCGATCTATTTATTTCTAAATATTCCAAACTCCTCCGTACTCGCGACAGTATCGTACGATACTCTCTTTCTCTCCCGAAAAGTTGTTACACGCTACAGAAAATGATTTTATCCTGCAAAAGTAGTCGCTATACTCTTCTATATACCATCGGTCCATCGAATCGGGTAAAACGACGCTCTTGTCTCTCTCGGACAGACGAATAACCGCTTGATTTATCCATACGATTTCATAAAAAATCGCATAGTGGCTATCCACGCGCTATTGACCCTCCCCCAAAGCTGAGAACCATCTTTTATGCCTAACGGCGAAAGATATACGCTCGAGTCTGCTAGAACACGACACGTTCGATCCATCGTCGATCTTCCTCCCCCGTTTCTCGAATCTGCGTTTACATGGTTAACCCATTAGGCTAATCCCGCTTGTAAATTCTGCAAGAGAACCGTAGCAACTGCATTTTTTGGACAAGCACCGTTTCGCATTCCGATTCATCTGGATCGACCGTTCGAAATACGTGCAATTAAAAGGCTAGAGTATTCAAAATGCGAAAGACGTTCCTGTAAGTGGACGAACGAGAATCGATCGTGTGAAACTACGACAGTCGATAAATTTGGAAATTGAGAAATATCCAAAATAGTTCAATTTTCGCGTACTGAAATTTAACTATCTCTTCTCTTCGATAAGTAATATTTTGGTTCGTGCGGATATTAATTATGACTGGAACTTAAAAACAGGCGCATCGATTTGCCCTCGATTTCATCTATTTTTAAATAAACGATCGGCCAACGAGGAACAGGGCATTCGCTTTTTACGCCATCTTTTGCGTGCTGCCGGCCTTAATTCTTACGACGTAAAGTGCATCACGGTCAAAGGAAGCTTTTTAACCGGTATCGTAAAGGGTTTCCCTTCGCCGGAGGTAGAGACGAGGACTTTGCTTCCGTTAAAGGCCTGCCTTCTCTGCCACGCAATTAGGTTCTAAATTTTTGGTTTGTGCGATGTCGAAGTCGAACAGAACCCGATAGGATTTCTTTGCAACTAATTCGCGGAACGTTCGATATTCCAATTTCCTCGTTAATATTCCATCTCGTCTGTACCTTTTCAAAGTGACGCGATACTTTCTCCGATAGTCTGTCCTTTCCCCCCCCCCCCTTTAAAAATATCTTTTGGTTTTATTTGAATAAATTCGCGGCAAAAATGAAACGTTCGAAAATAGAGGCGAGATCGTATTACCGAGAGTAATTCGCGACAAAGGGCGCGAGAAGTAGCGTTTAAAATGAAAGTAGGCCACCTACCATTATTCACTTGATGCAAATAGGAAAAGTAAAGAAAATGAACAAATGGGTTTCGCACGGGTTAAGCGACACGCAGCACCCGAAATGGATATACATGACCTCTTCGTCTTTTCAGACGAATAAGCAGGCCGAATTAGAATATGAAATTTCGTCTCGTTCCTCCAACCTCCCACTTGCGAATTATCACTTCTTCAAACGCTTAAACGATTCTCCAACGAACGACTTATCTCGTGATGGAGATACGACGAGAAACGGTATTCGCAAACATTCTTTAATCCTTCGCTCGAGTAAATTCAAAGCGCGAAATTGTACAAAACGCGCATAATACGAAACGGCGTATAAAGCGTCCAACGTACAGCGCTCGCCACGATACTCGATGCGTAGGTAAAACAATTTTCTACCGAGCGTCGCGAGATCGATTGATTCTCCAGAAACAATCGCGTGGCTACTGCGCTTGTACCTGCATTTGCACTCTACCCTCGACGTCCTACCGCGGTTCCACATTTTTAATTATACCCGCAAAAGTATGAGTTTTACAGAAAAATCCATACTCTGCTCGCGGAGCGCTCGAAGGATTTCACGGGCCATAGCCTTTAAACTTAACCTTCTTACGAGAGATCCGGTAAACGCGGTGTTACACGCGGACATACTTGGGTGGAAACGACGGAACGCCGATAAGGGACGAGGTGGAACGAAAGTGTCGTTATTATTAAATAAAGTGTGGCGTAAGAGGCGGCTGGGCTAGTCGCCGGTTATCATGGCGGACAAGGAAGAAGGATCATGCATAATTCAGCGAAAACTTGGTTCCCCTGACGGGATAGTAGACGAACAGCCCGTGGTATCGGTGCATCACGACGCGTAGAATAACGGCGCTCTGTCCTTTGCCTCCCGCCACGAGCTGTCTACCCGCCCCGTAATCTTTACCGAGCCATTAACGTCCAACAACTTTTTATACGCCCGTCCCGGGAACTCGATTCAACCTGCACTCTGTTGCGTTCCGAGGTGCTACGGTGTTCATCAAGTTCGAATCATTCGGACGTAAATCGTATCGGTTATGAACGAAGAACGCGCATATACGCGCGATAACGGTGTTATCGTACTAAATATCGTTGGAGGACGTTACACGTAATCGCGTTAGAGGCAGATTTCACTGCCAAGAATCTCGAATAAGGCGATAGCAACTGTATCTGAGAGTAAAATAATAACACGATCCTTTCTTCCGTGTATTCGTCTTCTCGCTGTAGACGCAGAGGTCGAGATTTTCCTACGAAATAATTTCTCGTTACTTTACGAACGTTCGTAATAACAAACTGGTGAGATGTAAAACAACGTTTCGTATCCCGACAGAACTTCTGAGAATGCGGTGACGTTGTACAATGTCGGCATTGCAAGCGAAAGAGCGTTATCTCTTCGGTCTCCGTCGGATAAGGAGTTAAATTTTAAGTAACGAAAAAGCCACCACATTCGGAGTAGAAATCAACTTTCTAACTATAACGGGAAATTGAAATCGAAAGGCAGGTAGCGGCGGGTCGCTGTACATCGGCTCTTATCGTCGCGACAATCCACGAAGAGGAAACGGAGGGTGAACTGAGAATTACTCTGGGATACGAATACGCTTCTGTGCATTCGCCATAAGCAGGCGAGAAGTACAAGCTCCGTCGGTGCTTGAAACTTAATCCCCCGCGTCGTCATAAGATAACGGCACTCGGCACCGCATAAACTTCATTGTCTCTGTGCTAAGCGGCCGTTGCAACATCGTCTCTTTACATAGCCTCGTCTCTTCATTGTTTCCGCCGCGTTTCTGCCGTTCGTACGGCTATACCGTCGCGTTACCATCCCTCTTTCGACCGCACAGCCAGTCTCCGCGATACGCAGACGATCTGATATCGCGACGAATTTTGAATTTACGTTCCGACTGTTGCGACATTTTGGTGAAATCTCGGCTCTGACACCCGACCAAATTTCCCGATACGAATTGAACGCGTCGAATCTTTAGCGCCTCGAACGATATTTCGGCAAAATCTCGGCAAAGTATTTGACAAAGCGGCTGCTGGGATTAACGAGCTTCATTCGTCTCCGATTAAAGCCAAGAACGATATCCCAATTATAGACCAATCCTGTGTCTAATCGATGCGCGGTAGTTAAGTACGGGATTATCCATAAGCAATGCAAAACCGCCATACGTACTGCCGTGTAACGCTGACAATACGATTTTCGAGTCATTACGTGCCCCATAAAATGCGAGAATTTAAAAAAGATGCATTAGAAGTAGGAATTCCATTGCCTTGGAAAAATCTTTCCGATATTTCGACCAAGCGCGTTCCTCCGGAACGACAGAGATCGATTTCACATCGAAGATCGCGAGACAAACTACGCTATGCATCGGCGACCAAACAATTTTATTTCCACTTGACGCCATAAATTGACGGTAAAGTTGAAAAATTATAATGGAGCTGAGGCGTAAATGAACGATGGCCCGCGTCACAGGAGGAAAGATAAAACTTCCAAAATGCTGCTTGATTAATGCTCGATCACAGCGACGTAAGAAGGGGGACCGAATACCACAACCCATCGATTTAAACCGACTGAACTGGAACAAAAGATAAGAGCTCGTAGATGTACCAAGGGTTCTACGGATTTCGTGTAAAAGAAAAGCGAAAAACTACAGCAAAAGCAAGGATACAGTTTCGAGGAAGCGTTGCTAATGAAAATTTCTATTTTAAACAAGTTTTCGGGAGACACGGTGATTAACGAGGCCCGGTATCATAGCGAGAACACGCATAGGCGACTAGCGACGTTTCTGGACGTCGTTAATCACCATCGTCCCTTTTCTCTTTAAAACGAAGCTTCGGCTCTTCAGGATCGATGATCGAACGAAAGAACAAAGACACTGACCAACTAAGTATTTTCCAATTGTTTGTTGCAGAGTGACGCGGCGCACGTAGTAAGACGAATCCGCGAGACTATAAATGGTTTAGGAAAATTTTAAAAAGGGTCCGAGTAAACGACGAAATGTAACTTTTCCTTCGAACTTTGCGCAACACGATTCGCGATATTTTAATTGGAAGCGGTCTTCTCGCAAATCCTAAATGTCAAAGTATTCGCAATATTCGAAATTTACGCTGTTAACCGATCGCGACCAATGCAAGCAATCTCTGAACAAATAGACTCTGTAAACAACCGCAGCTGTCGTTGAACCAAACCGCGTCTAAACGTCGAAAATCATAGATAGCCGGAACGCGATTAACTATGAACAAATACAACCGATAAGACAACAGGGGAAAGAAAATCCAAAGGATATCGATTCGTATTAAAAGTCAGGGTACTCGTCTCGCTTCTATGTAGCTAGGATCATCCGTCTACGTTTGCGAACCACGAGGAACCTAGAGAATTCACCGCGGTAGTCCGATCGTCTGTCCAAATTAGAGAAAGATAGAATTATCAAGGGAAGGAAAGACAGATGACCCTGCTGAATAAAGCTGGTTTCAGCTGGCCCAAGGGTAAAATTTGCATCGGCCATTTGTACTCCCTTTGCCGCGGTTGCTTTCCTTCGTAGTAGCGAACCTTAATTCGTTTTGTTTCTCGCTCTGAAAATATACAGGGTGTTTCCTAATCGTTCCAAGTTCCTTAATCGTCGACTGTTTCGAGGTAAACAGAGATAAAGACTAGCGGACGATTGCAATTTTTGACTTGAAATTTGGCTCGAAATTACCAATCGCAATTTACGATATCGCTTCGATCCTAAAGAAGTTGTACGGCAGGACTAACCGAAGCTATCAACTGGTCTCGTCTTCTATCTAGAGATACTCTACGCTCGATACTCTTCTTCGAACTTCCAGAATCTCTAGCTTGATCTAAGCTTCTAGATTCAGATCTAAGCTTGATCTGACTGCAAAGACAGATTACGTTCTACTAAGTCTAGCAATAGACTATATCTACAATACTGTATGTAGGAACAGACTGTCTAATAACAGGCTATGGTCTATTATCGTGCCGTGGAAAATTTGAATTTGAGTCAAGGATGGGACGTTACGACGGTCTTTTAATCGACCATTTTACAGCCGAATCAATAAATCGAGCACAAGTTATCGAACGTTTACGAGCTCGTCAAAACATTCGAGCGATAAATTTACAGGCTGTTCCTCGCGTTTATGAGTGCCATAAACGAGAAGAAGCGTCTGATTCGGAAGAGACGAGAAATAGCAACCGCTCGTCGATGCAGGTAGTAGAGAACGGATTCGTGTTTTAAAGGGCTCGGATCTGCCCGCTCTTGACGTACTACGTTTCGAGATCAAACGCGAAATTTCGAAGCGAGCGATGTAATTGCATGCACTCGAAGGCTTCTGACGTGTCGGATGTAAACCGGCGAATTTGCGAAAATAGTTTCGAAAGGAAAAAATTGCAGGTAAATGTACATTAACCGACAAATTCATAAAATGCCGGATGATCAAATTTTCTCAAATAAAAATTTTAAACGTTATGTAAATCGATGCGATATTTTACCTGCCCCTTTTACATACATTTTACGTACATTATAGAAGGCGCTTAAAAGCGAAAAGCGTCGATTTTTCCGTTTAACCGTTCGTCGAGCGGCTCGTCCCATGTCGACGTACGACCACGATTTCTCGGACATGCAAAATCAATTAAATTTACAACCTCTTGATCCCGCGTGGATTATGTCTGACATACTAATGACGCGTAAAATACTAAATGGCGCTATAACGTTCCATGAGATTACTATGTTTCCTTTTTAAATCGAATACGTACGGAAAGATACGGATTAGAGGGTTAAATCGATGGAAAAATCTTATTCTCGTTGTCATCGATCCTGCGAGAGTGAGATTCGAAAAACAAAATGGTGTTCCATATTTGGCTACTTTTCTCTGCTAACCATAACAAACGATAACAAAATACGCGATCCTCGAAAGTCTACCTACTGTATCTCGAATCGAACCAACTGCCTCGTAGACTCGTAGCAAATCACTAATCGCGAAGAAATGCCCGGTCGCCAGTGCTCGATCGCGCAATTCCCAATTTTCCAGAGGTAAACGAGCAAGCTGATCCAATAAAGGAAACGACGCATACAAATTTTAAATCTACAGAACGTTGACCGAGTCACGTTTCCCGTGAGCTTCGCGCTTTCTTCTCCGTTAGATGAACAGCGAGCGAATCAATGTTTCTCACGAGGAATGTTTCTCGTTTTATTTCGACCGACTTTGCAGTTGCGACGATGGTCACAGGGATGGAACGAACGTCGTCGTAGCTCGAAGCAGAAAATTCATAACACCGGGCTTTGGACGAGGGAAAACGAACGACCAAGTACAACTAGAATCGGCGTGTTTGTAAATGTCTGACGCGTTTTGCCTCGGTTCGCGAAGAAAGATTCGATCGCTTCGTTGTCCGCCGCTTTTCTATCAGGCAATCCTGTCTACACACTGCTGCCATATGCAACCGTTTCGATTACAACGAGAAGCAAATATATGCCGCGGTTTGCACGTTTATCTATCGTATTACGAGGTAAAATTGGAAACGAATTTTAAGATGGAGAATAAGTGGTTACTTGCATTAGTTACGAAATGCTATCCATAACCGATAATTTCGCTAATTTAGAAGTAGGTCAGGGATAAAAAGCGAATAAGCTTCAAAATAGAAACTACTCGTAATTCACAACTTATAACTTGTAACTTATAATTTACGATACTTGTAACTTCAAATTAGAAAAATACAAACTAGATCGATACTTGGATCGCCTGTAAAATAATTTAACAATTGGCCAATTAGCAAGGTTTCCGATGATCCGTAGGAGATGATGTAATATTGCAGACAATAGAAGCGGCAGATAGAAAGAAATCGAGTATCGTACGTTCGTACTTCGTTCCAATCAAATATGAATTTATATCGACTGCATACGGTAATGAATAATATACGTATACACGTATAACGAAGCGAGCATGAAAATCGCACAGTCCCACGATCGTTGCTTCGCTTTAACAAGTATTTCACCGAGGAATTACGTAATTGGATAATTAAAAACCGTTTCTTTTCTGTAACGAAAAATTTCATTTATCGCGTTCGTCGTTAATTACGGATATTAAAAGAGTTCGCTCGGTTTTGGCGCCCATTTAATTCATTAATTTAATAACTTGTCGAAATCGGCGATAACGATAGAGAGATAACTTTTTGAGAGGCGAAAATTGAGTTTAAATTAAATACGTACGATACGGCCGATAGATTTAAGGATAATCTTTCATTCGAGATAAAATCTATATAAAATCATATTTGTTTCGCTCCAATTACATTAACTCAAATTCTTCGTAATATCTCAGCAAACTGAACGATACCGATCTCTCTTTATTTATAACGTTTCATTACTACATCTCCGAATAAAATAGGGAGAAGGATCTCCACATTGATTTCTGTTCGCACCACAATGCACACGCACACTCTAACCTCTGATCAACCCATTCAGATACACCCTCGGTACACCTCGGCTCGAAACTCATCAATATTAAACGTCTTACCTAGCAATGAATTTATTTGAATAGCCGTAAGCCTTCAACCGTTTCAGACACTTCCAACAATTTTCCTTCGATCATGAATATTGCATGATATCGCCTGTGTAACTTAACGAAATCGCGCTCCGCCGTGTTCACTAAGAGAAATGAAAGGAAAGTAAAAAAAAAAAAAAAAAAAGAAAAGAAAAGAAAAAAAGAAGGAAAGAGGAAGAGGAACGAGATCATCGAGTTTCTCGATGTCTCTCTGTCCACCGATCAGTGATGCATTTAATAAAACAGCTAGCGCGCTTCGATCGGATTTTTTTCGGTCGGCCAGCTCGTTTCGCACGACCGGAAACAACCGACGAAAAACCGAGCCAAGAAATGGCTCGTCATTGACGCAACGAAATCGCCTATGAAACGTAACGATCGTTACGTCCCGGCGGTAGCATTTATCGTAACGAGATGTAAATGCAGGATCGCGCGGACCAACGCGTTTCGTCTTTTTATCGCCAGTTGGCCCCGTGTTTCGTTGCGGACGCTGGATTAGAATCGAAATGTAACGAAAGTGGCACGAGAGCAGCTCGTTTGGCCGGATAGAGTTTGAAAGGAACGGGGCATGATCGATGCGCATCGTTTCGGGAGTTGGTGGATAATCGCGTGTACGGCTTCTCATTAAATGTACGCGATACGGGCGAAGCGTGAAATATAGACAAATCGCGTTTTGACCAGTCCAAACTGGAACTGTTTAATCCCGCTGGATAACATCGGTAAATCCTATTGATTTATTTTACATTCGAGATAAATTCTCAAACCTACGAACTTTGAAACTTCTCTATCGTTCGTAAAGCATAATTACGAGTGTGTAACGTTACAGTAACATCGAAACGCTAGAATCGAATTCTATGGGAACGTCAGAGCATGAAACGCTGATCGTATTACATGGAAAATTCGATGCTTATCGACGTAGATATAATACGTTGCTCGCGTGCAAATTATTATACGCGCGGCTCTGTTCGTCCAGACAACTTTCGAAACAGGACAATTCGAACAACTAGAGGAATTATCGAGCAAAGTTCGCATACCCATCTAACTGTGGCCCATATGACTTAATAATCCTCGTAACGATACCCAAGTTCGTATTGTATCCTGCTGGTGCAATAGATCCTCGTACTGGAATTAATTCTACGTAACTATATGGATTTGCGGTAGCCTTGCTCGGTAACGGTTGAAAAATTCCATCGCTGAAATTTTGCAACGTTATCTTATCGACGCGATTATTGGATTAACGTTGACACTGATAGAAACTGTCGAATGCCTCGTGCTAGATTTATCGAATTCTCTTTCTCCGGTCAGCTGTCGTTTACGATGTGGCGTGATCGAAATTGCGCTAAAACTCCGCAAAAAAGGTTACACCGAGACACGAACATACGAATTACGAAAATACGCATCAGTGTATCGGATGGTTTTACGAATATCGTCGGCTCGTTGATTATTAATCTATTTACATATTCAATATTGTTGACGCAACGGTTAATTGCAATTTAGATTGCGTAAATAGAAAGAGAGTAAAGTTTAAATACCGAATATTGGCCTGTCTCTTATAAGAGTGCATTCAAGTTGAGAGGTGTAACAATCATTAAACGGAAGAGAGAACACAAACGGTTTTTCGCAAATAGTCCGATTGGCAGCTGGTAGGATCTAAATCTGCGAAAGTTCGGCAGACTTTGAATAATAGAAAGCCACGGATTTAATAATTTTTTGTGAACCGGATAAGCGCAGAAAGGTGATTAATAAATCGGATGTTCGATGAGGCGTGCGTCAAAGAAACGAAACCGTATCCGATAGCAATTTCAAGCGGAGAAACGACAGAAGGGAAGAAGGGATGACTATGACTATATAACCTGTGTGGTTGGAAATTCGCTTCATCGACATCGACAACACGCCACGTCGGCCCCAACCTTCCAAGGGCTGAGATAAAATCAAAGCGAAATCCCTTGAAAATCGCGCTGGAAAGAGAGCCACGCATCCTTGGCGTTTCTGGATCGCGTTTCGATGCTCCGCTCGAGCGGAAGAACCTGCCAGCTATTTTGCCGCGTTGGTCCCTTTCGGCTGAGCTGGCAGAAGCAATCATCTTCCGAAATGTCAGACTTGCCTTAGTCGCAAGATACGAATCTCTGGAATAATTTTTTGAAAGGATCGATTACTAAAATGCGATATTGCACTATCGCTGGGAGAAATTGTCTGGTTACTCTGCCGAGCAGAATAAATAAATGTATCAGGAAACGATAAAGCGGATTAAGTTATCCCGACGAATCGATCAAGCGTCGTGAACTTGTTCTTGGCGATAACTCAAACAGCGCAATACGATCGAGTTCTGGTTGTCCGAGTCCCCTCTAACCAAAGTTTCGTATTATCCGAGGTGCTACGAACTTTACCATAACTTCATTTTTTTTTTTTCGACGGTTTAACGCAAAGAGTACAAAAGTGAAACTCGTCAGGCATTTTTAAGACAGTTGATCAAACTAGACCTTTGATCAATCGAACGATTGATCGCGTTATCAAAATGTTTTTCACGTTTCTGTTGCACCACTCATCGACGACCATGGGCCCTTCTGTACTGTTCGAATCTTCGATTATTCGAGGTAGGTTCGGTCCACGTTCTAAAATAATTGGAGTATTCTAAAATAATTCAGCTTTGATTAAAAATTTCGAACTATTTTTCAAATTGGCTCTCGCGAATCGGCCAACCAGCCTCTGTTCATTTTCAGTATCCTCCTTCTTTCTCCCCCCCCCTTAGATTTTTAATCAGAGTCTTCGTCTCGCTCCTCGGAATATTCGAAGATTCACGAAAGTACTCGGCATAGGAAACACGACACGAGTTTTCTAAAAATACATCGAGCTGCTAAATTATAGATCTTGTAACGACTAGCGCATGGTAGTTTGCATAATGTATCGAAATCTGTCCGATACGTCGTAGAACAAGACGTATGCATGATCGTAGAGTCTGTCGTACGTCGAAATTCGAAGCGTCTAGAGAGAGCGAACCGACGGAATCTTTAAAGAACCTTTGGTTAGTCAGAGTATACGTTGTTAGGCCTTTGGAATCTCGACGAATCCAACGATTGAGAAATTCTAACGGGGAAAACAGA
Organism: Bombus waltoni; assembly: GCA_014737395.1. Classification (NCBI taxonomy): domain Eukaryota; kingdom Metazoa; phylum Arthropoda; class Insecta; order Hymenoptera; family Apidae; genus Bombus; species Bombus waltoni. The sequence continues at coordinate 1,992,916 of JACXII010000050.1, forward strand.
TGGTCGTGTGCGACTGGCCGAGAGCCGACCGAATTTATGGAATGAAATGTAAATGGAACACGCAGTCAACGAGAGCGTCGAGAAACGACACGAGTAAATCGTGCCAGTCGGCTTCTTCGTTCGCTTTCTTTTCCCTTCTTATTACCTTCGTTCTCTGTTCAGCGTGCCGATAATTCGCACGTAAATTCACAACAAATTGCGATAAAAACCGGGTCGATCGGGATGCAATTTACGTACCCCTCCATCCGAATTCACTTTGCAATGACAAAAAAGGGGGTGAGACTGAATCGAACTGGGCACATGGGACGAGGAGGAGAGACAGAGGAAGAAGATTGTTTAGTGCCAGGAAACCAATCACGGTCCCCCTGGTAATTCCCTTTTCTCGTATTAATTACGAACTTCGGACGTTTCTTCGATCAGATAAACTATCGCGATGGCCGATATAATTGTTGCGGTCGAGTAGCTGGAAATGATTTTTCTTTTCTTTAATCTTTTTGCGCCGAAGGCTGCTGCAGAGAACTGGTATTATCCCTTCTACCGTCGATGATAGATTCAAAGTATCGGAGAGGATTACGTTTGAAAATTTGGAATAATCGTTTTGGTTTTGAATTTGGTGGAGAAGGATCGACTCGTGGAAGGAAATTCTAACCCGTGAATTTGACGCGCATTCGCGGCACTGAGCGATGCGCGATCTTAGCGTAACGATGTCCTGGATCTAACGTTGCTAAGGTACATTTTGCAATGCGAGTTAAAATATGCTCGTAAGAGCGTATAATCAGAGCGGATACTACGCTTTCTTTTTCAGGAAAGAATTCGAAAAAAAAATGGTAATGTATTTTCCGCGAAGGTAATACAAAAATCAATCCAAAGCTACAATTTTATTATCGCTACTTACGAGCGTTTCGACAGCACCACGCCCAACGCCCAAGCATTTCTGCTCGTTTCAGAAAAATGCACGTACCTGCAAAGTGAAAAAAAAAGAAACGAAAATTACTTCTTCCATTAACGTGACCAGGACGCCTAAAACGATACAGTACGTCGCAAAGACCGACGGTTTTGTGCTGTCGCGTAACTTGAAACAAAGTTATTGGGACCTCTGTTCCCCGTTCAAGCGTACACGCAATACGTTCGTATTAAATCTCGCGTACTTTTAATTTACCGCCCACCACGGTTCGTAATATTTTCTCCTTTCGCCCTGCGATTTAAACGCGCCACCTGATGCCCTTAATGTCCTAACTCTGACGCGGTAACGATTTTTAGATGGTGAAATTATTTCTCTGCTAGAGAAACTGAGTTCTCTTCGAGGGTTTTAAGTCGTATCGACTAAACGGTTATTAACCATAGCTTAAGATTTACTAGTACGTAATCGTTACATTAATCCTACGATTAATTTCGATCCCTTCGCGAACTCAATTAAGTTGCGAATTCTCTCGTTTTTCAGATTGTCCTTAAGCGAGCCTTTCGATCTATACTTATCACGAGAAAGATTGTACTTGGGACGGTGTAATATTAGATAATCTACTGTAATTGCAGAAGAGCGCTCGTTGCATCGAGGAGAGTTGGTCTTTTCAATGATAGACTGTGGGAATGTGTAATTCTGGTATGTTCAAACTTAATCCGTGTAATAGCTGCTTGGTCTCTCTTAGCAAGTATAGCGTCGGTTTTTCCGTTCTTGAAACAGGTCTCGGTAATATTTTTACCACGGGGCGGGGCTGTTAGATTCCATTCAGATTCCCACTCGTAATATTAAACTATCTGTTGCTTCTTTTATCGAGTCGTTCATATGTAAGTTGTCGCAGTTGACGGTGTTTAAAGAGTCGGCGGCTCGCTTGACCAGCTTTTTCATTGCCAGGAATTCCAACGTGACTGGGGATCCGTATCAGTTTTATTTCTTTTCTTTCCACGATGGTTTTTCTACATATTGAAAAACGCGGTATTATTTCGACGGAACGATCCAACAGATTCCCGTTTCTCTCTCCGTCTCGCTTTGTCCTATTTTATTAACTACGATCCTATTCCCCTATTTTTTGCATCAATTACAGGATTCGAAGAAGATAAAGGTACCAAGAAAATCAAATAGAAAGCGAGGAACGGGGCAATTTCTGGGAATTTTATCGCGTGCAAACGCCACAACACGGAGTTTTAGATTGAGTTTGCTCGTCATCGATATCGAGCGGATTTATGGCGTCGAACAATAGCGGAAAGGATTCACGCTTTCACCGAACAGCGCGTATACCTCGGTCGAGCAGGGAAAAATAGGAGATCGTGAGTAGACGAGGCTGCTTCCTGGGCGAATTAAACGTTTTATGGCGAAAGGCGCAGTCGATTTGAGAGTCTAAGGGAAGGGTCAAGAGGTCAACGCCACTTTTCAAAACCCCTCGGTAGTTTCTTATCGATACGATGTAATAAGGTTGTTCGAGTGCTTGGAGCAATTTACGGATCGATCTGGATGTTTTAGTTATTAATATTTTTGAACCAAAGTTTCAGAAAATGTAATCAAACGGTATGTATATCTTCTAGAGAGGAAAGGATATTCTCTTTCTATTTTCATCTTTCGTATGTACTTTTCGTCGAAGAACGTCTTCCGAGATAGCAGCGATTCGACGACGTTCTACCCTCTTTAATGATATTTTTTAGTTCCCGTACTCCAACAACAACGGCTATCGCGATTACATCGATTTCGTGTTTCACTCTAACGGTAACTGTGATAAAACTTTGTTTCGACAAAAATTAATACCAACTTGGAAGAACGAAGAAAACGGAGCTTAAAAACGTTCTGAAAATATTATCGAACCCACGAAGAGGAATTGCAAATGAAAAGCAACTCAAATACACGAGCCATTGACTTTTTAAATTCAAGTATATTGCGTTAAGCGTATAGTTGAAACACCAACGACGATTTTAAGACAGAGAACGAGATCTGTGTTCGACGAAATTCTCGATCGCAAGATTCTAAAACTTCAAAGAAGAGAAAAAAAAAAAAAAAATAGAAAGCGCTCGAGCTTGCTCGAAGACATTTTCATTTTATCGTCCATCATAGCGTCTGGTACTTCCAAGTGGCTGTGGAACATTATCGTGCAATATTTCCCGTTGAATATCGGTTCCAAACGTCGCGGACGAGCAACTCTATAATATTGCTGGCTGTTATTCCCGCGATACGATGACGAAACGTAAACGGAGAGGATCAGAATTTCCGGTTTCCGAGGGCAAGTTTAACGACAAGAAGCGCATAAGCCACGCCGATTATCAAACACCGTTGAAATTTAATCGCGACAGAGAATCTCGATGTTTCGTATTTACGTAATGCGCGTACTTGTGTCACAAACATCATCGAATTCTTACGAATACGAGCAGACTAATCGCTGCGCAAGAATTACCGCGTTTTATGGCTACTTCCATTTTCCTATCCGTCTGTCGTCCGACATTTTTATGTAATTCCGAACAGTTCTCCGCAGAAATTGCAGATAAACGCGGTAATTTTGTTTAACAGATTGCGAATTTTGACCCATCAAACGCTCGTGTACCTTGCACTTAGAAATGCACGTTAAATGCATATTTCAAGATAAGATAGATCTCGTACGGCACTATAATAAATTTATGTAATATCTAGGCGAACATCGGGAATTGTAATTCATATCGCGTATGAAATGAGCGATTGCAAATAATAAAGCCAGAATCGCTATTAATACATTCTATTACTTTGTTTCTCATCCCATCAGATATAAATACAACCGACATAAATCTCCATTGATTATCGGTAAATGAGCTAAATTTCCATAAATTAATCACGCAACAGTAAACACGCATACCTTGGCCGTTTCTCGTGTAAATCTCGTGTAAATCGTGTAAAGAGGTATTTCGCGAATTTCCTGTCGATGTTGCGTGTTTAAATCGAGCATCTAAAATAAGTTGCTTAACTGAAAGAATATGAGAACGATAGAATATGTAAACACGATAACAAGACATTGTAAATGCTTCCGTTTCCAAATATTAAAGTTGATATTCTAAACAGCTTGCTCGAAGAAGAACCTCCGTTTTGATTTCTTCCTCTGAAAGTTTTATATATATATATATATATATATATATATAAGTAAAACTTTTTACCTCCGCGGAGCATTTGCGAGCAACTAGAGACATTTTCGTCGTTAGATATTATCGTATATGTTTTATCTGCGTGAACTTTAATAGAGTTGCACCATTTTTGCTCGTTGCACCTTCTTGCAAGATGATTTATCGATGTCCCGAAGCGTGTCTCGATATAGAGACTCGTTTTCATTGCTTCAACTTGGAAATTATTCAAAATATTATTTTGCAGTCTCTTATCCGGGAGAATACCTCTGGCGAGAACGACGGAATATAGAAACGCGATAACTTCATAAATGTTTCCCCTCTGAAACATTAAAATTGATATTCCAGTCAGCTTCCTCGAAGCAGAAGCTCCTTTTCCATTTCTTCTCCCGATATAAGTAAAAAATTCTGACCCTGCGGGACATTTCTCAATAAATCTCGTCGTTCGCTAAATAAACAAGAACATCGCACTTTCACATCGACGTGTCGATCGATTTAAGAAGAAAAGCACAATGTCAATGAAATCATTGTAAGAGCGGCCGTCGATGGAGCGCAGATACCGTACCACTGACCCACTAAATCCTTCCATACACGTTTCACCACTACCGACGTCATCGTGCAAACGCATAGTCATGCAGAGGAGGCTCTCCTCGAAACCGCGCAACCTCGTGAATCTTTGCGTTCCAGTCCATAATAGAATATCCAGAAGGTTTCACGCCGTCGAATTACCATACTGTCCCACGCTGTCAGCCTTCCGTGGGCACTTGGCAAAAGGAGGCTGTGTCGCAAGCGTGCTCTCGCGTCAAAAGTAGCTTCCTTGGAGAGAACGCTGTGCGCTAAACCAACAGAAAGAGAGGAAAGGAGAGAGAGAGAGAGAGAGAGGGAAGGAGAGAGGTGGGAAGCGAGTTACCGTTGACGAACTTTATTAAACTATTACCACGCGAAACTCGTTAAATACCCACGAGGCAGGCATCTCGAGCCTAGACGATGCGGTTTGACCGTCTAATTTCAGTCGACAGACGGCATGTTTGCGTGACGCCGCTGGCATCTTCACGCTCCGCATGTCGAAGGCACGCCACGAGAATTCGCGGATCGAACGGAGGTTGATCCACGCGTACGTGTCCCTATATCTCATCTCGTCGAATCGATACGCCACATATATTCCAGGCTTTAATAACGGGGTCAGAGACTCGTCGACCGGCTCGTTAACGCCGGATGAATCCTGTCGTTTTTGCTCCATCGATCCATCCATCGATCCCCCTTCTTTCCTCTTTTCCTTTCTTTCGTTCGTTAATTGACCGATTCGTTCTCCAGATGAAAAAAACGCCGCCTCTTTTTTCCAAAGCTTCCGCAGCTCTCAGAAGTATTGACGTTTGATTGATTATCACGGCGTTGTCGATGTCGATTCCGCAAATGGGAGACGCGACGATCGCCTCCGGCCAAGGGCAGGATCTATGCAGCGAGATCCGTGATTGATGCTTCCGGGAACACCGGCATCACGAAGACTCGGATTAACGCCGCCGTTGTTACGGTCGACAGCCCGATGACACTTTGCCTCGACATTTTACGGTCGTCGCGTTATTTGGTTTCGTTTAACATCGACGCGGTTTCCAGTGTTTCGCGAAACGAAGAGCGGTTTCGGCAGCATCAGCTGCGCGTGCAGCGGCGATTTGGAACTTTGCGCAGAACTACAGGGTTTACCGTAAATCTTTCGAGTACATTTATTCCTTATTTAACGTAAACCGAGAGACGATTCGTCCGATTAACCTTCTCCCCTGTGATTTGCAAAATTCGTCGTATACTTTTCGAACCTTACGGAGAGAACGTGCGAGAAACTTTGACAAAACGTGTCCGTCTCATCGAATATCGATCAGCGTGCAAGAGGCCGTGTCTGATTTTTCTTCTGCCGCGAAATTTCCGAAATTTACAATTTCTACATTCGCGTTGCTTCGTTCGTTCGTTCGTTCGTTCGTTCGTTCGTTCGTTCGTTCGTTCGTGTCGACTAATAACAATTTCTCTCCGAGTAAACATTTTTTGGCGATTATCCTCGACTTTGATCTGTGAATTTAGAATTTAGAACACCGCGACGTGAAATGTTCACTCCGATCGCAAGTTGAAATTTGCTGACACCGCGTCGAATCACGATATCAAACTTTTCTTAAACTCCAACACCAACAACGCCAAGTCGCGAACTCATCGTTCGAATCTCCAACAGTCGTCACAAATTCGCTGAACTCGACGAGCTTCGGAGAACTCCCTGGCGTTACACGTTCATCCCTGGGCCAGGCAACGTTCGTCCCTGGCCAGGGAACGTTCTGGCTGCATTCTCGTTCTGCTAACGCAATTGTTACATCCACGTCGGATCGCGTTTCCGCGAGCGTCGAGGGAACTTGTATAAGCCTCTGAGCGCGAGAGTAAAGTTGCCATCGACAGATTCGATAAGTTTATTAGTCGGCGGCGCCCGAGGCCGAGAATCCGGATCGAGATGATTATCCTCGGGTCCCGGCAAGGTGATTTCTAGTTTCTACGTGAACTTCAATAACGTCCGGCGCGATTGTTCCAACGAATATTTCAGCCTCGCCGTGCTAACGTAATTTTCCATACTTTCGTCTCGAGCGACGTATTAAATGCGTAACTGTAAATTGAAATTGCCGGGGAATAAGGATGGTACGACGTAAGGCTTGTTTCCTCGTGATACGTTGTTAAGCGTCGAACGTATGGTGAAGCGGCGCATGAATTATTTATGATTTGCGAGAGATGGTAGTTGCGAGCTGAAACGTATGGTGTGAAAGGTTATCAACGTAGAGCGAAGCGAAATATTTTAATTGGTATAGAAAATATATACCTTTCGGAACGTGTGTTTCAAGCGTTTCGCAGTGAATCGTACTGTGTATTAATCAATCAAACGGTACGTCCGTTCGTAATTACCAACACGCAATTTTTTTTCAAAGTTAGCATCTAAATTAATGCTACGCAAATCGATACCTCGAGATTCAAGTATTATCGCCAATATCTTCTTTAATCGTCGTAGTATTCGAACTCTAACGCGTTCGCAGTAGGTGCTGGTAAAACAGTTTTTTCGGTTTTCGATTTTTAACAAATTACATGGGCGGAATATCGTTATAATGGTCGATTATACCCGATAAAGTATATGCACTCGACTATCTCGTTGAACGATTAAAGTTGGCTTAACGCGACAGCAATTAAAATATTTTAATGCTTTTCTAACACTTCCATGTCAGCCAACCAACTCCGTCGTTGGGGTTGATAGACTTACGTAGGTAGGTTCGCTATATGACTGCACGATCGGATAAGAAAACGTCATTAGTAACTTATTTTAACGACGATATACTCTCGCGCGGTTTAATCAAAAACTAAAGATTTTTGCTCGATAAATTACTCGTAAATTAAAATGTATTTACGCGTTAATCAAATTTAAACGGTTCATAAAAATCGTTCGCCTAATAACGAAATAACGATTTAAACCCTCGTAGCAAAAACTTTGAGTATTAGAAAGTATCGTTGGAAATATAAACGTATAGGTAAGTAGCTATAGTTGATATTCCACCTAATCACTATCTTCACGGACTGATGTATAATTTTTGTACTCGTAAAAAAGTAAATTTCCTTTTACGCGTCTTGAGCGAATCGACATCTTACGCGAAATACATCGAGCTCGGGCTTACGTAACCGTCGAATGTCATTAGTCGACCAGCCCCGGAAGATCATTTTGATTTCGATATTTCGCGTGACTAAATTGCTTGTGCGTTTCAAAAAAATACTGCCACGATAGGTCGTCTAGCGAACAAACTTTAAAACGTATCTCCGATATTTATTCCGACGTTTGTTCCGTATATAGAACGCGAAAACACGAAACCTCTAAGAAAAAATATTTACTTGCGACAAACGTCGATGACTCTCAATCGCGCAGCTACGGCGTCGAAACCAAAGGAACGTCGAGTGACTCGTTTCTGTCGCTTAATAAACTTTGCCGCGGTGGAGCACGCGTCAATGCAAACTTATCAACAATTAATCAACCTGCCTCTCCAGGCAGCCAGCCTCGGCCTTCGTTGCACGAAGCTCGCGGAAGCAACTCGCGACGAGTACACGCTCGTTAATTCTCTAACTTGCCGCAAAACCAAATTGCGCGTTTAAAACGTCATAATCTTCGTGTTACGTTACACGGCTGCACGCAGCATCAGAGCCGCGAGAAGGTCCCGAGCGGATTTTTGCGCGGCGTTCAAATACTCGCGAAACGACACGCGGAATCGCGAAACTTATTACGTTACACCTGTCGCGCGAGCGCCGTATTTCAGCGTCGCGCTGCGAATAATTGCTTAATGAAAATTCAACGACGCCCCTCCGCTGGAAAAAGGAAAACACCCGCCGAGAACGTAAAACGTCGACGCGGGCCAGGTCGCATTTAAATTCCACATCCAGTGGCAATAACCGCCGGGGACGAATCACGGTACAATAAGTGGAGCCAGATGGTGCCTCCTAATAAGCGGCGCACCTTTGCACCCTTCGTCACCGAGCCACCCCTTTGCCAATCTAATTCGACCCGCTTCCAAGCCCGCGCCAAAGCGGATGCGGCCTGGCAGCTTCAATTAACAAATTCTTGTCGAGGCAATCTCAACGGCGCTAATTAGGCGGCGACAAACGGAAGGTACTGTACGTTAGGTTGCACCCTGAATAGGGTGATTTGTTTAAAAATATTAGACCGAAAGGACGGGCGAGATGGCGTGGAATTTGCGAGATTTACACGGAGTGGAAATGAGAACCATTTCTGATTAAATGGAGGCGTTTTCGGTGGAATAATTTCGACCATCCTGTCCGCGGGACGGGGGTGAATTGGATAATGGCGGTAGGATGAATTTCGCTAGGTCGAAGAATTGAACTTTTGCCTAACAAACACGAGCACTGGATTTTTTAGGCTTTTTGAGATTTGTCTTCCCGAGTGTTTTCGAATGTTTGTCAGAATGAGCATTTAATTATACGGCGTGTCCGTTTCGTCGTATTTATAAATCGCTACAGAGGTATCAAATATTTCGATCTGCCGCGATGTCGACGGCATTGGCGTTATCTAGCGTACACGAGGTTGGCCAGCCTGCTCGATCAAACGTCGTTGCAGCTCTAAAAGGAGCCGATTGCGTATGCACTGTGTGTTTGTACTAAATGTTATTCCTCCAACGACTGGTCGCTTGTCCTACATGTTTGCCATCGAAAAATACAACTTTCCATTCCTCTGAAACCTTTGATATCTCGATAACGGTGTATGCAAAAGTACACGTAAGCAATGTTTTGACGTCGACTACGAAAGAAAATCTCCAGATATTTGCGTGTTCCCAGATAAAACGGACACACCGTGTATTTGCTAGTTCGGGAAGAAGATCGTAAGATTTATCCGAGTTGCGCGGTTACTCCGAACGTCACCCGGTCACCTCTCAAAACTCGACATAGCGTGTGCCGAATCGTCGACGAAACAAATGCAAGTCCCGAGCAATGACGCAGGGAGCAATAAACCAAACGAGCGTCGTCAAAGATTCACGAGGTCGATCTCTCTAACAAAACGATCGCAAGGGAGGGTGAGGGAAGCGATCAGGTAAAATGCAGGGTCGTGCCAAAGCGATCTCGATCAGTCATAAGCTACGCGAACGAAGGTCAGAGGAGCAAAGGAGAATCGTCCAGTTCTCGGTGGAGTCGTCGGCAATTCGAGCACCGTTAAGTCCCGCGAGAGTCTATTTCGCGTGCCCTCACGAGGTCTCTAAAGACACCTTCACATGCCGTCGTGATCAGTCGTTCCACGTAATACCATCTCGTGTTTGCGCCCGAGAGTTCGATGCCCGACACCCATAGCGTCGTCCGTTCCTTCCTCTCCCACTTAATCCTGCCTTTAACCCCTTCCCTAACCCCTTCTCGCCCTCCTTCCCTCCCTCCCTCCTTCTCACTCTCTCTCAGTCTGACTCTTGCAACCTTTTCATCGTCTCTTCTTCACCGACGCTCGAACTGATCTTCCACTTCTCTTCCTCTCTTAAATTGCCTTTCCCCCCTTCTCTCTCTCTCTCTCTCTCTCTCTCTCTCTCTCCGTCTATCTTCTAGCCCTTTTGCCTCGTTATTCTCGTCTCGTTCTTCGTTTAATCTTCAGACGTTTTCCTTCCTCGTCTTCTCTTTCCCCCCGACTCTTTGGTTTTCTATCTTGCAAGAGCAAGGCCGAGGTACGGGCCGTGAGATTGAGAGCAGGACTTTTTAACGACTTCGCATATACGTACGATGTACCTCTTCCACCTCGGAGGAGGAACTTCGAGCACGACCTAACCTCCGAGAAGAGACCCGGACTTCACGATAACAGGATCCCGCCAGGGAGAAGGCTCCACGCGGTGTTTAAGTGCCTTCTAATCGGGTTTCCTCCGTCGATCGTTTCTGACGGCCCCACGAGTCGCCAGGGATTCTTGGGTACCTCGCGGGTGATGATCGAAATGAGTGCGTGACTCGTTCGAGAGACGTTCGTAGAGATTGTACGGGGACTTTTATGTTGGATAGTCGACGGCTAGGACGAGTTTCGCTTCAAACCGTCGGTGCTTAAACTCCTACTGGTGCACGCGCGTTGCTTCGTACTTTATTCTATTTAATTGTATCTATGTACGTATCTAGATTTTTCTTTCTTTTTTACGTACGTGACAACAGCGACGATTCTTTTCGCGTCTTGCAGAGTACGTTCTTCGGTTGGACTTTGGTTAAAAAGATTCTTCCGACGATAAGTTTGACGTACGTTATTCGATCGACTCCAAGTTGTCAAAGTTATGAAAATTATCAATAATTCGCAGGGACTATCTTAGTTTTTCCAACCTTACAACACGTATCTCGATTCTCCAAAAATTCCTCGAGGACGACGAACTCATGCTCGAATGGAACGAAAATAGACAGCATAACCGATCAAGTAGATTATCCAGTATAAATCGATCGACTTGCCGATAAAAATGAAACCCCTCTACAATTTCCATTCGAATAAAAAAGCAACTTATATATTACTCTCTAATCATACGTTATACGAGTATAATTCTTATTGAACGTTTTTCCTTATGGATCCTTTTATTTCTTACGGAACGTAACGCTGCGTCTCGTGTAATCAATTCCAAAACGTTTCTGCCTAACCATAAATTACTACCGCGAAGGTAATCGACAAAAAGGAACAAATATTGCTCTAAACGATTCATCCAAACGCGTAACACGCTTCGACTGCGTGAACCAATTTACGTTTAACAAGAGGTAGAAACCCGTGTACTCGCAACAAAAAAGAGACAAAAAAAAAAGAAACTGCAAAGACAGGATAACAAAGATAGCACGAGGAAATAATCTTAATCTGGTAAGATATCTCTAATACGGAAATTATCAATTCTCGTATGCACGCAAATTTCGAATTCTCCATCCGCTGTCTACTATATAAAAGATCAAGAGACGCAAAAGCACACGAAATGCGCGTAATACGCGGAATGAGTTTGTGATAGTGAAACGAAGATTATAGAGAGGAGAGGAACGTCCCATCTAACCGGCTACACGAATCTGGATCAATTACGTGGCACATGGGCCACGTGTTTTGAACTCAATCCCTCGGACAGAATAGATTGAGTAATGCACATCGAGCTGCATTGACTGAATGACAGTCTCTGCTAAATTGACAGCCTTCCGGTTGCATGCTATCAGACTATTATCGAGCTACGTGGCTAGAAACATGGCAGAGTGTCATTCTTACTCTTCTTGCCATAGGACGCATTAGCGTTGCGATAAAATTATGTAACATTTTATTTTAACGTAACTGTCGGCAACATTTATTACCGACTTACTGTACGTCAACAGTATTTTGGTTTCCTGTACGTTTAAACTCCTTTTGGAGCGGCAACAAACGCTATGAGCAAATGCTATTCGTGCAAGTTCGTGTTTTATTTAAAAGCGTAAAGTTTTTCGTTAAAAGCGTTAAAAAGTAGAGCCTAGGCAGAGATACATTTTGTATATCTTTGGATATCACTTAATTTTACCAGATTGCCAGAATTACACAGGTATTTTCGGTCGAACTTAGCGTCTTTAAAACACTTCCTTGAGCGTTCTCTATGACGATGTTACGTTGTAACTTTTCTTTGCAAGTACTTTTCTTACGTGCCTATTCTCATTCTCATTTCCTTCTTTTTTGTACATATGTATTTCCTGCTGCTTTTTAATTCTTTTTCTCTTCTCTCGTCTTTTATGTCCCATTAATCCATCGTATCAAACGGTTCATCCTATAGATCGATAAATAAATGAATAACAAGTGGGAAACTACGATAATTTCGAGACCAACAATTTTTATAATTTCTATTCGATCGCGTTGCCAATGTAAAAATCGCCTCGACCAGAATCGAACCTGACTTGACCAGAGCCGTTTAAAATACGTATCGTACAGGCTGGCTGTCCCTGCAGGCATGATCAACCATCGTTAGGAAAATTGCCAAATGTGAGCGTTGCCTCGATAGGAATTATTTCGATAAAGATTATTAGCCGTGACGGTAAAACGTTCCTGTCCTGTCCGCTGTCCTGTTCCGTGGGAAAATACACACGTGAACGAACGAGCTTGCGTGGATAACGCAGACACGTGGGACACGCCGTCGATATAAAATATGTCGCTTTTATTAGCGAACAGACGAGTAGATTAAGAATCGTAAAATGAGAGCGGCCGGGGGCAATTACGGTTTGCGCTTTTATCGTGACGCGATTTTAAATAGTTAATTTTACCGTGGCAAAGTCGCGGTAACTGGGAATAACGTTTGACACGATGCACCTCGCCTCGTTCGATCCTCGTTCGTTGTTTTTGCGATTCTGATTTCTGTAAGCAATACGAAACGCGTTCCCTGAGAAAACCAAGCTTCGAATAATCGTAGATAACGTGCCAAGCACGATGTTCCCGTTTCGAAAGAGCGTTTATCAAAAACTTACTACCGTTTGAATTATAGCCGAGTATTTACAAAGGAATTGATAAAAAGTCGCGGTAAAAGAAGCGATAAGAAAAAAGCTACAGCCTTCGATCGTACATTCACTTACCGCCATCCATTAACCAGCTTACTTCATAGCTGTAATAAATCAACCTAGACCTCGATCAAGGACGAAGATCGCGCAAAAAATTGAGCAGAAAGGCTTTAATCGCCGATGGATTAGCAGTAACACGGATAATCCGTGAAATTGCGTGGCAAAGCGAGCGCAAACACAAAGGGTCAGTAGCCTGAACGTGTTGCAACGGGCAGCAGCTCGCTGGCCTCGCAAACTGGTTTCGCGCGAGTCAAGATCTAGATCGCGACCTTCTGCGAGAAGTGCGACCTCGGCGCTCCATTGGCCGGTGAAACTGCAAGTCGAAACGCGAAAATAAAACGATAACCCAGCGAAAGCGATCGATCGATACTAATTTCGGATGTTCGATGAAAAATATTCGCGACGATCGTGCGAGTATTCGATGAAATAAAAATAGACGGACTACAGGCAGAATCGTCGCGTTACTCGCAATGAAGATGCAAATTCGATTTACCCGTATAATACTCTGGCTTCCATTATTTTTCATTCACAGTCGCGCATGGCGCAATATCAAACGTTGCTTGATATTACTCGCATACGGGGTAACGTAATGGTTTATAAGCAGATTATATTAGAATAAGCGATCATCGACTATTTGGTTACCGGTAATGAAACCATGCCGCGTTTTAAACGATGGTAAACGAGATCGTTATTTCTTTGCGTTAATTGCGATTCAGGTGATCGCGTTACCATCTCGTTAGTTTATAATTTAACAAGATTCGGCGGATTAACCATTTAGCATATTACATAGGTAGAATGATAATCGCGGTTCGCGAGCACGATAAATTCGCTTTTACTCCGTCGGGGCTCGTCATATTTGTATTTTCAATCGCGCGAATCTGCATACGAGTGCGTAGAAATGCGAGTTTCATTCCCGCAAAATTGCAACGATCGCGCGCTACCAAATGTTGGCCGTAAATCATTCGACGTCACATTTTTTACAACCGAAACGATTTTTTTGCCTTGGTCTGATAATACTCCTCGAAATGAATATAAATGGTCGGCGATAAAAAATAACATTTTCAGTACCAAACGTCGGACGTTTCGTCGAATATTTCGTATTACAACATTTTTAACGAATTCAACCTTTCTCGCGCTAATCGTTCGCGAAAAGCGACAAACGTGTTACGATTTAAAGAACCGATCCAATCGTCCGTACAATTTGCGAAGAACGAAACACGGATAATACGAAGAATCGAGGCTGTTCCAAACTTGGGCTTGTAACTCGCTTTCAGCGGCGATCGCTCTTATTTCGTCACACACGGTCAAACGTCCGCGAATCAAAGTCCCTTTGTCTCGCCGTTTCTCAATTATGAACGAGAGCGGCCGACAAAATCGCGAAAGCGAAATGTTCACGGTGCATAAATGCGCAATGAACTTTCCGGGAAATTACGCAGCGTGAGATTGTGCCCGAAAATTGACGAATCGTGGCCCGTGATATGCCGGAGTTCATTTCGCTCTATAACGGCGGTCTAAATATCAGTAAAACCATTCGCGCGATCACGATTGCTATCGAACGTTTCTCCTATCTCGCTTTTCTCTTTGCGCCGGTGTACGTACTCGTGTTTCTCGGCTGGACGAAACATTACCGAAAAGCAGCGAATGAAATTTATATTTTACGTCTCTTACCGACTCTGGGTATCTTTACGCGCGGTCATTTTCGAATTTGAAGTATTTCGATCGTAATACATGGGATGTAAATCGCGTTTTCGGTCGGCGGCACTTTTCACAGCGGCGATACAACGTTATAGGTTTTTATATCGAGATCGCCGATTCGACGATCAAGCGTTATGTTTAATATCCGTAGCCGATTAAACTGTAATCACCGAGAATTATACTCGGATTTATTTTTAATGTCATCTACAAAAATCCACTTTATTTGACACTGTGAATATTACTATATGCAAATTCGGTATAGATACAAAAAAAAAAAAGAAAGAAAAAGAAGCGTCGATCCTAAGTAGAATATAAAAAGCTGTTGATCGTAGAAACAGTATATATACAGTTGACCGACCACCTACAATCAGAAATCTATTTATTTGTGACAGGAAAAATTATATTCGATTACAGTTCCTCTTGCACCGATTTGATCGATGTATTTGATTCGATCGATATCGACGTAATGATATAGCATTAAAATACATTAGTAAGGTAATAAAACGAAAGTGAAATTATAGTGCTTCCTATACTTTACCGTGTATTATTCCCTGCAACAAGTAATACGGATATTGCAAACCGGCTCTCGACGTACAAGTGACTGCCTCGGGTAATGGATCGCGAACAACAAAGTTTCGTTCCAAATTTACTCGGTCAAAAATAAAAGGAAGAAAGAACGCGATAGAGAAAAACGTGAAAAATGAGTGCAAGTTTCGAAATTCGCGTCTGGTGCACGAACGGGCCAGGTAGTTAACCGAGAGCCGTTTTCAATCAAATCCTGCGGCCGATAGGAGATTTAAATTCGTTTCGACGTAAATGAGTCCACTTTCCGTCTCTCTTTTGCGCCACGATTTCGATCGAAATTTTGCCCCGACAGAAGAGATCCGCGAAAAATTCGCCTCGATTCTTCAGGCGATACTTTGATTTATTTTTACATTCCAGTTTCTATTCTGCTATATTGACAGAGATGTCTGTGGAACACAGACAAACAGACAGACAGACAGACAGACAGAGAGAGAGAGAGAGAGAGAGAGAGAGAGACGAGGAAGAGAAATACCGTGGATTCAAATTATTATAGAATTTGAAGTGGAAAAATTCAGGCCGAAGAATCAAAGAAGCTGACACAATTTCAATTTTAAAACTGAACCGAAATTATTAAATTGGTAGAAGCGATATGAAAAATTTCCGCAAGTTGATAAAGTACAAAGTATTACCGTTAAAAGTAAAATCAATTATGGGACGAATTCTCGTGCAACAGCAATAGAAACGAGTCATCTTTGTGAATTTCTCTTCGTTCAACAACTGCTTATATGGGGTCAGATCTTTTTGAAACGTAAATAAGTAGCTTCGAAGTACAAAGCCATTTTTGGAAGAAGAGCACGACTAATACGAAAGGTTCCGGCGTTTAGAAGAAAAATTTACCTCTTTCGCCAGGTAAATCGAGCTTATATCGTACAAAAATATAATACAAATAAATAATCGAACAAAAATTTGAGATTCGACCAGTGGAGAAATTTGTAAGAAAATGCACGAGCTCAAGATATTAATGTACCAATTAGTTCGTCAGTTATCGCGCACGCTGGTTTAAAATGTTATTAAACAGATGGCAGTTTAAAGAACCGCTAAACGATCGAAAGAATTGAAATAAAAAAGGATTACGTCAGAAAAAAAAAAGGATTCGAGGCTACATCAACGTCTCCAAAAGGTCTAGTCCGTTATACAACTAATAATTAGTCTGAGAAAAATTCATAAAAATCGTTCGCTTTCGTCGCCGTTACGCAAGAATCCTTCCTCGAAAAATCAGAAATTAACGCACGAGAGAAAGCGCTTGCTTCGACTTTACAATCTCCAGCATCGATTCTACAGTTTCGAGCGTGAAATTAGGCAAGTGCCCGACCGGTAGAAAAACGTTTTGCAAATCGTCGTTCCGATCGATTCAAAGGCTTGGAACGCGTGGTGCGGGCCAATTTGCATTCGAGAACGAACCTCTCGGCGGCCAGAGGATCGGACAAAAGTTTGCCTCGCGTCTTAATCCGGCGGGAATTCCGTTGGATCATCGAAAGTGATTCGCCTTCACCTCTGACCTTCCTGCACAGGCCGGCATTCCTGTTTCTCGGATCCAACGGGCCTGGCTTCTGCCAGCCAGCCATCTCAAGGATCTCTTCTTTTTCCTCGCGAATCGAAATGGCCGTGCCGTCTCCATATTCTTCCTTTCGAGAACGTATTACCAACGGAGATGAAAGCCACTTTTATCTGAATTTCTAGCGAGCTGTGGGATTGCGGCTGGATGGAAAATTCTGATGACGTCGGGGACATCGGTTAGCGACGACAAATTCTTCCACTGAATATGTTTATTAATAATTTTCCACTCGGCAGGTTCCCGGATCGTCTCGTATCCCCGGCGGAAGCTCGATAAGAGAGACTTCGCTTAAAGATCACACGAGCTGCTGCGCGTCGAATATTTTTAAGGTTTTTTTTTCTACCAGATTACGCGAGAAAGTGGCCGGTGAATTTGCTTCTTCGCCCTTTCCAAGCTACCGGGGATTTTTCTCTCCTTTTTTTTTTTTTTTTTTTTTTTTTTTTTTTTTTTTTTTTTTTTTTTTCGATAACAGAGAGGTAATGGCAGAGGAGCGTTTTATCTAAATAGCTTCGGGAACTTTGCGTAGAAAAGCAAATTTGTATTCTATTCGACCTTCGAGGCTTGAGTTTCAGTGTGATTTTTCAGCAGAGTCGGTGGAAGCTTCGAGAATTATTATCGTACTGCTTTTAGACTTTTAGATAAGTGAAACTTTTCTATCAATAAGTCTCGCAATGCGCTGGGCAAATGTATTCCCTTTCCTGTGTCGGTGTTTTCAAATATCAAATCTAATTCGCGCTAGTCTACGATATTTAGAATGTTATTAATATTTTTCTCGAATTATTGTCAACTGGGTACTGTAGAATTAAACAGGTGCAGGTGGCACAGTTATCGATTAAACTGCGAGTTAAGGAAACAAAGTGACCAAGCAAACAGGCAGATAAAAAAGAAAGCATTCTGAACGAAATCGATTCGGGCAGTCCGCTGCCGGTGGATAATGAATTATGCAAATTCGCGTGGACCGCCACGGTGAGTTTTCGAAATCGATGGAGAGCGTACATTTTCTCGTAGAAGAACGCGCGACTCGCGAAAAAAGAGAAATTGGTGGATCGCGCGTGGCGTATCATCGTGACTAGTCGTTTGTCCGATGTGGAAAATTTCCAGCCAGCTGGACAAATTATCAGATATTAATTCTTCGTTTTCTACCGTGCGACCTCGGCGTTGTGCGATGCATAAAGAGAGAGAAAACGATTCAAGCGAAAGAGAAGGAATTCTTTCACCGACGCTGTCGACGACAAAAATATCCTTTTACGCTGATCTAACGCCGCGACACTTCTCGTTCGTTCATTGCGAAAAAATGCGACTGGATAAAACGGTTCGAGGCTTTTCCTTTCAAAATTTCACGACGCTAACTTTTAATAGAAGCGATTGTCGTATTACGTGCGTGATATAAAAGTGCCGGAAACTAGAAAGAGAAAAAGAGAAAGAAAGGAAGATGAAGAGCAGGAAAAATATTCGCGAGGCACTGATTTTTGGTAGATCGTGGGAAAAATCGCAGGTGACGCGTCATCGAGAGCAACGTTGGAAATTTGGCCAGTTTCGACGAATTACCGTTATTAATTCTCAGTTCTCGCCGTCGGCCGTGCACTTGCCATTATTCAAAGCTACCGGAAGCCACGTGGATACGCATCGAACGATCCGGCTGTATCGGTCGTTCTAACAGCGCAGAAGGGAAAATAATTAACGATAAATCAGTTCCGTAATGTTTCTCCGATCAGACGCTAAAATCTGCTTCTCTTTATCGTCGCGTATCGTAGTATAATCCGATACGTTTAGACGAGAAGGCAGCTCTGAAACATTGGAATTTACAAAGTACATTTAAATTTCGAGCAGAAAGAAAAATGTTAAGAAACGACCATTGTCTGGCGAAGGAAAAATTCTTGCGGAAAATTTAAGAGCGTCTCTCGAGGAACGAAAAATGCTAGCATCTATAGGAAATATGACGGGCAAGTTGAAAAAAAATGAGTGCAGAGGTGAAAAAGTGGCAGCGGTCAAACTCGCCCATGCGTTACACTTAATCTTCGTTTTCTTCGAATTCTGATCCAGCTACGGAATAATTATTCATCTGTATGGACATAATAACTCTCCAGAAGTTCTGCTGATAAATCAGTTCAAGTTTGAAATTCAGCAGATCCGAAGTACCATTGGATCGTTGTTACGCGAGAACGATAGCCAACAACGCTCTATTTGTCGAGTCTCGCGAACGAATCGCGCTCGAATAATTTAAAACATTTTGTTTAAACGTTAATCGACAAAATCAGAGCGGAAGCCATTATATCACACGCACGCGGGTGCAAAGTCGATGATCGCGTTGTTGGCTGCTGTTCGCGTGTAGCGACGATCTTGTTTGTCGTACTTTGTACTTGCTCCGCTCCAAACCTTAATTGATCTGCTAGAATTTCCAAAGAAAATTATTTGCTACACGGATCGATATCCGAGGAAGATGACGATCAGGCGTAGAACGTTCTTCTTTCTTTCTTTCCTTTTCAACTTTCAATCAAAGTGCCCCGTAACAATTTGTCGTTCGCAAGAAGATGCGATAATGGCCATTATTTAATATCCTCCTTTAAAACACTCGTGACAATGATTTTTGTAAAAAATTCACACACCATATCGACACAAAATTGCATATTTCCAATCAATCGGCCATTAAAATAAAACGTTCCAATGTCAACAGCGGAGAATTAAAATCAACTAGTAAAAAAATTCGTCTCGTATTGCAAGAAACAATTACACGAATCCAGACAGATATAATGGTAACAGCCCGTGTAAAAGTGATCGCGTAACCGCGGGACAAAATCGATTCGCGCAATTACGTCCACGTGTACCAAGAAGCATGCGCTTTTTACGTCTCGGCGATTCAAGATCGATCCCCGAGCGGTTAGCGGTTCGCAACGATTCATACGATGACAACGTACTATTAATGGCTCCCGTTGATTAAAACGATTGGCCGGGCACTCGAGGTTTTTGCACCGGGTCTCGTGTTTTCGCGCAATAAAAATACTTTGGACACCCAGTCACGGAGATGATAATTGCCTCTGGTAAAAGTTGCACTTAATCGTTACGCTCGACAAGTTTTGTTATAAAACACCGGAGATCTCGTGGCGTTGACGAGCCACCATTTTCTCACCGAGCTTCTCTACCGCCTCGATTCGTCTCGATAATAACTCTAGAATTCTAAAGCGGAGCGGTATTCTGGCTGCGTTTCTTTACAAATCAGGCGATTGTCCTGTTCGACGTAAAATCTCATTGTATAATAGAGTTGTCGCTTACGAATCGGCCGATGTTATCGTCCAATTAATAAATAAATTATCGCCCGAGAGAAGTCTGGTAATTTTGTGATCCTATGCGCCTAAGGCCTTGCCAATATTGCCAATACTACCAGCTGCTCGAAGCAATTTCGAAACAAGGAACATATGGTTAAAAACGCGCGTAAGAAAGAAGAGTTGTAATCGTATCGCGTATATAAGCGATATCACTGAATCGTCGCGCGGTGCAATATGGTTTTATCTGGCGCGTGGCACTTTTGGTCGATACGCGAGTTTACTTTTATTCGCGATGCCTCAAATTGAAAAATTAGAAGATCGTCTTATTCTCCCGATTTTTGTGTAAAAAAGAAAAAGAAAAAAATCACGCGCGAGCCAACGCGACGAAAATAACAAGTAAAACGAACAGGTGGAAGGATCATTCGTTACGAAAAGAGAAGAATTAGAAAATTCGATAGAAAGCCGAGGTTTCTCCAAAAAGCACGAAAGTAGTCAGTTAAACACCGCGAACCGCAAACGGTCAATTTCCGGTGGAAATTCCACGCGCGCCGGATACTACCGGCAATTTCTGATTGCGCTTATCCGGTCGCCACGGAGTTCGATGGAAAAGTCAAACAGCGGACAACGATACGGAGATTCGAAAGTTGCCGCTGCCCGAACAAAGTAGAGATCCAGCATCGACTTTTGCCACGTAATCCCACCGTTATTCATAGCCACGGCATTATCGAACTTCCTAAGTAGGATTACCGGAAGCAGCAGTAACCCGGCTGCTTTCTTTTCGCCCGTGCAATCACAGAGGAACCTTCTTCTTCGGTCGAGAAGAAACTTCTTAAACCATCCTGCACCCGCCGTTTCTCCTCCTTTGCCAGTTCTCTCGCTTAATTCTTCCACCGTCGTTTTCTTCTCTAGTCATTGCGACTCGCCCATGTTCGACGTGGACGATATTCGCAACTGAATCGTACGAAGCAAACGGTATTTGGCCGGTCAAAGCTTCGCAGCTTCGAGTTTCTTCCAGTGCGGAAACCACGAGGTCTGAGACACCTTCGTTTCGAAGAAATTAAACGACGAAAATTTCGACCGAACCTCGACGACCCGTTATCGTCAGCGCTTGGTTAACGATACCGAAAACCTCCGCTTGAGAAAATGTGGCTTTCGTTTAAGGTGTCGATGACGTTGAAATTCCGATAAATACAATTAACGACAGAAAACACGAATTCGCAACCGGTCGACTGCGATTTGACGAATGTACGTGTATAGAGCTCAAAGGGTTAATTAAGTCGATCTCGTAAGTTCGCCTTAAGCGTCCGTCGTTGATTGATTCGAAACGTTTTACGCCTCTTTTCCTCTGGCTAACGCTTCCACGATCGGCCACGGGTCTTTTTTTTCCTCGCGTAGAAGAAAACCGTGTTACAAG
Source organism: Bombus waltoni (assembly GCA_014737395.1). Taxonomy (NCBI): domain Eukaryota; kingdom Metazoa; phylum Arthropoda; class Insecta; order Hymenoptera; family Apidae; genus Bombus; species Bombus waltoni. Next base: position 2,014,550 of record JACXII010000050.1, read on the forward strand.
ATGTCCATGACATTAGAAACTCGACGCGCGCGATTTTACAGAAATAAAAGTGTCATCTTTTTTCTCCCGGATACGAGACGCGTTTCGACGTGCACGTCAGCTGCGTGAACATCGGCGATCGCACGAAGCACCACGTCGGTTTTGTCGGATTAGCGATATACCTACGTGAAAGTCACGTTCGCCGTGTTTTTTCTCATTAAGGCGAACCTCGATGATAAATGAAACGTGATTGTAATGAGAATCAATGGAGAAACGATGGGATACAATACAAATAATTATCATAATTTGCAGATAGAGATTTTGAACCGTGTGTTCGATCGAGTTTCTTCGTGGAAGATCGATCGGAAAGATATCGCCGTTCATCTCTAATAATACGAGGATAAATACTTTCGTTCGCGCTACAAGGAAGCAACAAGGATATCTTTTGTCATAAATAATTGAAACGTGAAAACTTTCATGCCTATTAATTAAACATGAGACCAGTTTCTAACGAATCACAGCGTTGGATAAAGAAGAACGATTTAGAAATCACGGTAGTTGAGAAGTTAGGTTAATTACGAAGAATCGTTCTACTTTTCGATAAAAGGTGGAATTTAATACGGAGATATTAAGACAGAGGTACACGAAAAATTGTTTCGTCGCTCGGTGGCACGAGCAGAATTTCGTTATTAAAAGCACGCGCCGCGAAGATCGTGGCCAAACTTACGGCCGAAAGTCGACAGTTTCTCGCGAGATTGCTTCGTTAAAGATCGCGTAAAGACACGAGAACCGCGGGTTTGTGTACTCGAGCACGCAATATTTTACGCTCGTAACGCGTTTCACGTTTCGGTGATATTTAACTCGAGAAGAATGCCAGCAAAGTTACTCTTTAACGAAACGATCCGATCGATCGATCGATTTTCTCAAGTAAAAAATAATTCGCCGCTCTCGGGACGAACTTTAATTCGTTCAGATACGTCCGTTATGTCTGTCGGAAACATAATTGAAAAATAATTCCGTTATGCTCTGCGATTTTGTACAAACCTATCGCTATTCGCATGGCTCAAAATCTTTTCGATTTTCGAGCGGCCACTTTTTCGAGGGCTAGCAGACAGCAATTTTCCGCGAAACAATTAATGTTCAAAATTTTGTTCGCGATCGAGATGGTCTATCGCGACGAGGAGCGTAGTACGTTTGTTGTATTGAAATCGATATTCATAGTCGGTCGACTGAGAGAGGTTCGAAAATAGAAACGGCGAACAAACTATCGCTGGATGCAGCCTCGCGAAAAGTAGAATGTCGATTGTCGTAAATGTGGCCGCACATCCTGGACACATTGGGGAATAACGAATAATTGGAGCGGCGCGGAAACCACCGAATCCCGATAATTGTTATACGTTCGCTCGATAATTAGCATTCTATCGCGTCCGCCGTCCGATAATTTCCCAACGAAAAAGTTCAGCCGTATCTAAAGGGAATTTCGTTTGGTTTTCATCGGGGAATCAAAGTTCAATCACGTATAATTCGATTAATTTTCCGAGCGTAGACTCGCCGTGATAATTCGCGATATAAATTCATGGGAATTTAATTCCACCAAGGAACTCGCGAAGGCGCGCCGTCCTTTTTTCCTTTTCTTTTTCCGAGCAAGTTCCCTTAGAGAAAGAGGACGACAAGTGCGAGAATTCACGACGTTCCAATGGCTGCGTTTATATTCTAGACGATTATCGGCGAACGTATTTCTGATTTCTCGCGCGGAAGAAACAGGATACACTGCCATTTCTATAATTGAACATTGGACGCTGATACACTTCTGTAAATATCCTACAGTTTTATCGGTTAAATTTGCATTCTACCGTCGGTATAGTTACGCAGATGTATCAAAGAGCGACGTACAAACAGTTTATTTGGAAAGTGCTGCAAGTCCATTTCCTATAATCTGTATCTATCCTGTTCGAACAATCGAGGCGTTAATAATCAAAAACAAATGATGCTGAAATTAAACAACGGTAATTTGTTTCTCCCGCTCTTGTTTTTAAACCGCGTCGTAAACTGTGCATCGAAAAGCACAAAGCGTAGATCTCGAATAATTTAGAATCAATATTTGGATCGTAGAATTCGCGAATTTTGAAAGTGGCGTACAACTGCATTCGTGTGGAAAATGAGAAAAGATACCTGTCCGGTTGCAGGTGATTCTCGGAAGAACTATTTGTACAACGAATTCTACTTAGACACGTTGTAGAGATGTGAACGAGCTAAACAGACCTTATCAGGATTTTTGTATCACACGATTAGGTTTCCCTTTGTTCTGAAAGCGGTGTCGGAGAATATTACGAACGATACGCGCGAATACTTGTCTCGATAAAATCTCTCAAAATCGTATATCGTGAAATCATCTCTGAAACGTCCATAACGATTGAAACACTGCCATTAAATTTCCATTTACTGTGTTTGCCATTTTCTAGTTGCCATCAATTCCCTTCCGCGTCGTTGATTCTTCTAATTGGACGTTGACTTTTTCGTGCGAAATTGGCTTATAGTTAAAATTAGAATTCTTTATTTTAGCTTCTCGAATGGAAATTACGAATAACGACAGTATAATTGCGTTCGACTATACAACACGACGGATGTACGTAACCGAGTACCAATTTCTTGGAAGGCGCGAGGAAATTCATCGATCCACGTCTACGATCGAATCATTCGTTAAATGGTCTTGATTCATCGGCGTAGCATTAACTTCGACCTTGGTCGGGCCCGCAACGATCCGCCCACCGAGCTGCGACGTGGACTTTCGTGACACATATGCGCATTCCAACGAGTACGACACCCTTGCACGTGCTCGACGCCCACGCGACGCGTCCTCGAGCATCCAGAAGCGAACGCCGTGGCCTCGGCGTTGCAATCGGACGTTTCTATCGCTGGAAACGCGTCGTCGAAATTATCGTAGGCTGCCGGTGAAAGCTGATAAACCGCTCTCGCTTTCAAGCCGAGCGGATACGAAACGAGGATGCGATGGATGATCAAATGGGAGAGCCACAGATAATCGAGAAGAGTTAATTATTTAAAATAATCAGAGTTATTTCTGCGTGTATCTTCCGTCGCCTTCGGGTGTATCGCTGTCTCGTGCCTCTGACAGACTTTCCAAACAATTAATAAATACAATAATACGAAAACTTGAATTAAACGCGTAACGTTGAAAACTCTACGATTCTGTCATATATTTTCTCGCTTTCGTCGTCTCATCGCGCGTTCATTTATTCACAGCGAAGCGACGCGAGCGAAAGAAAAGACGATCAAGCCCGACATCGACTTAAGAATTCATTTGACATCGCAATCATCTTCTCGTTAAGAGGATTTTGCGCGGAAACTGCATCAAGATATCTTGCAAGCCGTAGATATGATAATCGCCATCGTGACCTTACCAGACGCGGTTAACCTATGCTAAGGGCGCTTTTTCATCGTCGACGACTCAGCGTGTTTGAAGACGACGCCTCGAGAGCAAGGATGATACCATTCTTCACGTTTAAGAGGATCAGGCTGCTTATGATTGCCAAGATCTACCTCTTTCTACGCTGTCTACGAGGCCTGGATACGAACAATTTTTCCAACCAAGGCGAACTACTAACCAGACGCTTTAATTGCTTCGAGAATTTAGAATCCTTGGCCATTACTGGCTGAAGAAGTATATAACGTTGACCGTATCGATCAGACTTCGGGCTCGTGCGTAACGAACAGACAAACGCGATATTGATTCGATGTATCTCGACTCTGTTGCTTTAGCGTTGCTTGGCGATTGCAAATAAAAGTTGGTAATTTTCAAACTAATTCGTAAATAGATGGACGAATAGATGGATAAACGAATACGTAAAAAATTGAAATTTGTTATATGCGAGAGCCACATTGTAATTATCAGTGGCCGGAAATGTCGTATTTCACGTTGGAACGTAATCGATACGGTTCTGAAAAGCTCTTATTACATGATGCACAAACGGAAAATCTCAAAATACTGACTTTAATATTCGTATGCGAAGCTTCTTTCTCATGCAAGTGTAATAACGTACGAAACAGAAGCGTCCTACTTTTAATTAAACAAATAGCAGTAAAAGAAGTTTGCAATAAGTAAAAACACGAGCGAGGAAATTCAAAATCGAAATACTACGGCAGAGAGAGAGAGAGAGAGAGAGAGAGCGAGATGCTTCAGCGACGTGTATTCCCATACGTATCCATTTCTGAAATTCGAGTGACAAAACGAGATCTCGTCAGTTTCTTTGTACGCATTGAAACCAAGTTTGCACTACCTTATTCAAAGTACAGCATAGATGTTTGAAATGCATCAAACTTGCCCCATTTCGTGTTTGTGTTGAGCTAGTAAACGCGGTAGCTCTTGATTTAATCCCCTGCCCCTTGCCATTAGGTTAAAAGTGTATTTACCTTCCATTTAAATTTACAACAGCCGGGCTTTCGAAACTCGAACCAGTTTCTCGGCCATTCCTCATTTTGACATTCCCCCCAAAAATCGAATTGATAATACGAAATGCATCGAAGAAAAATTTCTTTCATTTAAAGTTTAATCTCCACGATATTAAAACAGCAACGTACGATCGAAGATTTCTCGTAGACAAAACTGTAATAAAATAAATAAATAAATGGATTTATTATTCATTACTAATTATTGACAAACGGAAATCTCTCTTAAATTCCATACCACGGTATTGCCATTGGCACGTAGGGGACATTGTACGACCAAACATAATTTTATCGTAGACGATGATCGATCGTTCGGATCGCGGAAAAACTGGAGCAAAGCTGGACAGTCATTAAGCGATGTCGTCACTCCTAATACCGACGGAGACACTTAAAAAGTAATTTACCGGTCGCCTCGCGGAGAAAGAAACAAAAGATCCAGCGACTCTGGAAGTCGCGATTCTCGACGTTCAACGTTAATTGAAGATTTCCGAAACTCCGGCACGTCACCAAGTATCAGGACGGATAGAGGAGAACAAGTATCTTTGCTTGGGAAAAGACCACGTCGACGTATCTCCGGCAGACTTTCTTCGCGGGCATGTTCGGACAACGCGACGCAGCATTCGCAAATAAATAACATCGAGGATTCGAAGCGTACAATTGCCACTTGCGCGAGCGTTAAAACAAAGCGTACTGTAAATCCGCTATTCGGTTAATACGCTTTTCGTATCTGTCGCGGAGCTCCCTACGATCATAGTCCTACGATACATACGACACATGGTCCTGTTTATGTTAGACCCAAAGTGGTCTTGGTTTTCCTACGAAAACAAAGTATTTTCAGAGTTCTTCCTCTCGATATTTGCAATACGCTCGACGCCATTAAACCTCGGTTCGAAACAATCTTTCTTTTACATGCCCGCAAGTGGCAGAGAAACGGCGAGTCGTTATGTTCTTCGCATTACCGTTATCTGGTTAAAATCATCCGTGCAAGTACAGTAAGAGGTACATTTAGGTACGCGTCGCAACTCGCTAGTTCCGGCGTTAAAAATGCACGCGTTTCTTCTACCGCGCTCGGCTGTTTGAAAGAACGAGTTGCAAGCGTTAACGCCTCTTAAAACCACAGTACCTATTCACGCGATATTTGTGCTGGCAATTAACCATGCAAATCAAAGCACGGCTATATCGAATCGCTAATCACGAGCGTACAAAGTCAGAGATTCGAGGTATTGAAGCAAAACGCGCCAGATTGCATCTGGCCACAGTCTCACAAAGGAAATCAAGCAGGGGACCGGTCGTCGTCGTAAACCACTGCGAGGATCCGTCCTCAGGCGACGCATTAAGCTAATTAGCAGGGATGAGCCACGAGCAAAGGGAACCGGGGAAACGATCAGCGTCAACGTGCACAGCCCCGAAAGAATATTCTCCCTCGGTTTCCTTGGATTTTCGCCACGGACACGCGTGGTGAGAATTTTGTTCTCGGGGAAGAATCATACCTCGCCCGTGAATCCTTTGTCCACGGTGGACAAAGGACCGGCCCAGACGTGGATACCAGTGTGCACGATATCGCGCATCTCCTTGAACACGTGTGCGTCCCACGAGATACGGGGTTTGGCGTGCCTATTGTCTATTAGGAACACGTACGCCCGGAACAGAGATTAGCGCGAACCAATGGAGGTAGCAAGTAGACGACGAAAGAATTTTACGGGGTTGGGATTGATAAGCCAAAGTATAAGAAACGAAAATTCCGGACAAAAATGGTTGGATGAAGAGGATGGAGATCTCGTTTAAGAAGGTACAGCAATTTGGAATTATTGTTTCTTCGTTCGTAAAGTCTGCGATATCGTTGTTTCTCCGGGCAGAGAATGGAGTAATTATCGTGGTAAAATATGCGAAAGAGAATTTGTTAAGCAACAGACACATCTTGCTTCGCCGTGAATGTAACAGAGAACTGCTAATAAAGTGGAACAACGTGTACCGATGATTGGTAAAATCAATCCGTAGAAGATTTTCAGTAATTCCGACGAAACATTTTATTTAGCAAATCAATCCGCGTAATGGCGTTTCGCAAGTTCGTCGTGCGCCGTGTGTGGGTGCTTTGATGACGCTAATTTCAGTTCTATCATTTGCGTACGTGTTCCGGAACGATAATAGCTTGGTCGAGCTCTGGCGCATTCAGCCGCATATGCAACAGCACTTCGTTGCATTAGCGCACCTGTGTTAATTGTATTTTATCCAGATAAAATACTACGCTCCGATAGATCGAACTTTCCAACTCGAAATTCTTAGACCATAACGGGCAAAAACCTTGACGAAGTCATATAGAACAGTCGCGATTTGCTCTGTTCATCGTAAATTGCATTTCTATTTCTTTTTAATTCGTTCGTCTTTATGCGCAGACAAATACAAAGATATTTCTTTGTTAAATTCGACTCGAAAATATCCAATTTCCAAGGAATTGGATCTTCGTACAGTCTCGGTAATTTTATTTACCGGAGGAAATGCAGCATGTTTCGAATATTGTTGGTAATTCGCAATACCGAAAAGTATCTTGAAAACTACCAACGTTATCTGGCTTGTAATACACGCAAACAACAGGGACGAACGACCCGAGCGAACCAACCGTAATTTTGACATTTCCGACTCAATCTGCAGAGTAAAAAGACGTCAATCTGAAAAAGTTTTTCAGCAAATATTCAATCGCTGCAATCACGCGCTGGGATGTTGCGTGTCTCTCCTGCAACGTAAACTACAGCGGAGACAAAAGAGGAGAAGAGCGAGTGCAGTTTTCCATGCGTGAAACGTGCATACACGTCGAATACGTTGACAGAACTGATATTTACCTATGATGATTGTTCCCATGTTGCGATTTGTGCGCGTGATTAGACCATTAGAGGAAATCATTTTATTGTCTACTTGTTTTCTAATTCCACATAGCGAAGGTAAATTGAAATACCGCTATTCCAAATTAGCTACACGGCAACATAATCGTTACTTTACGTCGTTTCTCAATTAGGCCAACGTTTCAGATACTTTTCGTTTTTCGTTATTATCGAGAGTTTGAGATATAAAAGTTTATTAGCTTGCCTGCGATATTATGCAATTTTATTTGCTCCGATCTTCTGCTGTAAGTTTTTTATTCGCCTTAGACATGCTGCTGTTCCAAAAATGCCGCGCTTCCCCTACTCGAAAAGTTTTTCAACTTCAAAAGATAGATTCGAATACGCTGCGATTAAGCAATTTTTCTCAATGAAAAACATTTTGAAAAGTACGTTCTCCTCCCGACGATATTCTCCAACGATATCACGTTTCTCAAGCGAAATGACAAACGACAGTCGTTAAATCAGGGGGGACGCAGTTACGAGAGAACTGCATTTCTGCTTACTGGAAAGTGCATCGAGATGCACTTACGTAAGCAATGACCTATTATTTTAAGGTACGGCGACGCTACAGAAATTATCGGTGAGGATGATTATCAAAGCACCGAGTGGTCCTATCGACGAGCAATTCAACATGTTAATTAAACGTCTCCTCGATGGATAGCTGGAGATGCGTCGTTTCCTATACGCGACCACGCGCAAACGAACCATCAGTCTGTCGTTAAATTGCAATCAAATAAAAATCAAATCAAGTATCGAATATGACCAATTTTCCCTCCGTTTAACTCGCTTCTTTCGATCGCCAAAATGACCGATATACAGAGTATTGACTTGGTTACTTCGTCATTTTTTCTACCACAGTGCTATTCAATTCCAGCAACTTTCGACTCCGACTCGTGAATCAACGGAGGTAAAGACTGGAACAAGGAATTTCGACGAATCGCTCCGAAATGAAATATTAAACGAGTCCGAACGCGAATTGTAATACGATAAGGTGGTTAACGATGGCAAGAAAAAAAAAAAAAAAAGAAAAAAAGAAGAAAGAAAGAAAAAAGAAAAGAAGTAAGCATACTAAATCAGTGAAACTTACCTTTTAGCCGTGAGAACGTCCTCGGTTCACAGCTTCCGATCTGGCTAGATGATCGACTTCCGTTCGCTATTCATCAGCTCTCGTTTTCTTTACCAGTAGACAATCTCTCACGAAGTCGGGCTCGAGCGAATAACCGTGAAAGTTTCGGGAATCGAGCCGGAAAACTCTTATACTAGCGTAGACACTCACACCTCGGTGACTCTGAAAGTAAAAGAACGACTCTATTAAGCGTCGTGCTAACGCGATTAGACTCGTGAAATTTTCTTCCATCGTACCATCTATCGTACCATCTATCGTAAGAAATAATTACACCGCTATATCTAGAAACTTGTAATTTTTTCTCGAAGAAGCTCTTTCCTTCTTTCTTTCTTCTAAATCGTATCTTCACAGACACGTAATTCGAACGACAGACGATCGACACGATGTGACGACGAACGTGACGATAGCTGGTAATGAAAAATTATCGACGACTATCGTGGCAATTAATCAACAGAGAAACCGTATATTAGGCAGAGAGTTACACGGTCGTTTAATTAATCTAATTTATCGAAGAAGATAAGCGTGTTTGAAGTTTTCTCTCGCTCGAACGCTCGGGCAAGTAGCGTTGACCGTTGCGTGGTCAGACGTGCCGCGTCACGATCTCCTTCGCAGAGAAAATTAAAATACGCTTATAAATTTTCGTCCATGTTGTTCCTGTAGAATACTTTACATCGAACGATAGAAACAAAGACAGAGACGAGGAATTCCGAAAGCTGGGACGTTCGAAAACCGAAGGTTTCGAATTTTCCAAGACTTGCAGTTTCAGATGCAAAATTTTCAAAGCACACACATTTCCGACATTACCGCGTAATACTCTTCATTTTCTTACGCGTTCCGGCATATTCAGGCGTTCGTCTATTTATCCTACCATTGATACATCGTTGTCCCTTAACGAACACAATTAAACAAGCATGGTAGGACTTTATTTCGCGCTGCAAACGTAGAACGCGACTCGCTAATTATAACAGATGCGGGTACGTGCACGTAACGCGGAGAAAACGAAACTTTACTCGCGCGATTCTTTTCACGAAGAAAACGCAGCGAGAGGGAAGAGAGAAGGAGGAACGAATCGTAAAAAGCTAGGAGGCGAGAGAAAGAAGCAAAAGAGAGGAAATCAGATTTGTCTCATCGGGCTGTTCGTATGATACTCTGACAAAGAGGATAAAAGCGAAAAGGTGAAAAAAACCTTGAACGAAGACGAAAGGAAAAAATGAGGAGACGATAACAATTACGACCTCGTTCGTCCTGGCCGATTTCTGATAAGGATAAGAACGACAGTGTCGCTGCTGACTGCACGGATAAGGCAACAATTCCATTAGCTCTGCAGCATGGTAGCTCTGACGTGCTGTAATTCCGTCTCCAATTTGCTTCTTTCAATAGCAATTTCTTCGCGGAATCAACTGCATATTACGGCGAGAGTAATGGAATTTTTCAGGCGAAATAAAGATGGCTGGGTAGCGTAATAAGGTAAAGAATGAAAAGAACGCGGGGATGCGTAGAGATGCGCGAGATAGAGAAATAAACGAAAAGCGTTTGATGCGAATATCCGAGGGCCCTGTACGAAGAAGGAATACGAGATTCGAACTAAACGCGGCTGAATGTCCCTTGCAGATATCTTTAACGGAAGAAATAAAGGAATAGAAGGTAGAAACGAAGGAAATATAATTATTTTCGTTTTAAGAAAGTACGACATGGATATTCGATACCGATCTCGAAATGTTCGATATCGACCGAAAAGGAACGTACAGATTTATTCACACCCGGTGTATTTTAAAATGCAAATCCCGAAACGTAATAAAGCAACGCAAATACAACGTAACGGCGTAAATTAAACAAAGATTCAGCAAACAAGCCATGAAACAGAACAATTCAATTTCCCTTTATGATCGCGAATAATTGTAACATTCGCGAAGCCTGTATTTGCAAAATCGCATCAATTAATCCCTCTACAACAACGTAAATCATCGTCTGTCATAGATATTACGACGACTAAAAAACGCACGAACCATCGAATATACACCGCCGTATCGATTAATCTCTTTTAGTTATTGCAGTGCTTCAGGTTTCCAAACAGGTATTATTTCGGCGATACTAAAGATGCGCGAACGCTCCGAGATCAAATACAAGATATTTCATAGCTACCGTATTCCTACTTTTTTTAAATAAATTGTTTGACATGCCCGAATATCCGCGAATAACGGCGGAAAATAGATAAACTCGTCGTGCGGTGGTTTATTTAAAATAATATTCGTGCGAGAAAACAAGCAAAGATATGCAGAAAAATTAATTGAACAAAAAAGCGACAGCTGGTAACGCGAGACTGCACGATCTCGCAGGATTTGCCCAACTGTAACCAAGGGATTACGGTTCTTATTCGAGGAGACGACGAGAAGCCAGCACGCGAAAGGTTTAAATACGGCGCGGCTTCGAGCGATACGGTGAAACGTTCAAAGATCCGAGACAAGCGGAAACAGGAAGGCAGACGGTACCCGGACATTGTCACTGCGCGTCAACGACACCAGGAACACCGCTAAACGCGGCTGACCGTGGAACATGCACGATAAAACCCCGTCGCTGCCGGCTTAACGACCCAGCCGGTTTCAATTCTACTCGCAGCGACTAAGGCGGGAAAATGTTTTTACGCGACGCGGAAAACGCGTACTCCTCTCTACCGAAGAGTTTTATCAGGAAGAAATAATTCGCACCCCTCGTCGAGTTGGCGGTGCATTCTAAGAAAAAACAACTCCGAGCTTTTACCGTCTCCTTTTACGTATAAAGGGAAGAAGTTTTAGGGCCACTGTCGTGCGAATAAGAGCGGATAGTGTATTATTTTAGCTCGAAAAGAATTATTTATAGTTTGCGAGGATTTCCTTAATCATTGTCGACGTACATATATATATATATATATATATATATATATATATATATATATATATGCGACGGTTTCCGAGAAAGGATTCCAAGCTTCAGCGACCTTTTCCTGCGTAGGGGGATCATTTAGATTTTCGCGGTAGAGCGAATAAGGGTCGATCATGTATGAATTTAAATCGTGTACGAACAAAGGAACTTGTTTATAGGTCGCGGTGTTGGTTGATCGTGCGACGGATTTCCTATTTTTTCCATGACAGTTTTCAATGCCGTAGATCCCAGGTTTCGCGTTTCGGGTTTAAAGCGATTGATCGTATCCGAAAGCTATAAAGTATCGACGGGGAAAAATATAAAATTGCGCTAAAATTTGATTTTATAAGGCATTCTTTCGGCGTTGATTGAAACAGAGTATTTTTCGCTTTATACCGCTGTTGTTCGTACTCTTTAACGAGTTATTTCTTTCCTTTCGCCTTCTTCTTCGACGTGATCGATAATTGGCGACGGGACAGAATCGAATAACTGATCTTGGCCCGTGAAATTCAAACGCCAACCTAATACATTAATAATATCACGTTGGAAAACGCGATGCGTCTATCCCAGCTTTAGCATGACCGAAAACGAAAGCCAGGGGCAAACAAAGGAAGGAGGCGGAGGAAGCTGATACTTCTTCGACGAACCTAACTATTCGTCCTGAACGTGATTAATTTGATCGAACGAGCAAGCGAGAGATAAAGAGCCATCCATCAACAAGAGCAAGCTACGTCAAGCTTGCTTCCTCAAATATTAACACAATGGCAACATGGTTCGGTGGTAACAAGCTCGGTGCTTTCCTGCTCGTCAGCCGGAAGAACGAAAGGCAAGGCGGCAAAGAACCGTATTTCCAGCGTAAATTCGGCTTAACAGATACCTGGTCCATTCGACAATTTCGGATTTGAAGCGGGTAACGTGAAAATGGAAATGATTCGGCTTCGTTAACCTAACGAGGCTCCAACGCTATCTTTTTATCAGGATCGGTGAACGTTCGAGCCACTCGAGTGCACTGTGCTTCGTATTTCCAGTAAATAGATATTTCGTTGCGTTGTTATCCAAGTTTTTCAATACGTCACGCGATGCTTCTCAAGTTGGTACGTGGAAGGAAAATTGGGACGACACAGGTGAAAAGCACCGTCGAAGGATTAAATATTTGCCACTGTTCACCGCGAGTCTTCGCTGCAACGCGCGAAGCCGCGTTCAATTCGCACTAACGAAGCGACACACGACGCTCAACTATAAATATAAACAGTTCCAATTATTCGCAACAACTGCCCCCGAGAGATACAACGGCCGCAAACGATTTAAATTCTAATCCGGAACAGCTGCTGGAAATTTCCGCGTCCAAGGGGCGGCACAGTGGCGCAACAGAGGGAACTTCGACAGCTGCAGTGAAAGTAGTTCGGCTCAAGAGATTCGTGTTTGCTCGTAAGCCTCTGCAAGACCGTTTGCGGTCACCCACAACAGCAACGACGAAAACTCGGCTAGCAGCGAAGCTGCCTTCAAAAATGGGATTCGACCAAAGAGAATCTCGCTGCAAATCCTCCTCGGGATCCACGTCGTCTCGCGCGATTTACTATTGTTTATGGTCGATACTTTCTGCAAAATGCAATAACAGCTATATATTGGCTGTCCCTTTACGTAAACGGAGACACAGCGAAAAGCGATTATCAGAAAATGCATCGGTTAAATAAAGATCTATTTTCGTATATACACTCGACATAACTCAAAAAAACAAAGAGCACTGGAGAAAAGTACCTGTTTATATTTTACGTGGAAATCCGACGTTGTTGTAGAAGAACGTTTCGTATACGTTTCGAGGAAAGTGTCGGAGAATGGAGAGAATGGAAGACTTTGTCTCGTACATTTTGCAGACAATGTGCAAATTTTGGAAAATTGCGCATTTTCGCCGCGCGGCAAGATATGCTTTCGCAGAGAACCGAGAAAGATCTTTGCAAACGTGTCCTTGTAAATCCAAATAATCTTTTCAGGAAATTACAAGCGATTTTTGCTGCTTCCCGTCTGCAGCAGAAATCTCGTGAAAAATGTAAAATCGTCAAATTCTTGGCTCGATCGTCGGCGAATGTGGCAACGTGTTACGTCAGGAGAGGGAGAAGTAATGGAGTAGAGATACGAGTCGCCTGGATAGAACGTCATCTGGAGAACTCTCATTAACAGTGAAATTGCAGGTACTTAATAGTTGCTGGTGTCGAGCAGTTACTGGCACTTAGTAGTTGCAGTCAGTAAATTGGACGTCGCTAACTTGGCGTTGAATCAAACGCTTTGAATCGACACCTTCGGTCTAGGACGATGATCGAAGAACTTGAAACTTTGCTTCAAGTTACGATGTTTCAGCGACGTTTCGTAGAAGAAGAAATACTTTTGGAAAACCCTATTGGAAGGACTGTTCGAAAATAACAGTTAGGAAGATCGCAGAGAAATATTATATGCCGTAATGTTCAAATTTGTCTAAAATTCCAGAAAGGGTTTATCGTTCGCCACGTCGAGAGAGAAATTGTTTCGCGTATTTTTCACCATCGACGTTTTCTAGCAAGCCTGGTATTATCGTCTTCTTATCCCAAGAAAAGTCCAAGAGGGAATATCCGACTTTTACTCATCCCAGAAGAAGAAGATCCCTAAAATCCCAACACCCAGGTTCGCGGAAATAATACGAAAATGTTTACCGCATAAAACACCATGGTGTTTGAACGCAACGTACTGCCGCCTCGATACATTTTTTAGTATTGTATGCGTCGAAACGTTCAGTAACGACCGGTAAAGACAGAGATCATTCTGTTTACGTCATCGATCGAGATTCTCCGTATGCACGTATACGATAGCCGAGCAAGATAATCGCTTCCTTCAGCATCGGTGACAAAGTGAATTCTTCCAATCGGATTCGTCCGATCGATCGATACTATCTTTGACTGTACTTGACTGATCAATCGGGAAGTAGTAAAATATTGAGTCGAGCAGAAAATTCGATCCGTTTTTCGTAGCGAGGAAGTCTAAATTTAAACAACGGGTATTAACTACGACTTAATTAATCGACACCGAAAAGCAATATTTGTAAAAGTACTTGTCTTTTGCCGGCCTGGCACGAGTTCAAATTTGGTTCGCCGAAACAACGCAAGATCACGCGATAAAAAATGGTGCGACTTGGATGCGATGCAACGTTTCTTTTTCTCGGCAGATTAAGTGATTCTACGCCGATGGAACGACGAAATTGTCAAAAAGATGGCGAAAAGTCATCGACAGGAATGGCGCATACCTTAATTGAGGATAATACGCGTAACGCAGAAAACACATCCCAATATTGGCAAAGGATTTAATATTACGACTCGTTCATTAACGGTTTTCGACGATGCAGAGATATTTAAAAGTTTCGTCGCCGCTTTAAAAGCTCTGTATCTCTGTATCTAGCAGAGCATCCGTTAATATCATTTGCAGGCTTTAACTTGCCCGATTCTCGATGCAAGAAATAACTCGGCGATGTTTCGGAATAAAATCTTCTCACCTATATGGAAAAATACCATGCGTAACCTTTCAACGGCAGAGCAAATGCCAGTACCTCCGACACCCCTTCGCTAACCATTAATAAAATATTGCCTAATCAAGTTTCAATTTGACCAGAGATTGCTTAGACCAGAGATAATTTAATAAAGCATCGATAAATTCCACACCTTTACTCCATTACTAAAACAATTTCTGTCCCGCAACCGGAAGCACCCCCCCTGCTCCCCCGAACGTGCTAACCGAAAACTAGCGGAACCGAAACCAAATCGGAACAGAGTCCAATTACCGACCCAAGACCGTAGCCAAAATAGTCGAGCAATAAAGAAGGCTGCGAGTGGACACGGAATAAGCTCGAACGGGTCAAAAGCAACGAGCAAAACCGATTTCTAGGATCGCTATCACGGCCGTGACGATGTAAATTCGGCATTGTGTCCCCTTGAAAAATGTCCGCGTCTCTTTTCACGAAGCTTTCCGCTCTATTTTCCCTCCACTTCCACCTCCATCCCCTTTCCGTCGTCGTTTCCTTTCAGCATTCAAGAACGGCGAACGCTTGATCGTTCCACGACACCCGGAAACTCCGCTTTTGTCCGCGAGTTACCGGTTACCATCGAGCCGTCTCGATCGATTAGGGCGACTGGCTGGTCCTCGGACAGGTAGCGTCGTTTTTCACGGTGCGCCCCTTCCTACCACGGACAGACGAGCAAGAGGAAGAGAGATCTGTTTGCCGTGCTGGAAACGGCACTGGCTTAGACCGCTTCGATCGTCACGCGACACACGCTCGATCCTCTCTCGCCCCCGAGTCTCTGAGCGCGCGATTCCATCGGGATTCCCAAGACGGATGACACACGCTGCCTTCGAATATGTTACCGATGGACTTTTCCGCAATTTTTTTCCGGCACACTGGCTCGAGACGTAGACGACGTTCGAAACGGCCACGGCGCGAGAATCGCAAGGAGAAATAGAATTTTGGAAATTTGCTGCGGCGTGGAAGTCTAGGTGGTAGTCGGTCGAGCTTTTTCTGCGAAGCATCGCGAAATTGATGAGTGGCTTCGCGATTTCTTTTACGATACGACAAAGTACGCTGAAACGCGCGATTCCACAGAAACTCGAAAAGGAACAAAGAGTCGTTAAGACGAGCACTCTTTTACGAGTAAAATCGGACTTTATTCGCGACTTTCTTTACGCTGGAGCAAACACGAAAAATGATCCGTGGTAAATGTCTGCTTCTCTAACGCAGTTTGCAATCGATAGCCGACAAACTGAACTTGCACGTAATGGGTTTCGACACACCCCATTGCGGTGGTGCGAATATTTGTAAAATAACTGTTCCGTACTATCTTGAACGTTTGTTTAACGTTGCTAAGTGATTTGTTAGGAAAAGGTGAACAAATGGGTGATAAGTTGCGAAAGAGCCCAAGCCAAATTCGATTCTAATTCGAAGGAAGAAACGAGATACGACGCGTCGTTACGATTTTTCGAAAAATCTGTGTTAAAGAGAAGGATCGCTTCGCAACCGTAAGCAGTCTCGGTTATTGTTTCCGCTTTAAATCCGAGCCTCAAAATATCCGCCACTCTTTTACGAGCGGCAATTGTTTTTTTTAAAACGCTTCGAGAACCATTTTCGTCTAACGCGGAACAAACGTAGTGAAACTTCTATCTCGCGAGAGCATTCGAGGCACGTGTTCCGAACCACGAACCTACAATTACAATGTTGTAAAGTAACTCGAAACGACAGCCATGAAGGGAAAAAGCCCGGCAGAAAATGTTCAGAAGAGCGGCGCAAAACACACTGAGAATTTCCCCAGCTTCCGGCTGCAACAATAGCGACTTTCCACTTCGAGGAGCGCTCCTTCGTCTGCCATTCTATCATACGATCTCGTTGTTTCGTCAACACAGTTAGAATCCCTTTGCGCTTCCTTTAATCTTACTCTTGCCGATTAAGTCAATGATTCTAGAAGAAAAACAATTTGCTGACGTACTTTGCGATTCTACATACGTACGTAACTGCTTACGTATGTACACCGCTTCGATGCAATTTTTAATAGCGTATCTCGTAGCTGGCACTGGAAATACGTAGCAGCTATGAATATCATAAAGTTCGTGAGATTTATTAAGGGAAGAGTATTTAATCCTTTCGCTATGGCGACGTCGCTTATTACACAACAGCTATTATACGGTAAACGTACTCGTATAGAGTTTGATTACTCTATAATAGTTTGCACAGCGTTTTCAGGCAAGTGCTTTGTGCATTTATGCATTTTAGCATTGTAATATCTGTGCAGTAGAACTACGACGAGACGGGCGCGTAAGAGAGAACTCGACTACGACTGTTCCCGCGCTTGATACGTATCGATACGGCTTTATATAAAAAAGAACGCGAATAGAGCAATACCATTTTACGAATAGACGCTTCGAGCTTGAGACATTAACAGCTTTCGCGTTCGAAAAATATTCGCCGCCTGTCGCGAACGTCGCGTTTTCCAAGTCTCGAAATTCCTACCTACGCGTTTCAGCTTGCTACAGAATCTTGCCTAAAAAAAGAAAAAAGAAAAAAAATGAATCAAACAACGATGAACTTTAATAAGGTCGAATAAAGAGAGAAAGGGAAGAAAGGAGACTCGACCCACTCGTAACGGACTTTCCACGTTGCTTAGGACTATTACCAAAATGTCACACGATATTGTCCCACAAACCGGGGAGGACAGCGACCCCATCCAATACAGCGGGACCATCGTTAAACGAGCAATAAAAATCCAGGCAAAGGCTCTCCACTAAACCTTCCAACATCGCTACAAATAACACGCCGTACATTCGGCAGAATCGCACACGGTCAACATCGCGGTTAAAACGTTCCTTTTCGGCCACGGAGGTCGCCGGCAAAGCGTAATTACGCTGTCTGTTTCGAAGGACGCGGGCGTCGCGGCGCTCGCGGCGTGCCAGTTGCACGAGCCGCTCGTAACTCGAATCGCCGAGTTTCTCCGCGAATTCTCAAGACCCTCCTCGTCTCTCTTTCTCTTTTGGTAGGGTCGTATCTCGAGAGCAGTCGGTGGAAGGTTAATTTCGTGCGGCGAGTTGCCACGGAAGAAGCCAGATTACATCGTTCGAATTACTGGGGCGTGAGATTACAAAAGTACTCGTGTTTGAAAAAAAAAGAAAAGAAAAAGAGAGAAGAAAGGAGGGAAAGGGGGAGAAAGAATGAAAAAAGCGGCGACAGGAGAAGGAGGAAGAAGGAGCAGGAAGGAAGAGGAGGAGGAAGGTCGAGAGGAGAGAGGAGAGAGGAGAGAGGAGAGAGAAGAAGTGGCAGGAAACCGACAGCTCGTTTCACGAGCACCACCGCCATTGTTGCGCCTTTATGCCGGGAAATTCTCACTACCGTTTGTGAATCCTTTCTTCGCCACCCTTCCAAAGCTCCCTTTTTCCTCGGATATTCTTTTCTCAGATATCGGCCGCGCACTTGCTTTACGACCTTGTAATTACGGGATGGTGAGCCGAAATGGACGCGTGCCTGGAATATTTGTACAACAGAACAGCAGGAGGGAAAGAAGGCGGCCGTAAATCTCGAGTTTTCTGCTCGTTGGAGGGTAGCGATAAAACTGGATACAACGTGGGATCATGAACGCTCCCGAACCGCACGTTTCTTGATTTATTTCGGTTGAAATGGCCTGCGGTTTGTTACAGGTGTTCCGATATTAGACGACGAGTTTCTAAACTCATTTTTAGACAATCGCCGCTTTAATAGACGATTCTCTGTCGAGACTTTCGTTTTTGTAACGTACATTTCACGCGATACCTTTGAAATACAGAGAGAATAATTTCGTAGTTTACCGCAGACGCCACTTCACGTGTCTGACTACTACCGACGCGTTCTACTGGCATTAACTCGGAGTGCGCTTGAAAACACAATAATCCTCGCTGAGAGCGTAACTTTATGATTAAGTGGGAGCACTTGTACGTCGTTTGAAAGCTAGTTCGCGAAAAGCAAAAAAAAAAAAAAAAAAAAGAAACGTAAAAAAATGTACTCACCCTCGAATACAAATTTACAAGAATAAAGATACAACGATTATTACTTTGTCAGTCGTTACGAGCGTCCGCGCAAAGTTTTTGCTGTAGAATAGGTGTTAGGAAATCGGTGCGCAATCTCACGATTACGGTTGAAGCATTTATCGGTCGACTGTAAGGAAATAGGCTGCGTTTCGATGAACAACGAAACAACAAATTCAAGGCGAGCTTACTGCAGATTAAACCCATAACTTTCGACGTGTCTCGAGCAGCTGGTTCTTTCCAACGAAATATATCGTAGTCTCTGCTATTCCCTCCACTCGTCTACGGCGGTGGTTTAAAACAAAACTCTCGAAATTTCAATAAATTCCGCTTGCCCCTTCGGCCGATCGTTTCATCGACCCGTGAAAAGCTACCAACGTGCATGAAGCACGTTACACTTTACTTATACCATACATTACGGTAACGGCCGATAAAAATGAAACTGTTCCGGCAGATATGCCACTCGAATGTGTAACTTCAATTACTACCGAGTATGCGATATATGGAATATTATATTTTATGCCGCGGATCGTATCTTTGAAAAATCATACGATACATCGCGTACGCGGGCTCTGACGAGATATGGAAAATATTTTTCGCGAAAGATCGTACCTTGGGAAACGAATATACGTACTACGAGACGAAATAAAATAGCGATCGAAAGGCGCGACAGACGCATAGACAAGAAGATTGCTCGTTTTGTCGCGACGAGTTGACGATATTATTACGATCATAGTCAAACTTTTCGCGAGATGATAATTCTCAAAGGTTTTGACGATGTATCGTCTTGACGATTTCGTCTCGATAATTTCACTAAAGTTGCAATAGCCGCGCCAATGCCATCGAACGGGGACGTGCGTTTTCGTAATCGCTCGCACATTTAAATCCTGCATCCTACGTAGCAATGTTTACAAAGAGCGCGAATCTCTTCGGCGTACAATCGATCCTCGCAACGCGTGTGCGGACGCGAAGAAAATCTGCCGCTATCCGAGCGACCCTCGCGTATTATCGATCGAATTCGAAGGAGGAAAGTACGAAGGAGGAACGAATTCGAGAAACGTGATACCCGCGATCAATGCAAATTCTCTGGAAATGAGAATCGAGCGATGGAAGAGAAACGGGGACAAGCAGGATGACAAGGGACCGGCTTCGCCATAAGAAGGTTCGGGCGAGGTCCGAATGGGAAACTACCCCCGTACTCGGTACAACTGGGGTTGTCGTAGGAGGATGAGCTTTCTCATAACGAAGTTTCTTCCCTAGCTTGCCACGCGATGCACGTGCGATCCCTCGAGCATCTCTTTCTCTTTCCCCCTCCCTCTCACCTTCCCTTTACCCTTTCTTTTCCCTTTTCCTTTCTTCTCTTCGTTTCCCTCTTTCCTCCGGGTTCTTTAAGGTTGGTTAATGGATTTAACGGTTTAGTCGGGAGCCGGACGAATCTCCGTTCGCTCTCAGGAACCAGACAGAGCGAGGCAGGTCTCTGATACACAGGGTGATTCCGCGAACAAGAAGTGTAACGAGCAAAGGGGCGAGGAATTAGGTCGCTGTTGTCAGATGTATTCCGTACGTGAGGCTTTTTAGCAGAGGAAAATGACCGAGTACGATCGATTTCAGTCGACTGCGAAGAAGACTGAATTAATTTGTATCGGCGTTGTTCTGGATTCTCCGAACCGACGTCGCCGTCCTTCGCGTTTTATTAATGCGAAAACGAATTGCAGAGCGCTTGGTTTTATAGTCTACCACGCGCCTTGAATTCTTAACGAAATTTGTCGTTTAACGAGACGCTTGCGAGAACGATCTATAGCAAACGAACGACCAAGTTATTCTATTATCAAAGACAGCTTACGAAGGATATTTATGAAACCGAGGAACAGAAGCCTACGTGAAGATTCGTCGGATAAAAAGAAGCGCGATATATTTTTAGAACGACTCTTCTCTCGAAGTCTCCTGGCACGCAACCCTTTATTCAGCAACTACGAGTAATTTTTTTTTTTTTTACGAAGAGTCGTTCGCTAACCCGGTCGACGGGACCACCCCGTAAGAAGGATTTATGGAGGCAAATGGACGGGGGAACGAAAGGCAAAGGCTCGTACGCCGTTGAAGCGAGTTAATTAAGACTCGCCCGCCCCCTCTCGCCCGGCCACGGAACTTGCTAACTACGTTTCACCCCTCGAAGCTGTTTTTTAAAGGGCGGCTCGAGCGTTTGTCGCGGTTTCGCCGGTGTACTGCCACGAAGAATTATCTCCGATCGTTCGGCAAGGTTTTCCAGAAAATACAGCCCGAATACCGTAGACAGAAGCTTTTACACTGGTGTAAGAACAAACAGGATCAACGTACGAGCCTTTTTTTCGTTCTTCGAGTCGATAGGATTAATTTCGGGTTTTCCGGATTGCTCGCTGTGGTCAGTGCACGGACTCGTGATTAAATAGCGGATTTTCCGGACAAACCGCGCGCTCTCGTTGGAAAATAGAACGTTTCGAAGATTTCGGCGTTTCACTTTCGCGGACGTAGCGACGCGTGTCAACTCGAGAAGAGAGAGAAGAACGCCTCGGTGGCGAACGGATAAGAAACGGTTGGATAACTCGTTCGAAATCGAGAGCTTGCTCATAGGAAATAAGATATGCAAATATGTACTCTGATACGGAACGCTAAGTGAATCAGTGACACGAAAAATCACCCGTCATCGGACCGTTGCATCGGTAATAGCTACTTTGAATAGCAAATCGCAAGAGGAATAGAATAGCTAATAACTCACGCGTTCGAATAGAAAGAACGTTTTGCTTTGTAATCCAAATCTAACTCTAAGAACAGACAGTCCCTGGAATAACGCAATTTCATAACTATCTGCGAGAGCCTTTAATTATTATCGAGCAAAAAATTTGGCCCGGCAGAAACTTTGGCAAACTCATCGGCCAATTTCTGTTGCCCTTAGACGAGCAAATTACGATATCCGTGGCATTGTGACGATGAACCGTGCCTCGGAGAAATTCCAATATCCCGCGTGGCAGTCAAAGTAACCGGAAACGATGTGCACGGCGAAGAAGGGGAAATGGAAAGAGGAAGCGCGTGTACACGATGGTTTCCCATTGTTTCCTTTAGCCCTTTATTTTCTTCGATACGTAACGGCGGTGATATAACACTGACAAAATTCAAAGGATTCCAAGTTAATACAATATCTGTTAAGGTAATAATACTCGAGAACTTCAGCCGGCAATTCTCCATTGTGATTCACCTGGTTTAAGAGAATACCGCGCGTTCCGCGTCTACCCTTTAAAGGGATCCCGTCTTTTGTCGTCCAAATGTTCCGCCGTTCGCTATTGTCAATTTAATCCCGCTTCCTCTCCTCTAATTCGGATTATTATTTGGTTACACGCGTAAATGGTTCATCGAGGGCTCGAAACGAGATAGGCAAGGCTGTGCCCTGCGAAGAAATAGCTCGACCGTGTTTATTTAACGGCGCGATAATTCGCTTCGCTGTTCCCAAGACAAAGCTTCCGAGCGAAAGATTAAAAGTAAAAATAAAAGATTAAGGTTAAACAGTCTGTACAAGAGTGATCGGTATTTATCGGGCATTATTCGCGCCAGAGATCGATGGAAAATTGTAGAAAATTAGAAAATAATACATGGAACGTGTTGTTGGGAGTTAGTTAGATGGTGCGGCTGGACGGAGGGTGATTGTTCGCGCGTAAAAGCAAGTCGGAAAGAGGGAACAATGGTTTTTCTCGTTGGACGTCTCGTGAAAAATGCCAATGAGTTACAATAGTCGTAAACAAATTAATGCACAATTATGGGAAAAGGGTTTCGCTGGAGGCAAGGGTTTGCGAACAGAATACCACCGACAATCGCCGAACGAAGAGGCGACTGAACGAGCGTTAGTACGACCGACCACGCGAGCGACATTGCACGAACAAAAAGAAGAGGAAGAAAATGGAACGATCCGCGTCTTTCACGAGGCTCCTTTTTAATTCCACCCTTTTGGTCTGGCTGGGATCACAATCGCGTCAGTAATTAGCCACGTCACATTTAAGGGATGGTTAGAGGGGTTGAAGGACCTTCGTGAAGCCGCAACCCCACGGTCGGTGAACACGCGAAATGAAAATCAGGAACGTTCGATCGAGGGTGCATCTCATTCCGTGATCTACGTTTCTCCTGCTAATGTGCCTCGCCTTGTTGCACGAACCTTCCTCCGTCGTTCGATGGGTGGGTGCGTATTTTTCCTTCGTTTCAAAAGGAAAGGAATTCGTACGTCTTACCGATAACTCGATATCGCGGGTCTATCTCGGTCTTGTACGACGGAGAAAATTTGAACGATAACGTTCGTGGGAAGGCGATCGATCGAACTTCAAGAGTAGTCGATGTACGAAGGAACATCTCGAACCACGACGATTTTGATAAATTTGGAGGTCGAAGCTGTATCCTCTGGAATGTATGGCAAAGTAGCGAAAGTAGGGAGAAATTTCTTTTTGATTGCGTTTGGCCGAACGGGTGGTCCAGTCGTGAAAAAAATTCAAAAATTTCATACCAACGCTCGTAAATGATCAAAGAGAAACGATCGGAAGAAAGAGCAACAAAGCTCAGACGGAAATGAAATTCGTCAAAGGAAAAGAGCGTGTCTACCGAACCAAAAAGGACACTGGCGTAACAATGGCGTTTCGCAAAGCGGAAGCAACGAGTCCGGAAGCAACGAGCCCAATTTCCCAACACGCGACAAATATTCAAACCGACGAGCAGGCAGCGGCAAAAAGAAGCCGGAGATCGAGTGGCGGGGAACTTGTTGCGCGACAACGTAATCACACGGATCATTGCATCGACCCAGAAACCGGAAGCGACCGCGACGTTGACGCAATAAGTCGATGCTCGGCGAACGCGGCGAATCCTCGCCGACGGAATGGATCCGCAGTCGTGTCGCGGAAGAAAATCGCGCGTGTTGGAAAATCGCCATTAAAATGCTAATTTTATGGCCGGGTTTATTCGAAAGAAATTGGCTGCGAAAGCTACGAAAACCGTCGACCGAGTCTGCGGAAAGAATTTCTCGTGGAAGGTAGAGGCGAAGGGACGACTCTGATCTTCCAGTTTCTTTTATTCTCCTATGATTCATGGCTGTATTATGATAGCAAACGGCTGGCAGAGGATAAGGCAGCGAAAACGCGAGTTACGCAGCCCTCCGGCTTCCTCCAGATGTAAAGTCAAGACGGTGCCTCGTTTGTCGAGACTCGTGCATCGAACGAGCAACTCTCTTCGCCCAAATCTTCCCCAAGAAACTTTCTATTGCTATCAAAGTTACACCCGTACAAATCTTTTACTTTTATTTCATCACCCGCAGCGGACTAGGTCGTTCACGTTCGTCCGAGGAATTTCTAGTTACACGCGCTTGTCCGCGTCTCTGCCACGTTATACAACCGTTCGTTTGGTCGAACGTTTCTCCTTCCCCCCTCCAAAAAAAAGGAAGGCGAGAATTCGGAAAATCGAAAAAGGGTCTCGGATGAAACAAACTAATTCGGATCTATCGAAACAGCATCACAGGTGCAATGACAAGTCTATCCGAACGTAGAACAATACAATGGCAGAAAATTACGAACGAAATTTCCAACGCAAAATCTACCGTCATTACGATAATAATAATTATTATTGCTGTTATCGTACAGGTTGCACGCCCTACGCTGTACATTACGTACGTACGCATGAAATCTATTTATCTCAATAAGCGCGAAGAGCAAACGAGCAAACACTGTACTGTCTTGGAATTACACCGGCAATTTGGTAGTTATCGATCACGAGAATGGTCGTAGCCAGGACCTGCGGATAGAAGCTATTTCTTTTTTTTTTCTTTTTTTTGGTCGAGTCGAACCTAGGAGCAGATTCGTACGAGACCGCGATAATCCCTGGATTTACGCGTGTGCGTAAGGGGAGACACGGTGCAGAGACTGTAGCCATCCGCGAAACTTTGCTTTTATCTTCGCCGTGAACTTTCTAACACGGCATGAGAGACGCGGAGATGGTGCAGAAGGGAGCACGGCGAGGGGAACGATAAATTTTGTCGAAAGAAACCAGGCACGGACCGACGAACGTAAAACGCGGAGATCATCTTATTTCCGCGAAACAACCTCGCAGGATCGGAGATTCTGTCTGTATTAGGTATCTACTTCTTCTCCTTCTTCTCCTTCTTCTTCTTCTTCTTACTACTCCTCTTCGTTTTCCCTCGTCGTGGGAAATATCACGCTGTAAGGGACACGAATAACTGGGAAAACTCGCGTGTAACGATACCATCGTGGCGTCGTAGCTATTTTTCTCGCGAGTGGATAAATTAAAAACCACCGCGGGAACATAGCGAGCGTCGAGAGAGCACTAAGATTTTTTGGTAACAATATCATACTACCTCGTAACTATTTTTTCCCCGCCAGTGGATATATCAAAGACCACTGTGCAACCTGCGAAGCGTCGAGGAAGCAGTGAGATTTTCAGCAACGATTTAAAGTTCCTTAAAACAGTTGCGCTGTTTCCAGGCGTTTCGTTGACCCCTTTGTCCAGATAAAGAAATATTCCTCGCACGATTTGGTTCTTGGTCATCCAAGCGAGCATTTTTTCTTCCCAGTCTCCAACCCTTGAGAACGTATTTCCTCGTCCCTCGAGTCTGCGCAACCCCAGCACCTCTTCCGCTTAATTATGTTTCCGAATTTTTGAACAGGTTTCTCAATCTTGGTAGAAGCACGTCGATACGATTTTCATTCGTCGCATTGCGATGCGCTACGGCAGATTAGAGGTAGACTCGCTCGTGGAACTTGCCAAGACAACACCGTACGAAACCGGGCGTACTAATATTGGGAGTCTCCCAATAGAATGAAATCGATAATCCAGCATGTTAAATCGGATGGAGATTTGCTTCGCTTTTTCGACTTTAATCGACTGTTGGTTATAGAGACGCGCTAGTTACGCGGCTCGATAGCGAAAGACGAGGAAAGAGGTTGTGGAAAGAGGATGGGAATACGGAGCAAAGTTTGGCGGAAAGCATGGTCCCAAGGAACAAAAGGTGAAGCAGCACGGTATATCGCGGAGCTGCTCTGTGTCGTCGTAAACGCTTCGTTCCCGGAGAAAATGAAGCAATATGACGGAGGTGGAAAGGGAGATCTCGTATTACTGGATTGCCTCATCGCGAATTTGTTACGGGTGAGTTGATTGTTGGTTAAAGTTAATTAGCTTCTGGAGACATCGGATCTTTATGAACGTTTCCTGCTGCTCGCTGCTCCGCGACAATAAGCCCGTGCTTCGTGACGAATCCCTTCCTGCGTTCTCTCTGTAAAACCGAAACGGCATTACCCGTGTTTAAACCTTCTGGTTCGTAGCGTAGGGGAAACAAAAAGGAACCCGTGCGCCATGTATTTACTTACGTTCGAGCATTAATAAATATCGCTTGCTGTTTCTCCGTTTCGTATTGGGGTCGTTCGTAAATTTCGCTCGCGTCGAAATTGTCAGGAGAAACAAATGGAAATTCGAACGAATTACGAGACGTTTTCATTCGGTCTGTCTCGATTCGGAGCTTTCTCGGAAATATGATTAGCGCTCAATATATTTCACGACGCGTTGCTAAAATTCGTGTTTTTCCTATTTATCTGTTTGCTCGTTCGTTACGAGAAAAAGAATTTGCAATAGAGCACACCTCGTACAAAGAGGAATATATCCCCCGTTGGATATGTGTAATTAATTGCGCGATTAGTTCTTCCATCTTTGTTATACGTCCGTAAGTGGTTAAGGAAGGTAAATGAATTCGTAACGATATTTCATTCCGAGCGAATTCGAGAAGAACCGATGGAAACGTGATAAAGGGAGACGAGAAAGTTTGAAAAAGAGATTCAAACAGCCAGCGCCTGGCTGTGTGTCAAAACGAACAAATACGATACCTATGCAGTCTCTATTCTCGAGAGTGTCCGTCTAATTTAACGCAGCCACGAGCTTTCTCGTCTGGGGGCAAGCAATCTACTAAATTAGACTAGTCGTCTGTGGATTGTCGAAACTCGATGCCATTTTTAGCTTTCGTGGCACAGGTTAGGCAACCATTTGCACCGAGGTACCTTCGTAATCACGCGACTTTCGAACTTTCTCTGTCATTTACGATATCATTTTGCTCTTTCGTCTTCCATTAAGCAATAACTCGTGATGCGGACATTAACGACACTTTGGTCGTTGAATATAATTGTCGTAAAGAGACAATTGTTACGGAATTTGGAAGAAACGGGGAATATTTGGAAAACGAAAATTAAATCACGGGTAAATACGATCTTCTCTTCTTGAATCTTGAAAAACGAACGTAGAATATTCCTGTCGCTCAAAAATCATCGACCGCGTTACCGAGCGTCGTTAAATCGAATTCACGCGGAGCTTAACCACGATTCGTCCATGAATTAACGTCATTGATTTCGGCTGTTCCGATCTAGGCGGTAGTAATCAACTGCATGGAAATAATTTTGCTGTGTAATTCGGATAAGTCCGCAATTTACGCAATCTGCGTGTTACCCTGGCGCGTGCATACATCGTTATGGCTAATTACGGTGGGCGCGATACCTTGTAGTCGCTACGCGCGTGGTTTGCAAATATTCATAGCGTTACTTCGAGCTTTGCGCTTCTGTTTATCGCGTTTATTAATTTCCAAGCGATTTCCATCGAAAATCGAAGATATAATCGCGGGAAGGAAAAAAAAGGCAGGCCGCATCTGTGCACGCAAATTGAACGTTTCCGATTATTTCGATGGTCCGTGGTATCACATTGCGATATTCGTTTCCGGCTGATGTTTAAACGCGGTCAGATTTATTTTCGGGCGTATTTATAATTGCACGGAGTGGGAGAAAATTAAATCCGATACTTTTTCATTGTCTTCGTAATTATTGCCGCGTACCTTCGCAAATGGATCCGTTCCTCCGGTGATAAATGAAACGGATTAACCTTTGAAGAATATCAATGTTGCTCGATGTCGTTTGATTAATAGCATTTTCTTTGTTTCCCGGCAAATTCAAACCCTGTATTTTATGTTATTAATGATAAATTATCGAATCAAACGGAGGATTTAACGCCTTCTCCTACTGCTAAAATACATTCGCTTCTGGAAATCGATATTTCAAGCAATAATCCTTGATTCGACGCTCTACTTACTCTGTGTTCTATAATTGTTCAAATTTCCTCGCAAAATCCCCATAAAGCTCTCGAAACTCATTTTCCGATGCCACATCGCCCGAACTCGTTCGTTAAATTTCCACATTCAAGCGCCCAACTCGCAAAGACTCGTTCGACTAGATCCGCTAACTCGCCGACTCGACGACCAGATCCCTCGGCTACCCGATCAAACTGCCAACTCCTGACGACACGATACGTAATTCTTCCAACAAAAAAATTCCATCAACCCACGATCTCGTCGATTAAATTGCCAAGCCTGCTAGCCTGCTAGCCTGCTAGCCTGCTAAGCCTGCCGAATTTTCACCCAAAGCCCTAATTTCTCACCACGCAATACCCAATTTTCCCAACAACTAAATCCCATCGACACACAATCTCATCGGCCGGATCAGACTTTCCGCCGGTTTGCGAATCTTCCAACGAATCTCGACAGCGCCAAGTGGTAGCTTTCGGGTATCTAGAATCGAAACGAACTCGCTCGTCCAGGTTGAAACGGCGTAAAACGAGTTTGCGAGACGATGGTAACGCGACTCGAACGTGTCTCGATATCGACGAATCTTTTATTAATGCCTCGCGGAGAATCACGCGGGACAAATCGACGCGATGGAGTATCGCGAACCTGTTCGCGGATTCTGGCCGATCGCCAGAGCCACGATCACGCTCGAGTGGCTTTGCAGCTGCACGGTCTCCCTTTAATGGACTCTTCCTCTAATCCCGACCGTGATCCACGAAAAACGAAGGAACAAGAAAGAAGAGCAAGAAGAGGGCGAACAGAGGAAGAACCGGCCGATCGAGTGTCCAGGTAAAGATACGTGACCAGTTTTCGAGAGCAGATCAGTTCCAGCGTCGTGGATCGCGGTAATTGCGAGGGACCTTTGCCTCCGTTCTGCTCCTGCTTCGCTTTCCTGTCTCCCTCTTTCGTATTCCCTTTATAATACACCCGAACCTCTTGGGAAACCTCCCACATGTACGGTTATTTCCTTCCTTTTTTCATTTTTTCCTTTTTCTTCTTCTTCTTCTTCTTCTTCTTCTTCTTTTTGCTTCTTTGATATTTTGGAACCGAAGAAGGGAATCTCGATGGAGCTTGACAGAGCCGACAGACTATATTTTTGTTCGATACGTTTCTTTCTATTTCCCCCTGTTCCACATTGCTTGTTACATATATTTCCTTCGTATGGGTTTTAACAACGCGCGCCTGCGTGGTTATCAGCGACGACAATGTGAGCAGAGAGAGAGAGAGAGATTGCTCGATTTAGCCAAATAACAGTATGTCATTCGGAAAGGAGAAAACGCTCCAAACTTGACTCTGGTCGCAGAGATTTTCACTCGTAGTTCCATTCGTTTGATATTTGTTGCGATTGTATTTAGGGCAGTTCAAAAGGATACGCTTCGCAAGGAATTTGGTTAGATTTTCAGACTACTCGACACAAAGTAACGAAATGTGGTGGAATTAAAGCAACGATATGAGAGTCTTTCATCGTCCCAGCGGAGATACCGATTTCGAAAGAATTTCCTAACGAAATATGACTTTTCTCGGACACACGAATTCAAACTACGCTGCTTGACAGCGTTTCTTGCGTGTTTCTGCAGATATTTTTACATATTCAGGATGTGCGAATATCGCGCGGGGCCGAAAGAGCCCGGAGATTCGATCAAACGGAAATTGCCAATTACGCTGGAACGTTCGAAGGAAACGTAAAATGCATGTTTCAACGGAGACTCGATTTTTCTAGTTTCTCCGGTTTCTCTATTCTACCGTTTCGAAGAAATACAAAAAAAGCACGTTGGTTCTCTATCGTAATTAATTCGCTCCAAAGAGCACGGCAAACAAATAAGAGTTCGTTGGAGGAAACTACGAGTTCAGGACGAGGAAAATATTTGACTTGGAGCTAGCAAAGGAAAGAGTTCGCTTTCTTTATTTCGCAAGCAGAGCAGAAGCAAATGTCCACGATAGCACGGTAGCACGGTAGAAACGGGTAGGAAGAACCGTGTACGGAAAAAGACGAAGAAACGAGGTGTACTAGGATCTTTCGGTCGCGACGAAAGAACGACAAGAAAACGTTTTCTTCTGTATAGAAACGTGTAAACGTTGACCTTTCGATGGCACACTTTCCCAATGGCGACGGAGGTCTCTCGCGCAGACCTCTGCTATCCTCATCGCCACGTGGCACACATAGTTCAAGATTCGACCTATCGTGTCTTGCGATATTTTACGAGGAAACATCTACGAAGAAAGTCTGCCGGAATGCCGAGAGCACCGGGACCACTTTTGGTTGCGAAATTACTTTTACGTCTCTGTCGATAGTAATATTGTAAAAATTCGAATAAGCTTTCGGCTAGGAGCTTCCCCTTCGAAACGTAACAGTCGCTTGGTACAGTTTGGTTTGGTCGGTGGATGCTCGAGAAGGTATTCGGATAATCAAACGGAGAATTACACGAGTTATTAAAAAGATCTTTGCCGTTGCTGCGTAGACGTCGCTTATTAAGATCTATGGTTGCAGTTCGAATATTGGCTAATATAATTTTCAAATAATCGACCGGCAGATGGAAAGGCTTCAAGATCGAACGTTTCAAACTTCGATCGCTAGACTGTATACGTTCGCGCATTTGTTGGAGATTCGAGAATGTAAAGATTCTCGTAGCGCGCGCAACGTGCAAACGTATAGAAAATATCCAAAGTATTAGTTGCGCGTTCTCTTGATAACCGAAACAAATGCCTGGCTATAGGCTTCGTTCGTTTAATTACGCTGAAATACGAATTTCCCCCTGACATCCGTAGTTTATCGATCGCAGAGTCTCGGAAGAAGAGTCTCTTAATTACAAATATTTCGATTACACAAACTTCTTTCATTAGTCGACTCGATAAATTCAAGAAGAATACCCACGCTCGAACGAAGGCTTCCTCCCTCCCTCGTTGTTTCAAAGTTCAGGCTAGTTGGAGCATCTTCTTCGCCGGTTGTAATTGCAACATCGGATCGCTGGAATCTTGACAAGATCGTCCAAGGATTCGAATCTTGTTGATTGAACAAATTTTGGCCACACCGGATACCGTCGAGCGGCTCGTTTCAGCCACCTTAACGCGGAAAATCGTAATTATCGAGCTCGCACGGTAATTAAAGGCCTCGAAAGGACGAGTGTTGGTCAAGTGGAACGTAAAATTAATTGGAGAGATGAAAACGATATGACGGAACGACTCTCGATTTAATTACAAACTTTGCTTTCTTACGGTGACGCCGGCTCGCTCGATGGATTTCACGAATAAACGAACGAAACAACGATCGCCGGGGCTTGTTCCGCTTCGGTCTCGGTCGTTTCGTTTTTCCTCCCTGCCCTCTTCTTCTCTCTTCTTTCCTCCTTTTTTCGTTCGTTGAAACAGAAACGAATGACTCGTTAATGGACCGGTAAGCATCGTTCTCGTCGCGGGAAATTCACGTTGCAGCGCGGACGCCTCTCCAACGAAAAAGCGAAAACGAAAATTGAAACGAAACCCTCTTGGTAAACACTTTGAAACAAACTGCTGAAACGAAGGGCGTCTACGTATAATTAGAGTTCGAAGTGAAAGGCGAAAGCCAGAGAACTCGACAAAGGGACTGCGCGTTCGATTTCGTCCAAATGTACAATCGTAGAAAACACGCAAGTACAGATACGTTCTTTGGGATGTTGTAACAGTCTCCGGATCTCTAAATTTTCTACGTTCCTGCGTCGTCTTTAACGCGCGCACCTTAATCGCTGACGAAAATTCGCTTCGCGTTTCTCTCGTCCAAACGCGTAGAACGCTACGCGCAAGACGCTACACCGTCGTAGTATTATTGCGAGATGGAAAACTCGAAAAATCGTTACCATCGGCCCAAAGTTACATTTATCTAAAGTACGCCGTGATACGACGATTCATAATCCAAGAGTAATTCGTTGAATTCGCGTGCGATTATCGCGCGCGCTTATCGAGCCAAGAGAATTCAGGCGGCGTAAAGTTGCCACAGAAAATCACATCCACGAACTGGCGAGACATAATCGTTTAGATCAACCAAGTAGATTCCGAGCGCTAGCGGGTACAACAATAGCGACTACTTTAGGTATTTATTACAACAGTTATTCTTCTACCCGAGTAACCTTTAGGAGATAGGAAATATCATTCGTACCGTCGATCTAGAGTTTCCACCGCGGAAACCTGAATCGAGGGAATAAAGCCGATTGGCAATAAATGAAGGCAACGAGCGAACGAAGGAAGAAAATTAACCAAGAACGAAACGAAGATCGCGACAAATTGAACGTATTTTCCATTTTTTTTTTTTTTTCAAGCGCATCTGCCGGACGATTTTTACGTAGAAAAAAGGAAAAAGTAGCTGCCGCGGCAACTATGCAACGCGGTCTTTTGATCTTCGAAAAGCGAAACCGCACCGGTGGCCCGACACATAAAATTTCTCGCGTACTTTCACGGTATCGAATTTTTCCGCGACCGGCATTAGCATATTATGAAAGCGACAGGTTTTATAAAAAGGACGTTTTCCACGATCCAACCGACAGGCCGCGTAGCCAGACCTCGCCCAACAACTTCGTCGAAGCTTGTCTCGCTGCTTTCGAGGAAATTGCTTTCGTTAAAAACAGCTGAAGAGGCCGGAAACTAATTCGAGCCCCCTCCCCGCACCCCTCCCTCTGCCCCCGTATCCCAACGAACGTTGCTCGCGACGATTCTAACCGAGCCGAGGTTCGTCAGTTTCTATTTACTCGAGGAGTTTTCGTCGTCCTCCTTCTTGCCCCGTGCCCCAGATCGATTCGAGATCCTATCGTCCATCTTCAAACGAGATTTCCTAAATTACAATGTTATTTCCCCGTTTCCGTTCGATTCTTTTCGGGCGAATTTCTTTTTGATGGAAATACCATGGTCGCAGTTATTATCCCCGCGATCGTGGCAGCTTGATTTCTTCGGAGGAAAAGACTTCTTTGTACGTTTCTCGTCCATGTTCCGCCGGTTAATGGAATTTTCGCTCTCTTTATAATTGATTTCTTTTCGGAGGAATTGATCTCTCCCGACGACAAGAACGAAGATTCTATTAAGGAAAAACGTACATTTCCTTTCTAGTGTTTCGACGCTTAGATGTGCACGCTCTAGTGCAGATTCGACGCTTTTACTTTTCCCGCGATGATCGAATTCTTTCTAAATACGACAGAAATCCTATTGGGAAAAGCCTTTCGTTTCGAATATTTTATATAAGGGATATGCTAAAAATACGAGAAGAATCGTTGCTCGACCAGATATCGTTACTTGGTTCTCCTATTCGGCGAGAAATGAATTATCGCCGAACAAAAAGCTTCGAAATCGATATATCTATAAAGTAGGGGAAAATTTACGATGGCGAATATACGGATGCAACGAAAAAGACCGCCGATAAACTCGATAAAGTCAGCATTAAAAAATAAAGGGCATTTGTCTCTCGAACGACACGAATGCGGCCCCATTTACCTATTTTCGCGATTCGGAACGCTCAATGGCGGCAGAGTTAAGTGCAATTTGGCAACACACGGCGAATCAAGAGATTTAGTCGACTTCGAGTTGCCTAAAGTCGATTTCGAACGCCGTGAATCGAATTGATCGGTCTTCGTCAACTATCGGCCAAGTTTCGAGTTCGTTGCGATTCGTATATCGCGCAAAGGGGAAGAGAAAAGGCCGAGATCGATAAATACCGCTACTTAGCCGCGTTAACATTTTCGGTAGATGCTTTCACGGAGATGCGCGTATTCGTTTTCCCAACAATCGCCAGTCATTCTCACCTGCGCGTTCACTCGACTATTTGAATACAATGAGATACAGAATTCTTTCCGCAATGCGCATTCTAACCGAAAGTTTACGACGTTTCGAAGCTTTCTAGAACGTTAACGTAAAACTGTCGGTTACGTAAACGCTGCTGTGCGAGCGCGTACAATTCACAGCAGAGTATAGAACCGCGTGTTTCGATATTCCTCCGTTATCGAACGCACCGATCTGGATTAAGAATCGGGCAGCTAGAACGTGCAAACTGAAGATCTTGATTGAACGCTCGATCGTGTACGATTCTCGGTCGATTAAAAATACAATTACAACGGAAACGCTCGTCAGAACTCTAAACCATGCGAAACGACAGTCCACGCTAGGTGGAAATTTAAAAAACATCGCTGGAACACGATGCCTAACCCGCTAAGGGATGTTAACGCTCGCGTTAATTTTCAAGATCGAACGAACGTCGATTCGCGACGCGGTAATCGTCGATCGACTCTACTCGCCTCGAGAGACATTTTTCGCGCGATTTCGCAATGTGCTCTCTTTTCGAGCGTGCGAACGACAACCTACTAATTCACTGTCTAAATAATGGCCATCTCGTTCCGCGGTTTCGCAAACCAACGCGCGCACGCCGCATCGAAAACGTCAGAGAACGCTCGGCTCTTTAGCGGAATCGAGAGGCGACGTCGAATATCTGCCAATTATCGAGGTTGCGTCGACGGATCGCGGTGTTTGTTAGCAGCGAAATTTCGCCAAGGGACTTTGGAACCGCGATCTTTCCGCGCTGCGAATGCGTTTCATCGAGACGCGCAATTAGCGAGACCGCGGCGGTAATCGTCTAGTAGCGTTGCTCGATTTAAATAATCCCCGCTGTATCTATCGTCTGAAACGACCGATAAATCCGTCGATTGCAGGCTTCGTTTCGAATCGACGAGATGGAGATTTAGATGGAGGACGCATTCTAGCAGAGTAATTAAAAGTACGCCGGTGCTGGGTGTTTAATTTGGAAACGTAAAAGAGATAGTTTGGGGAATAATTGGCGATAATTAAGATTTGATCGGATTTACGAGACGCAAAACAGCAAAACCTTTGCTGTTACAAGGTTGAAGGAAGAGTTAACAAAGAAAACCGGCCACGATGACAAGTCGACCTTCGCTCGGTCTAAACTGTTTGAACGTTTGCGCGAAAAGCAAAATAATTCTAAAGCAACTGACGATAATCGCTATGGAGATCACTTGCCGCAAACCTTCGAAAACGTAGACTTTTTCTTCTCTCTTCATTTTCTCGACAGATACTCCTAAAGGATATAGTTTCAAAAATACGAATTTAGTGGGAATCGTTTGTTACACGACGTTTGGACGACGTTTGTTACAATTCCGACGAAAAACTCAAACTCTTATCTTTCGGTAGATAATTGGAAATTTATTCCGCTGACTAAAGTGGACGTTTATTTAATTATTTGCCTAGTTATTGCCCTGGCGCGTTATATGCAAGCGCGAGTGAAAATCTCTTGCATACTAATAAACGGGAACTTCGTTCGTATTACACGTACGAACGCTACAATTAATTATAACGCGTTTAAACTTTATAATACCCAATCACGCTCACGATGCCGGTAATTCGACCACGGTAAACACGAATTACGTTTGCTACGAAAACTCCGTTTCAGTGTCCGAAGCACAGCGATTATCGTCGTCGTTGTTTCATATTATATTTAAGTAGTATCTATAGAAATTGCGCGCTTCGATTTCGGAAGAGGAACAAGACCAAGGATGAGACAAATATCTCTCTGGAATCCAGCTAATCGACTCCGATATAACCAAGTTCTCCGTAGAATATTCTCATTAACCGTTTAAGCACGAGTAGATACCCATAAATCCCTGCGAATGCGAGGAAACGACAAAGCTAAATACGATATCGATTCGCCGCGTCTCGAGCTCAATTAAAATTTTAATATCGTCCGTCGATTTGACAGCGACGTTTCATAAAGTCGTCGTTTCGACGTTTGCCGACGACGGTAGCCAAGGGGTTTAAAGGGGCCAAGGAACCCCTATTTCCTCGTTATTCGTTTCGATATCCAGCGTCGCGCGTCGAAAATTTCGTGAAAAATCCCGATGAATCGTGCCCTGAACACGTCAGACGATAGAAGCGCCGATAAACACACGCGCGGAAAGCGAACGACAAATCAGCGGGAATTATCGAGAGCGCGATTCTCCTAACGCGGACGTCCCCCTGGCTGTCTCCGCTCTGGCGACGCATAAATCCGCTGCACTCGTGTGGAAGGAAAGAATCGTCGCAGTAAACCGCGAACTACCACGAGGGAGAAAAGTCCGAAGCGAGAGTCGAACCTCTGTCTGGGCAACCTCTGTTGGAACAAACAACTAAAACGCGCAACTAGCTCGAGTTAAAACGACGAGAGAGACCGGGCATTTTCTCCGTGGATATAAATCCGGTCACTCGATGTCACGAAC
This sequence comes from Bombus waltoni, assembly GCA_014737395.1. Taxonomy (NCBI): domain Eukaryota; kingdom Metazoa; phylum Arthropoda; class Insecta; order Hymenoptera; family Apidae; genus Bombus; species Bombus waltoni. The sequence goes on from JACXII010000050.1 coordinate 2,050,832, forward strand.
GAGCCGCAGCCGGGGAAAAACAGAAGGACAGAGCCTCGCGATGGGCGAAAGTTAGCAAAAGGGCTAGGGCTTTTTGGATATCAGCCAGAAACTGGAACCGGCCCGGAGAAGAGAGACGAGACTCCGCAGTGGCAGCGGTAGACGGATGGATCGTTTCAAAGGACACCGTGCAATGCGAAAAACTGCGGCGACGGTCCTTCCACGGAACGAGACGGAGCAGAAAACTACGGCTCCGGCCGGCCCAGCGTTCGTACAAACAGCGATATCCGAGCGGATCGAGTCCACGATGAGGCGCTCGATGCTTCGCCGTCAAAGACGCGGACCAGTGCATCGAGATTCGAATATTTTCCCAGCGGTTTTCTCGGTAAATTTATTAGCAACGTAGAATATTAGCAACAGACCCGTGTCCGAGTCTGGCGTGTCCATTTGTTCGTTCGACGAGTTTAAGTCGCGGAATCGCGTTCTTGCAACGAATAATTTTGCACGATGGTAGTTTTCACGTGGGATTCGTATTTGTATCGGCTGAGCGTGCTTCTTGCCTTCGAAATTAAGAGATTTATCTCGTGGAATTTTCTCGGTGTCTTGCGACGTTCGACGAATTACATTGCCGACAAGAGACTTGTACTTTTCCAGAGAATCTTTAGAGTCGCAGAATGGAAATTACGTTCAAATTTCTCATATCAATTCGTACGTCGAAGCGGATTAACGAAATTTTGAAAGACGATCGATGAAATATCAGTCGCGGGAGCCTTGGCGACGGTGGTAATTTTTTGTCATTATACGAGCAGAAACTTGGACGAAAGCTCTCGTTGCCTGCAACATTTCGCGTTTCGAGTGAGACTCGTGCTTTTTAGAGTACTTCTGTTTTACAAATATATGCAGGGGACGCTTGAACTCTCTGAAATTTCACTTGTTACGGTAGATACTATTGTACTCGATAAGAGTACTTGTTACGAGCCACTTGGTTTTATCGAGTTTGCGGAGAAATTCGGCGAGTTTTCCCACGCCAAACACGTTGTTTGCGTTTGCAACGACGTTGCTACGCAAAAGTACTCTGACACCGGTTTAGTAACATTGCTAATTTAACTTATCGTAATTAGCGATCCTCGAACGATCGATAACAACAAACTTCTCTAATAAAATCTCCGACGAAACAAACAAAGATCTCTGATAAAATTGCCCGATCCAACGTCGTGCCTCGTCCACGCACCGCGTTCGTCTATACTTTTACTTTTCCGAATATTTCTAATTTTCGCGCAAAAGCGAGTTGACCTACGCACGAGCGAATCACCGTTCAAAGACACGCGAACGTTCCCCGACCAACCTCGTCGACACTCGACCGGTCTTAATCGCGACAGAGTACGAGGTCCATTAAAATGTGCATCGCGTTTCTATCGATCGCGCCACGCTCGAGCTCAGAGGCGCGCGACGTTCGAGAGTCAGTCTCCGAGTCAGAGGCAATTCGAAGGGGAATTAAGACCATAATCCCGGTTTCTACGCGAGCAAATTGATCCGCGCGGTCGTGTCGTCTCCGCGAGACGCACTCGGGTAACCCACTCCGAACGCGCAGCCTGGAAACGCAATTAGTGCCGTTTGACAGACCGATCGGAAACGAGGAATAAATAAAATCGAGGCACGTTACGTATGGCGTACAGCGTCGCTCGATTCTTCGCGATGCACGTGTATTTTCTGCATCGAATCGTGTGGTTTGATCGTATTATAGTTTGCCGTTACCATCTATCGAACCACCTGTTCGACAGACATACACCGTTATCTTGCATTATCGAGAGAATTGCTCCGTGTTTCGTTCGTAACCGCGAAATAAAAGACGAAGAAAAATGGCGTTGCTTGCGGTAGAGTATTTGCGACAGCGTTTCGTTGGAATGTGCGGGGAACAGTGTCAAGCGTTGAAGAAACAGGGCCACGATTTCTTTTACTTTGGCAACGATGAAAATGTTATTTTCGTCGACGGCGAAGAATCGAACGTATATCGACGCGGCGAACGAGTCTGTTGTTTGGAAATCTTAACTGGCGCAGAATACGCAGAATTAATGCAGCAGTCTTCGAACTGATAACGTTACGCGTTAGAAAATATACTTGCACTGTGTAAAATCGATTCCAAGTTAACTGGTTGAACGCGTTGTCCACGTAGCGAGCAAAATGCAACCGGCAGTCGATGTAACGGCGCTGTTATATGAATGTGAACTCGACGATTAAAAGTGGTATTGGCATAAGTTTGAAACGTAGCGAATCCACCGACGCTTGGCTCCAAGAGGACACTGTCACGATTCTCCGATAATGATTTTACCTATCGTTATCGCGGTTAACGTCGTAATTCCACTTGATATCGAGAGATCGACATCTCTGAAGATAGATACGCGAAGGAACGGAAATTGAATAAAGAAGACGAAATAGCGATTTTAGAAAGAATCAGTCGCGGTAAAAAGACTTACGAAACAACGATAAGATCTATTCTTAACGAGTTCAAATAGCACGTGATAGGACTACTGTGATATTGCGTTATGATAGTAGTATCTTGATTGCGATCAATGGTAGGAATTCCGGACTATATAGCACCGTTTAAAATAGACTATCATTGGTACGCGTCTAATTGGAAGATAGTCATCGTCAAACGATTACACGCTGATATTACTCAATCCCGTCGTTTAATAGCTTCTTTCTTTTTCTTTTTTCTTCTTTTTTTTTTGTAAACATAAAACGACTTTCCCAAAATACTTGTAATTCGAGTAACATTCCTTCTATTTACGACAACGGCGTGATACAATAAAACGACGATAGCTCGTCCTGTTTCAGCCCACAATTAACGACGATCTTGATCGTATCTTTGCTTTTCGCACAATAAAATTCTATGAAAGTATATCGATAGTTCTGTGTTGAAACAGATTCTCAATCGAGAAAGTAATTGAACACGAGAAAGTACTTTTTCTCGTAATCAACGAACGTGTACGTGTGAACGTGTACCTTTCGATGTTTGCGAATAATTTCTGCTGTAGTTTTACTCGTAAATCGATACGATAAACGGAACACCGAGTGATAAGACAAGCCGCACTGCGTCAACATCAATTATCTATTTCTGCTTGGACGCGAGATACCGTTTGGCGAGGCTGAACCAGGCAATCGTCGGATGCACGTTTGTACGATTAGTTTGGCCAATTTACACGACTGAAAATCGAACTTTAACATTTTGTTCGCCACTTGAAACAAAATTTTTCTTTCCCTTTCTTTTTTTAAATTTTGCTTTGCAAAACACGTCGGAATACTTATGCACGCGTGTATGGAAAAAGTTTGTAATCTTTTCGATCGACCGAGACAATTTGTCTATTTTTATTTCTACTACAAACAGTAGCTTTATCTTAAAGCGACAATAAGTTATCTTTACCAAGACAGGATCACGATTCCACTATCGCTTCGCGACCTTCCAAACGCATACATCTCCCTTCCCGCGTGCCTTATCACTTTACAAGCACACAGAATTATTATGATCGACCTATCGTATCGCACGCCGTTTTAGTATTCTAATAACGTCTACATTAGCAACAGCTTAAAAACCTTCCACTTGACTGGCAAATTAATGTTCTACGATCGATTACGCGCCGTTCAACTACCATTAAATATATATATATATATATACATTACATATAGCACATATCAAAATTATCTCGCAGCCGCTTCAAAACTAAACACTTTATGGAAAGGAATGAAAATTCCAACGTCGACGACTCCTGCTCTTCCTCAAAGTCGAAAATATAAAATTTTATATCTTTTGCAGTAGGATCTCACTGCGTTGTAAAAAGGAATACCACGCCCATAAATATTTCTTGACGAGAAAACAATGGGATAATATATGTAAAACAAGGCGGTATAGGCCTCGCTTAAGGGAGAAAGAAGCTGGAACTCGCTTTTTTTCTCCTCGCGAGATGATACGCCCTATCGGAATATTATTTTCGGACGAAATCCGTGAGCTATAAGTTGTTGGAACCGACGACGCGGACCAGAAATATTTCAGATGATACTTTCTACGCGTATTGGAACCGTATATCCGCGAGTATTGCTTTAATTGGACGGATTCCAATCAGCGCGCGGCAATGCGGAGAACAGATAGTCGCGGAAAGCAATCTACCTATAAAACCAGCAAGACTACCTCGATTTTAGCCGGAGAAATCGAAGATTTTCCGGTCAACGACCAGGTTTGCTTAATTTACCCTGACGAATGATTCGAGAAACATATTTGACGCGTGCGCTTCCCTCGGATAATTTATTCCTTGCGCGAATACGCAAAGGATGGATCGAGCCACTTAATTAATATCCCTTTAACTCTTGCAGTGCCGAATGCGTCTTCCAAACTGCGAGAAAAGTTTCTTTCCCATTAGTCGGTAACGCGTGTTGCGTTTTCATAAACGCGTCGAGCGTGAAAACAAGTCAACGCGATCGACATTCGTAGATGCAACGAAAGCGATAATAATTTTCGTGAGAGATAAAACGCTGCTGTCTGTACGATCGTTGTAACAACACCGTTTTTAATAATTTGTCGGACTATAATCGGATTATGAAGTAAGAGACTCGCCGCGACGCAACGAGAAAGGTAAGTATTGCGGCGTTCTGAGGCAACCGACAGGAGGGAAAAAGAAATCAAAGTCAGGGCACCAAAGCGAGGAAAAGAAATCTGTTATTTCCAATCGAGTCTACAGGATATCCTCTTTCTAAACGACGTGTCAACACTGCAACGTCGTGTTTCTCCTTTTTTGCAAATCACTCGTCCATTTAAAGTATACGAAATTCGACGTGGCGTCGCACATTGTCCAAACTATTTGAGATTTTCAATTTTCCCCGTTATTCGCCGTTTATCCGCCTGCATTCGAAACGCCGAGCGCATCGAATGGATAAAATTGATCTTCCTACTACTTGGAGTACCACCGTCCAAACGTATCGAGAATCGATCGATTTAAATTTTATTATGTAATTATGTAAAAATCGAATTATGTAAAAATCATATAAATAAATATATAAAACGACACACGTAGAAAGGAATAACGCCTAGAGCACCTTGGTATCCAAATATTAATAAGAGTCGCTGTATATCGGAAGATCGCAAAAGCCCGCAACGCGTACACACACGACGAAAATGTATATAACATTCTCTGCCAAAACTCCATTTGCCAAAAGCAAATCCTTATCTAGCCAGAAAATAGCACGATCGTTAGGATCCGACTCGAGCGTTTCCACGTTTCAACCGGGTTCCCGTAGCCTTATCGCCGGCAATCTTCTGTGCGCGAACACGCGTACACGCTCGACGGATACGCCTGGAAAGCCCTCGGCTCCGGCTGGGATTAGATTACGGCATAAGCGGCTTATTTATCGCTGCGACGACGCGCATTCGCGAATGCAGCGCAATCAACACGCCGCGAGAAGCATTCCTCGCGTCTCGAGGCGAGTTTCGTCGCCGTGCGAATCTCGACGAATCGACGACCAGGCATTCCAGTCCGGTTTTTCCGCCACATTCCAGACACGCGCCAATTCGAAACGGAGGAAACGACGATGAATAATTCTCGGTATTTCGCGAGCTGCGTTTTGGGACGCAGTCGTCCCGGATTAATGGTCTTTTCCGAGGCGAGCAAGGGAAATGATGTTTCGGTTTTCGAGGGTGACGAGTCGGACGCGAAACGGGCTCGAATTGTTTGCTTTTTGCTTGTAGTTGGCAAGTCGTGCAATTTGCGAGAGAAATTAATTATAGAGACTCGGGATCGAAGAATGCGAGGTTGTTATGGGGTTGATTGCAAATGAAGCTTGGTACGAATAGCGGAGATGCGAGAGTTCATTATGCAACGAGGAATATGAATTTTCTTTCCTTCTGGCCGAAACGATTGTTTGAAATAATTAAACTGTGAGGATATTTGGAAATGAAATTGAAATATACATAATGCATTAGAGAGAGGGGGAAGGGGGGGGGGGGAATGCGGAAGGAATTAAAGAACGCGTACCTCGGCAACGGCACTGCTAAAAGAACGTTTTGGTTTTAGATTTTACTAATAAATAAGTAAAAGATATTTTTCCGTGTTGCTCGCATAGGGTCAAGTTGGGTCAAATTAATTGGCATTAGATACTGGTTCGTATGTTAGAAGTAAGATTTATACGCTATATGCGCAAACACGTGCGGTTTGCGTAGGAAGAATAAATAGTAAGAACGCTCGGAACAATGTCTCTCCATGTTACCTTCTTCGTCGAAAGTAAATGCAAAGTGGAAGTTTCACATTGTATCGCGTAATTAAGTTTCAATTGAGCGTAATTGAGAATTATTTGGGACGATACAAATGATCTCAAATAAGTACGACGGTGAATTCAGTGCGGTTCGAAAGATCGACTCACGCGATGGAATGCATTAATAACACGACTCACAGATCGATAGAGAAAGTACAAGGTATTTTACACGTCGTTGTACAGTATCGTATCGTTATTGCTCGATAACAAGATAGCGGTTAAAAATCAAAACGTTCGAAGGTTTTAGTCTTAAAGGTATCATAAAAACTAAAGAGAACGAGAAAATTATTTTGCAACGTTTCAAGCGCTTACGGTAGCAACTGTGTACGACGACAATTGCATATTCTCTTGTTCTATTCTCCGCAAACAGGGCGCGTATTTTCTATACAAGGGAACGCAGAAGCCGCGAACAACATAAAGAAACATATTCCTCTTTTATCATTCCATTACGTGAGAACTCGTTCCTTTCGACAGAAGGAAACAACAATGTACGCACTGATCGTTAAAGATATTTCTACGGCTCCAAACTTTACGTTATTTTATGCCGATCCGAGAAAGCGACGGTATTGAAATCGTAACTCGTTTGAATATAGAATGTTCCAGCCTTCTTTTGTGAGAAATTATCTCACGCGCCTAGAATTAACAAGTTCAATGCTATCTCGAGTTTGTTTAAGCATACATCGGCATATCTTGTATCTTGCACTCGTACTCGTTTACCCTTTGCATCGATTTGCATCGTCGTTTGTGCAAACGTTCTACTCTTGCCTTCTGATCTAAGAAAAGTGGCACTGGATCAAATTTAATCTAGAAATCTATTTTAACCGACATCGAGTAAAAATGACGATAACGCGAAAAGTAATAAAGCGTAAATATATATAACGATGATACAACGACGACAAGAATGTAGGGGAAAAATGCAAAACACGTCCAAGCACTTTCACGAATAGCCAAAGTAACCGTCGCGAAGATAACACTCGATAAAATAATCACAGAGTGATTATGCGGTACGCATCGAACGTTGTACTGATCTATTCATGTATTCGCCGCGATATTACGCTTATCGAATTACAATCCTTACAAAGTTATTAATACTTGAAAAAATGTTGGGAAGTATTCACCTCCTCTCTCTCTCTCTCTCTCTCTCTCTCTCTCTCTCTCTCCCGCTCTCTTCTCATTACGAAATCGAGACAACTGGAAACGTCGTAATTCGTAGGACCTGCCTCAGCCGTAATAATCATCGATGTACTTTACGAAGCGATTAATAATTCCAACAAGACAAACAGCGGCTCGTCTCGTTCGCTTCTCTCCTCTGCATCGGCAAATCGAAACAACCACAGGCTTAATTCGCAAGACGGTTCGTTCATCAACGTATTTACGAAGCAATTGATCGCTCGATCGAGACCAAGAAGATTCACCGACATCGCGTCTTCTAAATCGTACATCCTAATCCGTATCTAATCGGCCTCTATCTTGTCGCTAACGCGATCGATCGACTAATCGTACGAATTCCGCAAAAATAAGAAACTCCAATAACCAGAAGCTTCTCGGACGCTTCTCGAACAAGAACGAAGGAAACGTCGCCGTACGCGAAAGCGAACGTGAGACGGTTAATTAATTCCTTTCGAAATGCCAGTCCCATTAGGAAGAAACGTATCTGTATAAATAAAGGCTGTGGCGCAACGTACGGCGTATCGAGTGGCGGACAGTGACTGATCAAACGAAGCGATACCAGTGTCCCGCGGATTAAGCGCGCCTCGTCGGCTCGTCTATCGAATAATCGAACCGGATAGGCCGTTTACGGGCTCGCGTGGGCGTCGTTACGTCAACAGAAGGACGATTGAAAACGGAGAAACACGGAATGACGAGCAGGCTCCCGTTTCAGGAACAGGGAGCCTGGCGTTCGAACCGAAATACCCATTCGATACTTCCCGCGCGCTTTCAGCGAATGTATCGCGTGCTTTTGCATCACCAAACACCATGCGCACACGGAGCAAGTCGAATGCCAGAGGAGGAACCGTCGAATTACAATTCTCCGATCGCCTACGAGCGTCAGCTGATTCTTTAATACCTGTACATGATCCGAACGAATGGAACGACGAGAACTTTGTATCGGCATTCGATATGCGGGCAATTTTCTTTAACTCGGTCGATCGTGGTACGAGAGATCGTCTTTCGGGGCTTGTCCGACATATCGACGCGATAACGAACGAGCCAAAAATTGAGACGTCGGTAGCGTACGGAGACGATTCTTAATTAACACAAACGAATTTAAGGTAAATTCGATGCGGTTCATCGATGAAAGGGAATATAGGTTACGAAAGAATAACGCTCGCCTAACTTGGAAATTACGTGTTTCGAAGTTGCGTCGTTAGACAAGTAATTAATTAACCTGAAATATAATAGCGGAGCTCGATAAATCATCTAAACATAGAACTCGTTACGTCCGCTGATAATTACGTGTCGATTGGAAAGAAAAACGACGACAACGAAAAGTAATTTTTCAGAAGATAAAGAACATTTCACGCGATAATACTCGAAGCTAATTAATGGAAAAATGTTTGATTTATCTTTGAGTTCTATAAATCAAACAGGTATATTTTCTAGGTGCAAATTAATGAATTTGTAGCGCAAACGTATCGTCCGGCTATTATCGGGTCTCTGTTTACCGCTCGGCAGCACAATTCTATATGGCGAATCGTTCCACGACCGAGTTCATTCTCTCGACAAAACAACTTTTTGCCTTGACCAGCGTTTATCACTCGAACCAAAACATTGCCTGCGAGCTCCTCTCGAAACCTCCGAATTCCACGTGGAACCGCTCCGTGGCGTTCCGGTTACTACGAATTTTAATGCGTCGTTTTCTGTTGAAACCTGTTTGATCCGCGAGGAAAGTGACGGTTGTCGCGATAACCCTGAGAAATATGTACGGCAAACTCGCCAAATCGCTCAGTTTTTTCCCTTTCTTTTCTTCTTCTTTTTTCTTTCCTTCCAATAACCGACAAAGCTCGCAGAAACTCGTAGTCGAACGACTTTGTTCGGATAAACCGGATTCTCGTTCGTTAGGCCAAACGTTTCTACGTGGAAAAATGTTTAACCGTATCTTACACAGCGAGAAATATCATAGACAAATAATCAGCTTGCTTTATATACGTAGGAAGAATCAGTTTGCATTAATTAGCAGGTAAATTTAATTAGGCAAAAGATAAAACGATGTTCGCTAGGCGAACACACATTTAATCACGCATGAGAAAACATGATAAACGCGTGAATAGATGGTCGGATGTGAAAGTTGGAAATAAAGAAATAGGAAGGGTGCTAGACAATTTCTACGCTATTGTATCTTGTTCCTTTAACTGTCTGTCGTTATTCCGTTTTATCGAGATATCGAGCGCGACAATATCGTTCGTTGGTTCTCCACTCGACGCGGGTAAAATCGAACGTCGATGAAAGACCATTAATCATTGCCTTCGATTAAACTCGCCGTATCTTTATATGTTCGCGATTCTCGAATCGCGCGAGGTTAGTGGATAAACAGGGAGCGTGATAAGCGGGCGGAAAAATTGATTCGAATCGTGTCATTGAGTTGATCGGCCCGTTAAAGTCAACGAAAGTTTCGCGCGCAAGATAAATCGACGTTATTCGAAACGTCAGACGCAAGCTAAACTCTCTCGAGCAACGATTATCGTTGTTCGTTTTGTGTCCATTACCACCTAAAATAACCGACGTGAAAGAAAAACCAAGGAGGAAGGATCGAAACCGGATCGATGTAAGAAGAGCGTCGCGATTCGTGTTGAACGTCGATTTAATCGAGACACGAACGAACACGCCTATCTACTTGGATATTCGGCCGAGTTGCGATAAATCTTTGCTTTCGAGATATACCATCGGCAAGAATATAGCGCAACAAGCTTAATAAATCTATAAAACTGGCGAGAAACGTCAGGAAATCAACAGGTCCTGGATCGGATCGCGAGGCGATCGAAATTCCGGTCTACGTGCGGATTTTTCGTACATCGGGATGATCGATCGGCGAAACTCGGTACGCGTTTTACGAAGCGACGCAAACTTGAAAATTTAATCGCCATCCTAATCCGGTCGAAGGAACAGAAATATTGCTTACAAAGTCTCTTCGAGCGAGGCAGCCACGCGCAGCTCCAGGATAACTGTCTCTCCTACGCGATATTTCCAAGTCCGGGCGTCCGAATCACTCACAGAACACGCGGTTTCACCGAAATTCGATGCACGAAACCCGATTTTCGTCCGACGGGACAAGTCACGGGGCCAGGTATACGCTTTCACAGACCGAGCAACACGATCCACGAAGGAACCGGCATACCTGGCGACGACCAGGCGTTAACTGAAAGCGTATGGAGGCCGAAGAACGCCGGCCACTACACCTGTGTGCCACGGGGAACCGTAGTAGGAGCGCGCGAGGAGAAGGAGAAGAAGCTTCGGCGAAGAAGGAGACGGCCGCAATGGCCTTTGCGCGGCGGATATGTTTATCGTGATAAACGGGACGCGAACAGCTGCTCGGAATCCATTACGAGCAATCGCGAGGAAGAATTTCGACTTGTTCGACGATTTGTCGTTTGCAGAGAAGGGATCGTGGTTCGAGGAGGGGAATCGAGTTTAGCTGGAAAAACGAATTTGCTTCGGTGAACGAGGGAGGGGCGGGCTACGGGCCCAGGACCGAGGGATACGCGGATTTTACGGACGGCTAACTTCGAAGAATTGCACTGCAGAGTAATTTACGAATTAATTCACGAATATTTGTAACAAAGTGGTTAGAATTTAGGGGAAATTGAGAAGCCGGGATTTTTTATGGTATTTCTCGAACAAGCAGCGTGACACGAGGAACGTAAAAAATTAGCAGTTCGGTAAGTTGCCGGTGAATCGAAAGGTTCCGAGTGGAAGAAAGAAACGTTTTCGGCAAAGACGCGAGTTTCGCCGCAAAGTTTCGTCTGGCGCACGGAATCGTTTGTATGTGTAATGCGTTTTATGAATTATTAACGCGAGATGGACGTTTCCTCTGAATGCCATTTCGCGTTGAAGAATACGACGAATTGTACCCAGTTTTTGCGCAAGTTTGTAAATCAAGAAATAACCCTGACCTTCCTTTCCTCGATCTAACAACATACGTACATTTAACACCTTCTCCGTGCCATAGGCCATTTTCTTGTCAATCTTTACTCGGTTCAAACTTATCCACCTGTCCGAAACGCGTCTTTACCGCTCTCGGATACGAAGAAATTCCAAAAGGAAATTTACTTGGAAAATAGAAATGAGAGGAACGATGCCCGTTTTCCGCGCAATTGCCGAAAAACGGCCAAACGAAAGAGAAACGGACGAAACTCGTTGCGAGAATAATGCGAAGAGTATCGGCCTAGCTTGAACGAAATACGCAAACCTGTTTTCGCGGCAGAAATGCGACGTTCTCGAACGAGCTTCGATCGAAAGTCGAAGGCCTCGTCGACGATCGACTCCACCGTCGATCCTTCCAGTGATAGAAAGGAAGGAAGATTCCTGCGCATTCTCTGCACTTTCTTGGAATTAAACCGTAAACCTTAGCGGGCTCCACCTGTTGAAGGAAGAGCCTGCAGGTAATTTATCTTGGAACGAACCGGTTTCCAAGTAACTTCCTTCCTACGACAAACTTTGACGAAGAGGAAAGAAGCGAGTAGACGTTTCTTTCGAAAGGGCAAGAAAGATATAATAGAGACTCGCCTGGTGATGTAGATCTCCGAGTAAACAAACGGAACTGCAATTGTTCAAGTTTTTACAAGCGACTTACTTGCCTCGAGAACCGAAACTTTGTCCTTTGGTCGTTTGGCAACTGTTCTAGCAATTGAACGTAATTCATTTTAATATTCTCGCAGCGGTCCGTTTGTTCGACGACGTGATTCTTCTCGGATTCGAATTAATTACGGGGGATACGCGCAAGCGCTTTGACTTCTTTATGGTACTTTGATGTACATGGTTGGGCGAGGTCGATAAACAGGTGTACATCGGCGCGCATCTATAAATTTCGCAACACCCGCTTGCCACCTCGTCGGATGGGATTTAACTTTCGACGTAAATTTTTCTCGTTAACGTACGTGCTCCTTTTGCTTCAAAGTTCATCGAGTCGTATTATTCGTAAAACTAGCGCGACTGTTCGTCGTAACAGCGTCTTCGAAAGCTCCAATACGATTTAAAAGAGCGTGTCTTAATTAATCCATCGAAAACCGGGATCAAAGACTGGTCGGTTGATACTAACGGTAATAAATCGTAGAGCACGGGTCAAGACAAAGAGAAACAAGTAGCGAACCGCAAGTTTCGTTTAATTGAAAAATGAATCGACCATGGAAGAGAGGAAAAATAGAAATAAGACACGTCAAAGCTCGGAGCGTAAGTTGGAAAAGGCGAAAACCAGGGAAGCAGCGGTACAGAAAAATTGCAACCAGCCGAATGGTGAATAGCTGCTATGCGCGTTTGCATGCCGCGCGTACGAAACGATTCCCTGTTTCATTACCGTGCACTGTGGTATTGTATTGGCGTCCGAACAAATTGCTTCCTTCCATACAGTTTTCGGGCTGCGGATGTCATAAATACACCACCAGGTCCACCTATAGGGAATTCGTCGGCTAGAATTCATCGGTTGCAACATCCGCTAGGAATCGTAAGTCATCGGGATTCGCGCCACAAGTATCGAAATAGGATTTATCCGTTCGCTTCAAATTAATAAATACGGAAATTTATCTATTCTCGTATGGTGGCAGAAACGGGCTGCGCGCGACGCGTGACGAGCAAACTGATCGACGCGATACTTTGCTGTAAGGTGTTGCAAAGCGATACAAATTTTAAGCGCGCGTGTGTACGATGCGTTTCAACCGAAAGAGGGAAAAATGTAAAACGGGGACTGTTACTGTGATTTCGACGTCTTTTGCCGACTATCCGCACTGTGCTTCTTAAATTCCTATTAAGATCAAAGATTATTAGATATTTCTGCGGCTCCGTATTTCGATGTTTCGTATTACTCGCTTAAAAGGCGCAACATTTATCCGTGAGAGACGTCTTACGGAAGAAGCATTAGGTGAAATATCGGGGGATATTGACCGAAGAAAAATGGCAAAAGTTGCGATCGATCGTTTACGATTTAAGCTTCTCAGCGGGAGCGAGTCGTTGAAGAAGTCTTGCCGCGGATTAAGCTCTCTCGAATCGGCCGAACGAGACGAAGATGGTCTTCGACCGTTCGAGCCATCGATGCTCCACGAGTACATTCTTAATTCTGATTAAACGTAATCTTCGGTGGGAAAGTAGCCGGCTTCCTATCGTTCGGTCTCCAAGTAACCGGCATGGGTGGAAAAGTTTTCCGGAGTCGTTCCGTTGCAACTCGCGTCGAACGATTCGAGACACGAGTCGACTGGACATCCGGGCTGCAACTCTCTCTCTGTTTGCCAATTTTCAAGGGAGTTTGCGTGCAGTCGTAGAAAAGTTTCGTACGTCTGATTCACGAGCGAAAATGGAAGGCGGAGAAACTTTGCGAAATTCCTATTATAACAGCGTGAACTGTTATTAATTGTTGGAAGGGCTGAAAGTTGTAGCGACGCGCCGATGATTAAGAGCGAGATCGATGGCTGAAAAGTCGGAATATTTCTACGTCGACCGAGACCTAACGCGAAATACCGAGAGACAAGGATCGACGAAAGACCGATGCGACGAAAGAGGTTTCCGGAGCACGATCTTTGCCTTGGCGTTGCTTTATCGAACCAGCGTAGCCTCGATCGTAAAGTCTTTAACGAGGAACTCTGGCACTGCGCGAATACGTATTGAATCTCGCGACGGATCTCCAACGAGCCTAAATTACAGAAACGCTTAGCTGGCAGAAAGGCGCGCGAATGAGTTAATAGTAATTCGAAAAACAATTACCAGAGAGGAACTACTATTAACCGAACAACGCGTCGATGACTAACGACTATCTATTAACAGGCTGTTCGTTCGACGATACGAACTTTGTTTCGCAATACCACATCCCGAACAATAAATATACAGAAGGATTGCCATTATTGGCGCTAACCAAACGTCTAACAGGATTTCAAAGAAGCAGCGTCACATTCCGCAACCGGCATTACCTTCGCATTAATAATTGATTAACCATAGACAAAGTCGTTATTTCGTAACATCAAACAGTGACATCATTTATCGATCTCTGCTAACTGACGTTCGAATAAATTCCAACGATTCCTTTGCTCTGCGAGACGAGTTACGGACGATCGGGCGAAACTTTGAATTGTCCGTCGCGATAGGTAATTGAATTTGGCAGTCGCGAATCTACCTTGAATTTGAACGATCAAATATCAGAGCCGAACGGTGTGCGGAAAGGTGGCGTATGTACGCGTGTAGGGATCGTGTAGGGATGAAAACGTTCCTTTACGAGCCACGTTGCCGCGAATATCTTCGAGAATGTAAAAATGGCTCAAGAGTAATTACGAATTCTTGCGAAAGGCGATTCCCGTAAAACTTCGTTGTCTTTGATCGCGCAAAGAACAGCCAACGAAAAGGTTGCAACTAGATTTCCTGTTTCCGAAAAGAGAGACAAATTTTTACTTTATCGTGCGTTCGCGTTTGACAGACCCTCCTCTTTCTTTTCTCCGCGTGTCAATCTCGCTCTATTAGAAAATACAGGCAACGCTATCACCAATCGGAAACTACGTGGATCGTTGCGCATCTCTCCGCGGCAAATGAGAAATTCCCGTTCGAGCAGGCGAATTTCATAATTAATTTCGCCCCTCGTGTCCGGGCCACCAATCTCCTCGAGTCTTCCGCTCGGGTAATTAATAAATCATTAAAGAGCAGTCAAGAACCCTTTGTAGACTCGGCCGGAAAAAAACTGCTCTTTTTTTCAAATAACAAAGAAAAAAGAGAACGGCTTTTCTTTCGCAGCACTTTACAACCTGGCGTTTATTTAATCGTCGTTTTAGATTCCGACTTTCTTTCCTACGGCCTGCTGAACTTTACGCAATTACCAGCACCGGTCTTCTTCTTCGCTCGGATTCTCCAGATTCTTGAAACAATACGACGACGATAGTCGACGTATTTAGCGGAGAAATTACAGAAGGTGTGAATTCCGTGGATGATAAAAACGTAAAAGCGATCGTGGCGCCGAGGAGAATCGTCGAGAGAAGAAGCGTTGACCTCTTGACTTCTCCTCTGAAACATCTAAATCGCGAGGAATTTTCTGACGCGATTCGATGGACGAACAGCGATGGCATTTTTCGGCAGAAAATACGCGGAAATGGCGGAAAGTAGCCGGAGCGGCCAAAATCCTGGAAACCAAATTCTGGAAAATGCGTTTCAGGTTCGACGTCTCGGAAAATCAGTATCGCGGCCCGTCAAAATTGTTTAAATAAACGATGGCGACTAGCCGTGGGGAACACCGTGGACGCGATATCGGATTCGTCACGGGACGCTGGCTCTATCGGTATCGCGTGTCGATACGTGTATCATGAAAATATCGAAAGTATCGACGAGGGGCTACGGCGGATGTCAACGAGCAAAGTGAAGGAAGCCAGGCGTCATCTTCCAAGATTTATGACTCCTGCATCCCCCGTCCTCCGCTTCAACCCCCGTGTACACATCGGAATAGATGGTTTTACCTG
Organism: Bombus waltoni; assembly: GCA_014737395.1. Lineage (NCBI taxonomy): Eukaryota > Metazoa > Arthropoda > Insecta > Hymenoptera > Apidae > Bombus > Bombus waltoni. The sequence goes on from JACXII010000050.1 coordinate 2,066,746, forward strand.
CACTAACTTTACGACCGAGTAACAGAGCCTCTTAAATCACTGTCATAATTGAGGAGGCTGCAAGAACAATAGAAGACAGATGGCGGAGAATAAGCGTTCGTTTAGGGAACAAAAGACGAGACTGCACCGGAGATGAAGCCCCGAGGAATCTTACGGAGGTATTAAGGGGGCCAAGATCAGACTCGGATTTCCATCTTTTCTCCCTTTTGATTTCTTCGCGACAATATTTGATCGATAACCGGTCGATAAGTCGCACGCGTGCAAGCCGCTACTCCATTTTACTCGATTCGACGAGGCGAATTTTCGCGGTTACTCGTTTGCTCCAAGAGAAGAAGGAGAAGAAGAAGGAGACGAAGAAAGACACCTCGATACACGGAAGAAGATCAATTGGTGAAGTTTTGGACGAACAGCTATTCGTACAAATGTACGGTGTAATAATCGGTTTGATGCCATTGTGTTCGAATCCAGTCAGCCAAGATGAACGATTATCCTTGCAACTGATAGAGAAAGAATTCATGGACGAGCCAGGTAGTTTAATTGATCATTGGATGGCAATCAGATTGATCGATTGCTTTCTCTCTTTATGGAAGAGGAGCAGCGCAAACGTCGCCAAAGGTAGGATAAATTGATTGCTTGTGATTTTTATTCGTTCGAAAGACTCGAAGGAATCGAGTATAAAAGCGAAAGATTGATGATGCTTACCTTCATCGACGTTCCAGTTATAATATAAAGGTACAATGGTGTCGATTCTTTACTCTATCGCGAAAGTAACCTATTCTCCCGTGTTTGAAAATCGGTCGAAAACGGCATACTTGTTTAAAAAAGGAGAAGCGCCTCGCAATTTTCCGCGTTGACTGAACAAACGTGGCTATCGGCCTGACCATTGTATCAAGGACTCCGACGAGTCCTTCGAAAGGAGAATCGTCTTGGCAAATTGAGTTTACCGTTCTTAAATTCCAACTGCGCGCGTGTTTGCGATAAAAATCAAAGACGCCGCAAGTACGAACGGGGCGTCTCTCTCTCTCTGCCTCTGCAAAATTTCTCTGCACGCAGATGTTTCTGAGGATTCTACGTTTTTAGATAAAAAGTTATTCGACAAAGCGTTTGAAAGGTCGTCGTGCGAAATTAAAAAGTCACAGCATCGTTCGATCACCGGAGCTCGAACGTATCTGGAAAAGATATAAATTATTCCACTTTCTTCCGATCGAAGGAAGAAATACAGTGCTGTTACGCAGCTCGCGACAAATGCAACGATCATAGTCATCCATTCGCATCAGTCGCTGCCGCCAAGTAAATTTGCCAGACGGGGAACAGGGCATCCGAATTTCATTTTTCTTCTTTCCTTCTTGGCGAGGCTCTCTCGTCCGATGCTGTCCTGGAAGCAGCGATCGAACGAGCCCTGGCTCTTACATCACTTTTATGTCCGTCATATTTCATGCCGGCCAAACGTTCCGACGAATGATGCATTATTTAGAACGCAATTCGGGCAGAGCCAAGCCGGGACCTCGTGGAACAAATGCGCGCGAAATGGGCCAAGAGCATCCGGCAGAATGTCGTTCCTCTTCCGGGCGATCGATCGACCTACAAACTTAATTTCGCTACGAGATCTCTCGCTCGAGAGACGAGTCAAACTTTAAAACTCTCTACGAGATATTTTACGACCAACGATTCCTTTCTTCGACGGACGAATCGTGCCGAGACGTTAGACGTAGGTTTTTAACATTTTTTAACGCCCCGCTTTACGTACACTCTGCTAAGAAACTTGTCTTAAACTGCGATAGTCTTGTCTTGTCTTGTCTTGTCTTGTCTTGTCTTGTCTCAAGTGGCGATAAAACTGTAGGAAAAAAGTACGTTCGACTAATTGTAAGCGGAAATTATTTTCAAAATGAAACTCGTCCTTTATAACGCTATAAATTAATTACCATCTTGCTCGCCAGAGGAAAAACCAAATTGCAGGACTAAACCTGAGGAGCATCGGCCACGAATATTTCGAATTATCGCGAATATCCATCCATTCTTCTTTGTTTCGTTTCGCCCCGGTTCGAACAACGGACGATTCGATTCGAGCTTTTTTAATCTACGTGTCAACCACACGCTTCGCGTTGCTACAGCGGAGGAGAAGAGAGGCAGAAACGGAAGAAGAAAATGTGGAAAACGTATGAATATCGCGCAGAGTGGGAGATGCATTATTTAGATGCAATTTTTTTCGGAATCACCGACACGCGAATGAACGGGCACCGGGCAAACCGAAGTGAGAAGATTAATGCTTCGATCTGACAACCAAGCACGAACTTTCAATCCGCAATCCGCGTTTCCTTTCACGTCCCCGCGTTTTACGTAGCAAATAACGCGAGCGACGCGGACAAACCGCGACGAGTTCATTGCGAAACTGTTCCTGGGCACCTACGGTTATCTACGGTTCACGCGCTGCTGCATACAGCTATGGGGGTTTCTCCGCGTGACAGGTGTGAAAAGAACGTGAGAAATTCTATTCGCAAAGGAGAAGTTGGATTGTCAGTTAGGTTCGCGTCTGCGACTGTTTAGTCTTAATATACGGAGACGGAACTTTATCCGTGTTTCTAGCAGCCGAGAACGTCTATGCGCTATTATTCAGCTTTGTATCGTTAAATCGTCGGGATCGATTCCTCGAACAAAGCGTCTGTAAAGAGTAAATCGAAATTTTGCATCTTTCGATCATTCGCTTCTTCCATCTCCCCACTTCCAAATTTCAAGGATCCGCGATTCTTTGAAACTCCATCCTCTTCGACCCTCCAATTTAAATAGCCTATCAATTCTTGAAACGCCCTAGTTTAAAGAGTTTAAAGAGAATCGCCTCGAGATCCTGCGTCCCTCGAAATCGCTCAATGTAAAATACACGAATTACCGCTGCGCGCTCGTTCTATTTTCCGCTATGTACGCCAGTATCGGAGATTAGCCGATACGATCGAGATACGATCTGCCGCTTTAATTTCTCACTGTCTAATTTTACGTACATCTTCCCGCGTATCGTCAAGATTTTAAAGCTGCAACCCTCGACCCTCGAATTTGAACATCCTCGAACCTCTAAAATCTTGATCATTCGGATGGCCTACTTGCCGAAAACCGCTCCATCTCTACCGTGGAATTTTAAATTGACAAACTACCCCGCGCACAGCTACTCCGTTTTCAGCTGACACGAATATCAGAGACTAGCGCGACACAGCGTCCCCGATACCTTAATTGCGTCCCTCGACGTTACTTGGGCTTTCTTCGTGCCTCGTGCGTACACGGCCCTCCGAATTAGACGTTCCACCCCCGAGCCCATTAGTGTCGGTGGTTTAATTAACCGCCACGATAAATTGCCGGTCGACCATTCAGTTCGATAAATCCACTTACCGAGAACTTTACTTTCCATTGGACGCGTCTACCGTAGCAGGGAAACACCGATCGTCGTTATGAATAAAGTACAATGTAGCTGCGATGACGTGTAACGCTGGCCGGGCCAACAGCTTTCATTTCGCAACGAGACGCGACGCGGGTGATTTAACGTGGCGCAATAGCGCGACAATATCCAAGGTTAATAATTAGCGCGAATTAATTTATCGGTTCCTATTAATTAACCAGCCAGTCGACGAATCCGCCGCGCCAACTGACTGCTTATCGGAAACTAATCGCTACTCCTTTTCAATCGGTCAACGAATATATTATCGTGTTCGGATACGTTACGAGGTGTTTGGGATTCGCGGCGAATCGGCAAAAGAATAGAAACATCGCGTCGCGATTAACTGGAATTTTGGGAAATTTGAGAGGAAGCGGCGGAAATTTATCCGACAAAGTTGGAAAGCGGAGAGTCTTTCAACGAAATAAATAAAAACGGCGAAGAAGTCGGTTGAAAATTGACTTGATAAATTTATCGTAAGAAGAAGAGTATCCGAAGAGGAATATCGGAAATATGGAGAAATAAGGCCCGTTGTGTAGTCGTACGCTTCGTTAATTTTCGGAACGCATAAAGACGCGCGAAACGTAAATAGTTTATACGACGATTAATTAAGAGAAATTAACGATCCTTAGAGTTTGGCCTGCAGAAAGGTTTTGAAAATTACGAATAGGAAAAGATGGCCGGCTTGTGCGAATACGGTGCAAGTTCGTTAACGCGTAATTCCATACGACGACGCTATGGTGAGATAAAGATCGAGAGAGGCAGAGAATGCAACTACCTTTTCCCATAAAAGCGAAAGCACGTTGCTTCTGCTTCCTCTTAAAGCCGTTTCTTGCTACCTCTGTGAAATTTTTTACCATTAAAATTATATCACGAGCCACATTTTCCAATCTAGTATCGGAGTATATCTGCATTTTAAAAGGCAGCTAACCAAGTTCGTGGCTAGAATCGTACGCCGTCGCGTCGATCTCGTATTTAAATCATTTCAATCGAAACACTCTCTTCCCGCATCAAGAATAAATCTGCCAGAGAGCAGACACCTGCTCGAACGTTTAAATTTTCAAACGCGACGTAACAAATTCATAAATCCCGAAATCCCTACACTCTTACAGTTTCGAGTCGACGAAATTTATAACCGCGCTAAATATCCTTTATTCTATTTGCAGATTATCGCAAACCGGAAGCGATTCGTAAGAGCCGAGAAGGGAACTATCTTCGTTAGGAGAAGCACCTATTCCCACGTGAACCCAATGAATAAGATGTCACGTGCAATCTAAGGACTGCACAGCGAAGGAAAACTAAGAACCAGCGAGTGATAAAGGACGTGGAACTCATCAGTCATGTCGCATCACATTTATGGCTATCAGGGGCGCCCCTCTTCTCCTTCTTAATGCCGATAATATTTCAGAGACGAGGCCGGGAGATATTGCAAGAATCGTCCAACACCCTAACCTAACCCCAACACCGGTCGACCGAATATCCGACGACCAACTGCTCCAGAAACGAAGCAAAAATCACAAATATTCCGCGATTCCGTAACAAACTACGAATCCTGAGACAACGATTTAATCCGTGACAAGATTTTGTACGTACGTTTCTTCCGTAGATTGGAAAAATTAGTTGACTGTTTAAAGACAACAAAGAGGGAGTTCGACGGATAGCGTATACCGTATACTACGAACAGAGCGACTCTGTTAAAAATTAGTCGAGTTTATCTGTTTGTGCAAGAAACAAACAGTCCCGCGAAAGACGACGAACGTTCCGAAAGTTTCGAAGCAGACTGTACAACTTGCCTAATATACTCAACACCGTATTAAAGAAACGTACACCATATGATAGGTTAACAAAGGCACGCTGAACGAGAAGAGCGGGCAATCAGGAAAAATTAACGATGTTTAATCGGCCACGGCCGGCGAATACAAATCGTCAATTTCTTAGCGAGCAGGCCGACGTGTCTTCTATAACGACAAATAATGGTTCGCGATCGATCATGTCTGGTCTGGGTTTTACAGACCTTTTAAGCGCGCACGTACCGCCGGCAGACGATACGAGGAGAAGTCTAATGAACTCGACGACGCGAGCGCTCTATCACTCTTTCCCAACCCATTCCTGGTCTTTTTTTCTCGCCACACGAGCCCGCTACAAAAATCCTCGTCATCATGCAGATTTATGCCCGTGAAACGAAACTTTTTCGCACGTAGAACCAGAGCCAAACTTCTTAACCGATGGTAAAAACGTTATTAAATGACCGGCCGATTTTTCCGACGCTTTTTAACTCTAGCTTACAACCACTTCCACCCTCGCGTTCTCCTTTTTATTGCGACCAAAACGTTCTTATTGCTACACACTGCGATAGTTTTCTTTCTTTTTATTTTTTCTTTTTTCTTTTATTTTTTCTTTTCTCTTTTCTTTTTTTTTTTTTCGTTTTTGTTCGATGAAATATGGGAAGCGAAGTAAATCCAAAAGTATCATCGTTCTACGGATGATTTATCGAATGGTGAGAAGGTATAGAAATTTCCTACGCTGGGATAAACTTACGATGACAACTTTCGTTTTTCTCCTTCTTCGATAGGGGGGAGTGGAAATGACCCCATTTTATTTTTATAAGATGTAAAACACCGTGGAATGATTTATGACGGATAAGACGCTGTATGAATGTTACACGATGGATTATGTTCCCTTTTTACACTGCTTTTTAGTCGCAGACACGCGAAACGACTTGCTTCATCTTGTTTACAATTATCGTTAATTTATGAAGAATATTCCAAGATGATCTTCCAACGTCCCTTTCCTTTTTTCTTTTTCTTTTTTTTTTTTTTCTTTTCTAACAACGCAACAAGAGATAGTTATCCGTGAAAATTATACGAGACACACAGGGAAATATAGAGCCTCTTGCGAATATTTTACGACGGATAAAATTGCGACTCTAATCTCCTCTTTCGCTTTAATAAAGTACGATGGAAACGATTTGCTTTGCTTTTCTAAGAGTTATGCGAGGTGTAAAGAATCGTAAGTTGCTTTATGATAGACGAAATCCGTCTTGTGCGAAGGGAACAGGCTTTCGAGAGGCGATTAATATTCATGCCAGGTGGACGAGGTATCTGTGTCGTGCTTTTTTCCCCTTGCACTCGACGCGTTATTTTTCCATAAAGGGATTACGCGAACGAATACTATTTACGGGTTTCGCGATTGCCGCTACACGGCAAAAAAGGGAAGGAGAGCAACGTGATTTGCAACTCTCGCGTTTGACGAACGAGCAATTCTGAATTTCGGATTTAACAGTGATTTTTATGCAGATTGGCCCGAATTGCTACGATAACGCGGTATTACAATTCCCATTTGCATAATTTATTAACAATGCTTATAATAATCAGCCTGTTGTTTGCATCGTCCCCCTCCCCTCGATCATATCTCTTTTTTTATTATTATTATTTCATCGCCTCTAACCACTTCCAATTAACGTTTATTAGAAAGTTACTCCCGCTTGTTCTCTGCTTGTTTTCTATACCCTAAGCTTACTTTACCAGTGTTCAACCACGGTACGTCGTATTCTTCGTAAATTCGAAGAAACGTCCATTCGAGATATTTCTAATTTAACTTTCAAACCGGTCTTTGATGGTCTACCAACCAGAAATATTTGGTCGGTCTTCGCGCAGGAACGAAATGATTATGGAGTCGCTGTTCCGCGATTATTCTCGGATCGTTGTTGGCGATCCATCGACACGGTACCTCTGCGTTAAACTGGCCTGACTCGAGCAATTAGAAACCGCATTCGCCAGGCGGAACAACGCTGTCGCGAAACACTCGGGCTTACTCGTGCTGTACATACCCGAAATATGGCGCAACTTGGTCAAGATTCTGCGAAGATCGCGAGCTTGTTGGTTGTCGGCTACGGACAAAGGGAAATCCGCAAACTGAGGCCGGAGAATTTCATATCGTTGCCCCTTTGTGCACCGTAACAACCGCCGTTTGACTCATCCCTGCCAGAAACTTCCGGAGATCGCAAACTTGGACGCGTAATTGTTTTAACGGTCCGATTCGTGACGTGTATCTTGATTGGAAGGAAACTATGCGACTAGTAGATCGGTCGAAACTACGCCAAAGTACGTCTTTATAGGACCTTCGATTTTCCAAGTTCACCGAGCTTCGAGGATCGAATACGGCCAGAGGTGTCAGCCGCTTGTCCGCCGCGCGGTGCTCGCCAACTTTGTTCGCCAAGAAGAGCGAAAGAAACCGAAGGAGAATTTAGCCTGCTCGTTGATTTATCGAAGAAAACGATTAACGTTCGATCGCGTAACCTACGTTTCCAACGCAATTTCGCGAAATTACTTAACAAGAGAGATCCGCGGTGTCCTCCAACAGTTTCGAACATCTCGAGAGGCAAGAAGCGAGATGCGAATACATATCTGGACGCGACAGCGAAGCAGAGTTTTATCTCGACCCTTCGACCCTAACTGGAAGAAGAATACAAAAGAGGAGAGCGACTTAATCAGAATCTGCGAAAGAAGTATCCCTACCCATCCCCGTTAATCCCACACGATCATTCCCCAAACAACATTCTCTAAGCAGTATCCTTTCCCTGGCAGCATCCCCCGTACACAAACCGAGGAACTACCCTCGATTACCACCAAACTCTACCCGGTAGCAACCATTTTCCAGGTTTCCCGTCCGGCGAACTGCTTGATTTCGGGCTTACAAGCGGCTCGTTTATTTAGAACGCGGCGCGGAGATACCCGGCGATACCTTTCTTTTTTTTTTTCTTTCTTTCTTTCTCTCTTTTTTTTCCAGGGAAGCATTATTTAGCGGCGGCCACTTATATTCGCGGTTGCAACGAGTCGGCCATTATAATTCTCCGGAGGTAAATAACCGCGGAGCTTACCCTCGTATCGCTCGTTTTCATAAATCGAGCCACGGGATCTTTGTACAAAAGGAACGGCGAACGTGGCGGGCACAGGCTAGAAAGCAGCCAAGAGCAGGAGCCAGGGAACAGGGAGGAGGCTTGATAATGAAGCCACGAAGATACGGAGGTATCGCGAAATAAATCCACGGCAACGAACGAGTGATAAAGCAGTCGAGGTGGGGGAAGCGATCCTCGAAGAACAGTAGTACAGTGTTATCGGAAGTGAGAACGCGGCGACTAAGCAGAAATATAATGCTCCGCGCTACTCTCTTGACCCTGCCATACAAGAGCGCTTAACGAACTGTAAATCATCCGCGAGAGCTTCGATGAAACGGTCCATTTGTAAGGCAATCCCGTGTTCGAAGAAGGACGAGCTTCTACGGGACTGTGTTTGCAGACCGTGATGTTCGGCAAAGGGTTTCGAAGAACTAAAAGTTGACGAGACTATGAAGGAAGCGATACCTAGGGCTGCTTATTGCGATCCTGAGGAAGATTTGCATCGTTCGTTGCGATTGGATATCTTCGAGCGGAAGATCCACGCCTCGACGATCCAACAAACGAAATTGAAAAGTTGCAAATTTAAAAGATGGAAAGTCATCGAGCGATCTCGAGCGACTCGACCGTATCGAACTCTGCGAATAGAGAATCTTGGCTGAAATTTGAGAATCTCAGGAAGAGGATGAAAGAGTCGACGAGGAATCTTCTATAATCAACTTGCCTCGGCGTACTTCGAACACTTACCCTTTCACATCCGAAGCGCGACTTTCCTCTGGCGTAATTTTCTTCTCGGCGAGGGGCTCGCTGACCACCGTTCGAATTCTGAAACACGAGAAAAGAGAGAGAACCGATTAGCCAAGGCGAATACCAGTCTCGTTCGTGATTTTATCGGAATTATTGCCTCTTTCCGTCTACCGCGAACCAAGTTTCTCGCTGTTCGTGACTCTCGGTGGGTGTGTGTATTAAAAATTCAAAGACATCGTCGGGACGGTTAGAACGACCGAGAGAAGGAAAGAGAGAATTGAAAGAGAAATCAAACTTGTAACTCGGTTGCGGCGTCGACGAAAAACCACCCCTGACCTTCGAGCATCTCCAGAGACGATCGTTCCTTCCCTCTTTCATCCCGAACGATTCTTCGCCTTTCCCTCTCCACAAGAAGTTTCATTCGTCTGCAACGCTTTCAACCGCCTCCCCTTCCTAACTGCCAAAGAAACGTATTACATCGGCCCCCCGGAAATAGTGTCGGAAATACGAACCCTTTCGGAAGGGTTCCTCTTCGGTTGCGTCTGTTTCGCCTTGGTATAGGCGCGTACGCGCTCGTGAGAGACGTTGGAAAAGCAGGGAGAAGCGAGGCTTTCTTAATTAATCTCTCAAAGTTCGAACGAACGTCGTCGATCGCGCGAAGAGAGTTCTCGTTCTTCGTGCTTCGATTTGATCTAGCGACTCGTAGATTTTTAAACCTACGTCTTCTCAAATATTCAAACATCCGATGTTCGAAGGTTCAAAAATACTGCGAGTTTGAAACTCGCGAATCTCGGAACGTGTCTCGCTTCTTGATTCGCAAGAAAGAGGAGCAATTTCAAAGTTGAAATTTCTTAATTCCCAAATTCAAAAGACTGCCAAATTCCAAGCGCCGAATGAATACGTCTCTGTGAGAAATATTTGCGCGAATCCGATCGCACCAATTACGTGCACTGGCGAACGCGACTGGTTGTGTCAGACGGAGAATTCGATTTTAATTGGAATTCCATGCCAGAGAATATTTTTCGAGACGGAGGAACGAGGGAGAATATAGTTCGGGATGAAACGGATAAAAAACGATCGACAATCGTAAAGACGGGCTTCGAAATAAGGAGAGTCGACGATTATCGACACCTGTCGACGATATCTGGATTCTAAAAGACTCGAGTAGAAATCATCGATCATATATTACGGTGGAAGATACCAGAGGTTTATAAAGTGACCCAGTTTCGCGCAATTGCGTTTCTTTCTTTCTCGTTGGGAAATAAAATTTTACAACACGGCAGAGTCGCGTTTGAAGAATGTCGTATTTATATTGGAAATCGCGCAGAACCATTCGTTCGAATTCTACAATAATAAGAGTGTCTCTGTATTCTGTAGGATACGCGAGTCTTGACTCAAAGTAAGGAGAAAATTAAATTCGTTTACATTTTACGCGTCATGCGCAACTGCTGGCTGAAATCCTTAACTTGGTAAATAAATCCTATCGTACAAGTTCAAATTCCTAAAGATTATTACACAGTGAAAACCATAAATATCTACTCGAATAAATCGTTTAAAATACGCCGAACGATATTTGGCGATTTATTCGTAGATTCTTTTACACCGAACAAATGTAAATAAAACCTATTCGATTCGAAGATGACAAGCATTGGTGTTGCGAACCGACCTGACAAATTTCATCGGATGAAATATGTTTCGAAGAGCGTGCCGCTGTTGATCGCGATTCAACCGTATAGTTTGTAATTCTACGCGATAAATCTTGCTTCCTATGGTAGACAAATTTTAACAAACACAAATAATCGACTATTCTTTCGCATTAGCGGAAAACATTTCCGCGACAATAGAGAAGTTTCACTTCCTGTCCGTACGGACGATTGCGCGATTTCACTGTAACGATAAATAAAAAATAATTTCCTGGAAAATCTCGATACGCCGTTGTTTCTTCGAAATGAACAAATAAACGCCATTTTGCGACAGTCGACTCGATATACTCTTGCCGCAAACGTTCCAACTTTAGAGTTTTCCAATCAAAGTATCGAAATTTGATTTATTTACTTTAGCCGTCTTCTAGGAATGTTGTCCACGTGTATTTCACTAGACAAACTGTCGAAACTCGATCAAATATGCCCGACTAACGTTCCACGCAATCCGAACGATTCTGACAAGCGGTCTCGCTGCAATTCAATTACGACGACGTTTAAGACTTATCAAAATCCAGCGAGTAGGAAGTGGTTCGCTAACGTGGAACGATCCGATAAAAATTAATTAACCACCGTGACCTTACTCGGCGAGGACAATCGCGCGTGTTGCACCTTTTTATCGTTCTTATGCACACGATAGGAAACGAGAAACCGTAGCCCCGGCGTCGTCGTTCGAACGACGTTCCATCCACGTTCGACCGTTGCCAATCGATCAACTTCTTCTGGTCGACGATAATTGAAACGAGCCACACCGCCGTCCAATAACCGGCGCTATTCGAAAATGTGCACAATCGCGTCGCGATCGCTGCTGACAAACGGGTCTATCGCAATTGCGATTAACCTTAACGATATCGAGTCAACGAAGCGTCCGCGCTTTTTCCAAACTTTTCAAGATGTAGACGGTCTCTCGTCGATACCAAGATCGTCGACCATTTTCGCGAAAACTCGTCCGTTCATTTACACGATCGTAAATCAACGCTTTGAGAAAGAGCATCGAAATAAGAAATACCGTGCACGACACGCGCAATTTTTATCGCGACTTTCGCAAAAATCGCAAAAAAAAAGAGGGGGGGGAACAACCGGAACCGTCCTTCGAAGCCATTAAACTCGTTCGAAAAACGCGCGTAGAAAAGAAGCAGGAGAGAAGACACCTCGACTTACGATTAGCCAAATCGTCTGTAAACCGTCGTCTTCGAAATGAAGTCGACGTTTCCATCTCGAGCGGAGACGGTTCTCTGGGAAATTTTTCACAGCTCGCTCGCGTCTTCCATTAGGTTACTTGGCGGATAGTTCGGTTACGCGAGCTTTTGTGCGCTGCTGCGAATCTCACGGACTCTACGCACACACTCTCTGCTACGTTTCGCCGGCAAATTTTCCTTACGGCATCGTACTTTGTTCGCCGCGTCGCGTGTAACCGTGCCGCGTTTCCTCCGCGTTTTGCTTGAAATTCACCTACCCGCACGCACGCCCTTTGTATTTCGCCCGCGAAACTTTCTCGCGTTTCTACGTGTAAATAAGCTGGCTAGGGGTTAGGTTAGAACACTGCGTGTACAGACGATTATTAAGACAGCCATTATACGCGTGCGTGACATTGTAGCCCGCGTGGAAACGAGAACACGGATGGAAGACCAAAGCAAACTCGAACCACGCTCTTTCGTTCGATATACATAGCGTTCCGGTTTTAATACGCTACAAGCGAGAATAAGCAAACAAGTTTTGTGCAAAGTTATCATCCTGCGCTTCCTATTACACCGCGTTGATGATCAGGGCCGCGTGTGCCACTAGGCACAAAGCAGGCGCGTGCCTAGGGCCCGCCGAAGAACGAGACCCGGACAAAGGTATTCGCAATCGCCGCGCGAATTAAACAAATCCCGTGGCTTTGATTTCTAAATTTAATCAAAGCAACGTATATACACCAACGCGATAAGTATCGCTGCAAAACCCTTGTCAAACGCAAAACGGTCCGCACGAGCTGTTGCGCCAAGTGTCTTAAAAGAGAATTCCGTTAACGCCGAAACAGCGGTACACAAAGTATCCATAAACGAAACTGAAAGGCCAATCGTTCGAGCGGAGACGCCTACGTTATTTCATAAGCTGGATGAATTCGAATTTGCCGCGGCAATATATTTGGTTTTAAATGGAGTAAACGCTGCTAGGAAATCGTCGCGATCGTCCACGGGTTTAATATCTGCGACGGTACGTATCGCTATATGGGTGGCAACTGTGTTAAAAATAATCGTAACAATTTCAAGCAGATTGAAAATCAAGCTGAAAATATTCTTTCAATGGAGTATGAAAGAGGGGCCGCGTGACGAAACAAATATTTATCGGCGAGGAGAACGTACGCTTGGGAGGTGAAGCTTTTAGGGTGAAAACATATTTTACACGGCTTGTAACGGAACAGTGACCGATTCGTGTAGAAGAGGTGCCACGTAACGATGCAAACAATACGTTTGCAATACAATTTACGTGCTTACATACGCGATTATAGCGACGAAGCGTTCGTGCAATGTAAAACTTGCGCCGAGCGAATCGATAGCAAAGACGCGAGTATCGATGAATTCAAAGTGGAAACGAAGGAATTTGATACATCGAGTAAGGCTGAGAGCGTAGTCGCGGCTCGTGAAAAATTGAATTTTACGATCGAAAGAAAATGTTTCGCGGTGAAATTCCGACGTAACGTCAACCTCTTAATACCATTCCATCGCGTAGCCGTCTCATAACGTTTCGTTGAATTAAAAAACGAACGAAAAGTATACAACGTTGGGAGGAATTCCCGTTCGCGAACAATTCGACGAATCGATAAATCGAGGCTAACCAGACGACTATGACAAGATTTTATTCGCGAGACTCGGCCTTTCAACTGGATGGACTTTGTTGGGCAAATTCATCGAGCCGGCCGTTCTTTTACGACGCGTGAGATTTCCTCGATCCATGGATAATGGAGTGGGAAATAAAGTGCGAACAATTCCGTCACTCGCTGTTCGCTTCGAGTCGCGACGTTCTGGCGCGAGCTCGCACGCCCACGCAATCCTACATTGTTTGTGTGACAAGTGCAGACGCGGAAAAATGCAAATGCGTCCATGAAACTGCGGGACAATCGGTTTAAAATTAGACGATATAGGAAGCTGTAACGCGGTTGAATCGCTTCGGGAGAGAACGCGTGTCAGGAGTGATATTTTCCCTTGTTTTCTTTTGAGGAAAATGGATCGCGATAGCTGGATGACGGAGCGCGTGAAACTTTTGGACGCGAAGATTTTGGACGATCGTAAAGCGATCGCGCGATGGAAAACAAAATGGCATTTTCGTATCGACTCGATTGATATTTTTGGAAAAATAATATGTAATTAAGGTTCGATCGTTGAGGTTTTGGACGAATGCACGGTGCATTGTACAGTGTAAGATAAAACGAAAGCTCGCTTCGTCTTTGTTGATTTTTGGCGTTAATTTCGCGTATGACGAAACTCCGATCCGACTCGATTTCGATTCAATTAAATCGTAACATTACCCTATTCCGTTCGTCTGTGGTTAATTGGTGAAATTAATATCGCGATGCTAGTACACTACCGATTAAATATCGCGCGATCGTAAAGTAATAAATGCTTAAGGTAGTCGATAAAACGTAATTTCTCGCAATTAAGACGATAGCTCGATGGATGGTATTGTGTGCAGGTGCGATATAAAACTGCGGTTTCGAAAAAGGCGAGCAAACAGATTACGCATTAATCACTTCCAAGTGATTTTCCTCCCATAATAATCTTACGAAAGTAGTCAATTAAAAGTAATTAATTAAAAAGTGGGAGTTACCGCTTCCTTTATCGATTGTAATTAATTTCAAACCGTAAATGTGCACGCGATCCTGGTAAATGTGCACATCGGTATCCTTAATTTTCTCGAAGCCTGACAAGCCGCCTGCGCCGCTACCAAATCAATTAAGTGGTAATCTACCGGCACATCAAATAAATTTAATCACTGTCGGGCGTCGACAGAATCCCGGAATTCCATTCGTCAGCGTGGCAAAGTCAACTCTGCCACGGTTACAACGAAATAGCGTCATAAACGAGCATCGATAACGAGCACAATTAATTAGCGCGATTTTTTGTCTCTTGCAGTCGCCAAGCAAGCTGGACGCCCGCGTCGGTCTGTTGCAAATACGAGGCCGAACGCGATTTTTTTTCTCTCGTAACTTTTCGCTTCTTTTCTTTTCCTTTCTTTCGTTTCTCCTTATTAATTTCTCATCGCGCTACGAAAGTTTCCGATCGAAGGACGCGAGCCGGTTGGCAGGTTAAAGGGAGAGAATTTCCATCGATCAACGATTCGATTGGGATGACCAGGTCAAAACGACGGACAAAACGACTCGTTGCTGGTTAAATTGCACGGGCGTCCGATCGGTAGTGGCAAGTTGGAGATAAGGAAAATCGCGTGAAGAGGCAAATTGGAGGATCAGCCAGGCGAACATAATACGCGCGATTCGCGTAATGCACGCGTATCGGTAATAAGAAGTGGTCTTGGCAATTAGCGTCGAATAATTAAAGGGTCGTTAATCCCTTTACGGGCGGCTACGCTAAAATACCTCGAGCCGGGCAGAGGTGGAAGAGGAAAGCAAGTCGAGAAATCTTGAAAGACTGGTCGAGGCTTGGCTCGAAATGGTAGAAACTATCGATCGTTTCGGGAGCTACGTCTTAATTCTTGCCAGCGTTTCTACGCGGAATGCAATAATCGTACGTTAAACGTGACGCGGCTCGCCATATAATTAATGTCACGTGAGAGGCGAGTGTCGCGTTACAATGCATTCGCAATGTCGTTGAAGCACCGTAATTACCGCGAGTTTGTCTTGCCTCCCCTGACAACAAGCGCCGACAAAGAAATATAGCAAAAACGTTATACTTTTTCGAGAGAAGGCGGGTTTTGCAGCGTGGCTTGTTTCAAGTTCTGCCACTTGTTTTTTCACTGCGACAAACGGTCGTGGAGAGAGAGAGAGAGAGAGAGAGAGAGAGAGAGAGAGCTGGTCGAGTGAGATACATAACGGTAATAACATTTGCCGATATCGGTTAAGCGAGACGCGTCGCGTAGTAACGATATTTGCTTGCGTTATACGTACATCGCGTAACGCGCGTATCTTTGTAAATCGAGCGATGGTCGCGATGGCCGCGATAGAAGAGATAATGTATAGACGAGATAGAGATAACTTTACAAAGTTTCCAACTTTATACTACCTCTTGTACCGTCGATCGGGATTAAAGCAACTCGAAGAATGGATCGCTGATCCTCTTCCTTAAGTTTCCCTGTCCGGTCCTACTGTCCGTTATTTCCGAATATTTCCACTGCTCGTAATATTTCGAAATAGCGAAACTCGCGAAATAGAAGAAGACGACAATTTCAGACGCGTTGAAGACTAGCGCGTAGTCGGATCTCTCTGGTACTTACCACGCGGTACACTTGCTTCGATCGATATTAAAAGCCGCGTGGCGCTAAATATCGCGAGACAAAGGCATGCAAATGTTGGCGAGGATAACAAGCGCGGCAGGGGGACGTAGGGGACTGGGTTCGATGCGCGAGAAAGCGCGAACGCAACCGGTGCTTTTATTTTCGTCAATTATTTTAACCGTGTGTACGCAGCATGCGCGAGCCTACGTTTTACAAACAGCAAAAAGTGAACGAGAACGAAAGAAGCGCGGAGGAAGGAGAGGACTGAGGAAAAAAAAGGGACTCGTGCACTCGTTACCGCTGGACGAACGTATGAAAAATGCATGACGCCGGAAGGATCGTTATGCTAATTCGTTCGACGCCGCGGCAGTTTCGTGTACAAACTTGCCAGCCACTTCTACACGCACGCGTGCAACACCATCGATCGTAATTAAACCTGTCCATCAGATTTCCATCGGGCGGCTGCTCGATTTCCACTTTCATCGTGTGTCACTTCACCGCTGTCACGGTGTCGGAAAAGGGGTTTCGCCAAGTTAGCTCCAAGGGTAGCTTCTAATAATAACGATATTCGACGTATGCGGAGCGCGACGACGAAGTGGGAAATTTTGCTGAAATTGTTTCGATCGATATCTCTGGGTTAACGTTTCTTGGAATTTCGCGGATCCTGGTGCGTCTCGGTGACGTGATTGCGAGCGACGATTTCGATCGAGCAGCATAAATATAATAGAGAGCGATACCTTCTCGGCTATAACGATCTCCACATTATCGTCTAAAGTTTTGGAATTAACTTAACCCGAACGTTCCCGCCCAGAAAGCTAATAAACTCGGCCAGCATTTTTCAATCCTGCTCTCGTAAAGACCAGAGCGGATGATAACGAATCGGTATAGAAGTAAATTGAGCGTACCGCGTGAATTTTTAATTACATTCCTCGAGCCTCGATTATGAATCTCGATGAATGTATAAATTACTGGAACGCACGAGCGCGCGAGCATGCTTTAAGATGCTTTAACACTATACGATTCGGTAATCGCCATTAAAGCACTCCTTTTATTTTTATATCTTAATTATGCTTCGAGCTACGAATATTTAATATTCTTCCGTGGAACGAGAGATCTGTTACCACGTTCGTAAAACAAAAACATTTAACAGCAGCGCTTGGTTTGCGTGGCTAACGACGTTTCGTCTTTTTACCGAATTCTCCGTGATTCGATATATTTACCGTATATTCGATATATTTACGTACATAGACGATGTATTGGCACAAGTCGTATACTTTGTTCGCCGACGGTTCTGATTTTACGACTAAATTGGCGATTTTCTTACACGTATCGATTCAAAAATATATTTCGATCAAAAGACACGCCGCGTTCGCATATTGCAGCAGAAATGCGAATAGCACTCTGTCCGTATCCACCCATACGCGAAGCACAAAAGCGAGCTACTTATACGGTGATTCGACAAATCTGCCCGCAGTATCTGCAATCCACAGTGCGTTTAATATTCATACATTCAAACGAAGATACCTAGCCATCATTACCCGACGATTACTATATCCCCGGAAATTTCAGCGGCGTTAAAATTCGACCGAACGCGTTCTGATTCGGTCGAAATATTAACAACGTTGATAGGGAACATTTCGCGACTACCGCGCGATTAAAGATAAAGCGCTAATTGATGAAATTCGTCTAACGAACATACGCGGATGGCTCGTATATAGAGCTGCCTAAAATGACCAAAAGTCGAAGAATTTAATATTTGTAACAAAGTTTAACCGAGCGAGGAGCGTACAGCGAACGAAGAACAGATCTTTCGACCCATTTGTTCAATGTATCGCGACACGTTATCTCTAACGAATAGACTAATTGTTGCGCGAACATCGCAGACAGTCTACGCGATGTTGCAACGCGGATTAAAGAGCCGAATGTAAATTCGCCAAACTACAGTATACAGGATGTTCTAATTCAGAAACGTTACATAAACTGCAGTCGCAGTGTACTGCCCTTTTTTACCGTGTTGTCCTTTTGCGCGTTGAAACGATAGTAAGATTGGAGAATGAAGATTCGACCGCGGCCGAATTAACAAGTAGCTTGAGCACGAGCAAGCGACGTTCTCGCGATCGTGCAACTGCATCCATCCCGACGCATACGGAAATTGGGTCGAAGCGGAAGCCGAACGTCGACCACGGCGCGGAGGTCAACGAGAGAAAGTTAGTGGAATCGGTGTGTGCTTTGGTCGAGTCGGTAGAACGGATACGGTTGCCGGGAAAATCTGCGAAAATCAGGTAAACGCAGACGGATAATAACCGTTGAACCACCGAATCTAGCGGCACTGTTCTCCGGAATAGTAAGCGAGTCGAAATTTCCCAGGGAATCATCCAGAATCCGTTCGACGAACGTACATAACTTCTAGTTTTAGTAAGGCGATTTTCTAGTAGTTCCCCCAACACGAACCCGGCCCCGAACGATCCTCGCGTCTCCGATAATTGTACGAACTGTGTTAAGCGGCAGATGTTAAGTCGGATTATCGGGCAAAACTTTATGCATCCCTACGTACGGCGAGGAAATATTCATACGTTCGTGACGAGGGTTTCGCCGGAAGAAGGTGAAGATCGTGACGTTAATCCGGCGACGCGGCCGTGAGATCCTCGGTTAGTGTTTATCGAGATTATGACGAGCCCAGCGATTTTGCGTCGGAAAATGAATGCAAAGCGGTATAAATAAAGTATCTTGTTACTCGTAGCTACCGTACAAAGTTCGCTGAATAATGTCGCGTTAGCTGCGGAGAAAACGATGATATCGTATAAAAGACTAAAATGAAAGGAAAGGAAAGGAAAGGAAAGGAAAGGAAAGGAAAGTTTGTCAAAAGTTTCGCCAGACCCCAAGGTTCGCCAGTCAGCCGAGAAAGGTTACGCGCGAGATGATACAGAACGAAATAAACAAATGACAGATAGTCCAGAGTATGACTGGAGCGTAGAATAAACGAGAAACGACCAAAAAATATTTCGAACGAGGAGCGAAAAAGAGCCCGGACGGACGTCGATAGACGAAATTATTCGAATATAATTTTTCTAGTTTCCGATATCCAGCATCGCGGATGACAGTAATGAAAGGGGAAAGTTTGCGGGTCTGAGGCAATATAGAAAATCAGGATGGATTACCCGACAAGAAGACGACGCTGCTTTTCCGTGTGCTCGGCAAAGAAACGCGGGAAATATGCGGGGGATGCGAAAAGTTCTGGTACGATGGGAAGGAGGAGAGGAGAGGAGGAAGCTGGTCGGCTCTTGTAAGCACGAAGAAGAATCGATGTTCGCCAACAAAGTGGTAATGCCGGGCCATCTGCTATTCGCCGGATATCAGCAGCCAACCAGTCGAGCAGAAGAAAATCGCAAAAGGCCGGAGAAAGAACAAATTCTAATGAATTTTTACGTTGCCTGTTCGTCGTTTGCTCGGCGTTCCTAGAAAAAAAACAGGTTTGACGTTTCGATAGAGGCGAGAAGATCTCGGTTCCAACAAATTTATGTAAAATGGAATCTGTCACAAGACGAATATCTAATTTGATATTACTTTGCTTGCTCCTAAGATATACGTAGCATCTTTCGAGCTTGCCACAACCAGTTTTGCAAATTGTATCGATCAAAATACGTAACGTCTAAATCCTAATAGCAAGTTACAATCGCTTGTAAAGGTAATACGGGTTAATACGGTGTAAAGGTTAATACGGTGACTAACAATATCGCGACCATGTTAGACGTTGTTCTGGCAAGCCGAAGAACGAAATATTGTCGGATAAGGAAACTCGGATGCTGTTGTTCGATTCTAAACGCGGTAGGATCAACGATTTTACAGTTAACAGGCTATGCTGTAACGTTAACAACGTTTGATCTCGTCACGGATAATTCCCTCGTTATCGGTGTATCAAGCATTGTGCGTTTCGCTCTCTTCCTCCCGCTCATCGCGGGGATCGCTCTGTTACCAGAAATTCGAATATTAATGTGGACAAACGGGCAGCAGATTCGCGCTGAGCGTGAATCCAACTCCCCTTCTAATTCCAAAGCTTAATCCAATCTGCATGCAATTGTCAACGAGGCCGCACTACCGTCGAGCTGCTTGATTTTAATTAAACCCAATGCAGATTAAATCTAGGCAGTAAACACGCCACCGGTTCGGAGACAGATTAGAAACTCGCCCTGCCCGCATAAATTAATAACGATCGGCGTCGATGCCTGTTCAACTTGAACCGTATCGAACGATTAACCCGTCAAAAGGATCCTCTGCCGTCGAATTTACTTGAAATCTTCCTTCGCCGCTGGTAATTTCGTTAAAAACCCTCGTTGATCGTTCGAGTCGAATTTTATGGAAATATCGTGCATGACAGGTAGTAAAACTAGAGCTCTGTTTCGTTAATCGCATTCGTAAAGACGCAAGTTTGTATAAATATCCGCGGTTCAACGACGATTATGTATGGTATATAATTAGAATGGAACATGAACCGACCGAATGCCATTAGAGCTCTGTAGGAAAATGCAAATTACAGTCCAGCCGTTTTACGTTCGGCGCGGAGGAGTGTTGCGAGTAACTCGAGCGACGAAACGACCGCTCGATCGAGTAATAATCTGAAAGCGCTGCCGTAAAAAATAATCCAGAAAATAGCAAAGCAAAACTACCGCTGGTAAGGAATGCTGCTTCTAACAAACGCGGTGATACTTTTGAATCGTTATGGGTGGCCGAATCCTACGATAATCGAGTAAAGCTGAAAGATCCACGGAGCGTGGCACGAATACCGTACATTTGCATCAATTGTTCCAACAGTAAGGGCAACCGCGAGGCAAACGCAAACTTCGAGTATAAGCCGTATAGTTGGAGAAGTTTCAAGTTCCCCTCAGGGAGGTAAACTAATTAAGAAGGATTCGAGATAATTAATTCGTATGCCGGACGTTTGTTTCTGCCTCAAGAATACCGCTAATATTACGCGCGGCGATCAGCCGCCCTTCGCGGATTAAGCAGCCGTCTAGCTGGCGACACGACGACAGTTCCAACGAGAATATTTCGACCGTGCGGTATCCGGTTCCGGTCGCCTAATGAAACTTGCAACGATTAAACCACCTCCGAAGAGTAACTTAAAACTGGGCACGTTCCAGTCCACGGACTGTAGCTGCGGAAGTAAACTCGTGAATCGTCTTCGGCGAAACGTGACCCCGTTATAGTCAACGGCAAAGTCGTCAACGATGCATTAAACGACCCAGGCAAGATCCTTGCATTCGAAGATGTAAATGGAACGGCCAGATGGTTGGAGGATTCCGATTCTAGCGATCGTGGCATGAAACGTCGATACATACTGTTACAACTGTAATTATGCGTTGGGTGATTGAGAAGAGATCTTGGGGCGGTGGGACGGGTAGGTTACTATTTCCATTCTCACTGTCGATATAGCAACCGATATGCAAGTATAATCGTTTTCGTGCGATCTTCCGAATAAACTAAAATTCTTGACAGGAACGCGACGAATGGTCGGAAAATTGTCGAGCGAAAATTATGTAATTTAAGCAAACAGCCAGGTAACTTGTTTCCGTTTCTATCACGACGGACAGTGAAAATTGCTGGAAAATTAATTTTCAAGTGTTGCGTGTCGATTGTAACGAAAGTTTACAATGTACGAAGCAACAACAAGTTTGTAGATGTTTTCAAAGGAGATAATAACATAGCGGAGGGAGAGCGCGAGCTTGAAAGCACGAGTTTCAAAGCACGAGTACTATGTAGTTTGTGTTACGATATCGGCTATAACGTGCTTTTTAAACTTGATCGAGGGAAACAAAGATTACATCTATATCGCCATTTGAAAATACGAGGTCGTCCGACTTGTTGTTACTTGCTGCGAAAGAACGCAAAGATTAATTCCGCAACAGCGTTCAGGTTGAAAGCAACTTATTAATATTTCTTACGGCTTGGAGACTTGCCGTTCCTCTAAATAAAAAGTCATTTTTCCCTAAAAATATTAACAAGCTAAGCTCGGTAAGCTGCGTTTAATTACTAGTTTACGCGTTTGACATTTTCTATTATCAGGAAATAATTTCTTTTTTTTTTTCAAAAATCCCTTTCAATTATAACTTTAAGCTTGTGAAAGATTTCCCATCGAAAACTTTAATTAATTTTTCAATTTACACGTAGCCTGTTGTTCCATTATGCCTGGAAATTGCTTCTAAATATTTTCAAAGCGACTCTTTCCCATAATATACGACGAAAACTGCACGTTGCAAAATTTAAGTTGCATAATAAATATTGCTTTGAAAGTTGTTAATTAATATTCGAGTGGACTGCATATCGCCGGCCGGTCTTGCAACTTTTTTTTATCCCATTTCTTACACTTTCCTCGACGTGCTGCCTTAAATTTCTTTCCGTATAAACACGCACATTTTTAATTTGCATTCGTAACACGCACTGATATCATCGATTATGAATATGTATCCCCCCCGGATAAGCAGAACGATTCTGTCCATTTTAATTAATGAATGGAGTTTCGTTTTGCTTTTATCCGTCCTAACAATTTGTTCCTTATCGTTATCGGATATCGTTGGAAAAAATGCACTCTACTTTTCGTTTTTCCGGTTATACGCTTACGGTCACGCGCTTGCTGTATATTAGGCAAAAAAAGGTATACGTCTTAACGAAGGCTATTATCAATCAGCGCAACAGCGAGCTTCGCACCACGACAAAGGTAGTTTCAAAGATAAAAATCATAAGCTTACGGCCTGTTTCCAAGCAAGCGAGCAGAAATAACAAAATTCAAAGTCCCGTACTTTTCAAATCAATTCGAAGCAGGCCTTCGAGTTCACGTGCATTACGTATCTCGTTCGAAGAAAACAAATTCATCGTAACATTTCTATTTCACGACCGCTGCACGGCGGGAAACGTACGCGATTAAGATAAAATTCAACGTGAATTTTTATCAAAGTCTCGATTAATTGCAAAAAAATAAAGATCAATTTTAATCAATTTCTGCGCCGCTGTTGAAACGTCATCGATATTAAAATTGGCTTTCATAACCGGAAGAGATGCTCCGAGCCTATTAAAGTTAACCAATTTCGGCCGAAATTTCCCTCGTGCGAAAAACAACGGTAGACTCGACTGTGCAAAATTCCCATCAGGAAGAAACTGCCTAATTTTTCCTAACAAGCGTGCACAATGGACTCCTGTCCGCTCGACTATACCGTATCCTTATCGTCCGAAAGCGGCTGCCTCGTAATTGCTAGGACTGTAAGGAGCTAATAGTATTAGCACGCCAGGTTTCCCTGGTCCCGGCAACAATTAAGCTGAAAGGCACGTCGAGTCTTTCAGCAAGATGAGTAGATTAGCTTGTTAGTTTAGCTGCCGCGTTATACGCCATACACTTTCCCCCCTTGTCCGTGTTTTCGCGGACCAACCACGTTTCCGTGTTTTCACCGCGAGTTTCGCGTACCTCCGGCTTCGACAAGAATAAAGGCAGCGATAGACACGACCATCGCGACAAAGACAATGTCGTTACGCGCGAATAATCAGCATGGACGAAGACAATGCGGGTCGGGCGACGCGAATTCTGCAGGAACGCGGTCATCGGAGTGATCCCAGAAGCGAAGAATTCGTCGTGTCGACCACGGCTCTCGTGTACTCGCGTTCGACACGTGTAAATAACGCAAAGTTTCTCCGTACGCGACTCTTTCGGTTTCACTCGTGCAAATACGCTTCGTCCAAACGTATTTAAAATGCCTCGGATTTTATATATTCTTGATTAATACTCGCGAGATTTGCTTTGTAGCTTCCAGACTAGAGAAATCGTTTCTCGAGAAATTGATTTTCTGGCCGAATCATCGAATCTTTTCTCTCTCTCTCTCTCTCTTGTTTTTTCTTTCGGAGCTTGTACATTTATCGACAAATTATTTAGACTTTGTTTATCGGACGATTAGAAGGAAAATTTGTTCAAGGATAGATGACATTATCCGAAAGTCTGGCGTCATTCGACGCAGCCAGCATAATGACGCGCGATACGCTGGTAAAAGAAACGCTGGAAATCGACCTCCGTATGACGATAACGACTGCCGGAATAGCAAGTTCCTACTCGCGCGTTAATAACCAGCGGAATCTCTTTTTCTCCAGGCAACGATCGTTCGCTCGTGGTCGTTCTTTGAAAAGATTATCGTTATTGCGACCAACGAATTGCCTGTATCATCTACAGGGCTACGATTAGGGGGCGCAACTCGATAGCAAGTGCCGTAGCGAGTCGTATTCGCGCTTCGTACAAAAATATGATATACGGATTTTATTCGGAGAAAGATGAATCGATTAAACTAGTTGAAATCGGCCTTTTTCTTTCGTTTGAAATTTTATCTTTCCCGTTTAAAACACTTTCTACTGTATTAAAGAGTGCGCGCATCTATTATGATTTCCAATCGTTGCTTTAGCAACTGGAATCTGTTTCAAAGCGTGACTCGAAAAGTGAAAAATCTAGTCATTTACCAGCAATCTCCGTGCTTCCTTAAACACTATTAAACGCTTTCTGCTCTTTTATTCGTACAAATTTCCTCGCTAAAAGGACGGAAATACACGGTGCGAACGATAATAGATCGCTATCCTAATCTTTGGCTGCTTAAACTGCGAAAATTTCAAAGATAGCGATCGACAAATTAGCATAAAAATGTATAAATTCGAAGGAGGAAATTTCCAACGATAAAGAGTGGCAAACGTAGCTTGAAACAAGGTGGGAAGAGGGCAACGTAAAGGACGAAACCGCCCGCACCGTCAAAACCCTTTAAGCGAATGCAGCACGGTGTCGAAATAATCATAAAAGAGTCGAGTTTCTCGCAATGTCCGGATATTTCACCTACCATTTGCCCCGTAAAAATCATCATATTTCCAGGCATAGTCGCGCAGTCGCGAATCACGAGGTGGCGAGGAAGAATAAAAAGAAAAAAGAAAAAAAAGAAAAAGAAAAAAGGAAGAGAGAAAAGGAATCCCTGGAACGGAAACTTCATCGTTTCCCCGAGCTTTTCGCTCGGCCTGGAAAACGAGCGAACCATCGAAGAAGGGAATAGCGGGAATTAGAGCGAAGGAAAGAAAAGGGGCCGATGGAACTCGTTTATTTTACGTCCCGAGACCTTCCGAACGCTTTAATGCTTTCTCTAAACAAACTTCCTCGCTTTTGAAGCGGCTCTGTTACCTATTTAAACACACCATTCGCCGTTTCGCACAAGGAGCGCTCCTGTAATTAAAGCGATCTTCCGATACGTGGAACGGCAAGACTTGGGTCCAAATGCACTTTGTTCGTACAAGCTTGGCTATTTGTGCCCGGATCCACGACTTCCTGTTTACACGGTCGAATAGGAAAATTAGCTGTTTTCTGTTTTCGCCCCGCGGACGCGGGTAGTTGGCCATGAAAGTTCGACGATCTATCGTTTCGCCAGCAATATCTCGCGTTCCGCGTAAAATACTGCCTATCAATCTGAAACGCAATCACCAGCGCAGGTTACATCGCTTCGAAATAGGCGGAAGAAAAAACGAAACATAAAGAGAAAGTGGCGAATTCGACGATAAAAATTGAAAAGCGAACAAATCGAAATGTACTGTGACAAACCGAATATCAAAAATTGCAGAGGTAAAAAATACCGGTGCCAAGGTGTGGATCGCGAAAGAGCTTTACCTGGCCAACTCGATTCGAAACGAGAGCGATCTGTCACCGATCTTTCACAAATTCGATCATCGATACCGTGATCCGTGCGCGTCGAATTTTTCCAGACAGCAACGACGCCCGGCAGATTTTCGCGAAAAAGTTGCGACAGAGGGCAGAAAAGAACCGCCGTGCCTGCTGCTGGCCGAGCCGAGGCGATCGAGGTGTCTAAACAAACTTCAGAAGACGTCGTCTCCAACTCTATTTTAAGCTGGCCGAGAGTGCACAAGGGGAGATCGTGGCTGTGCCAATATTTGCCACGGACTAAAATGACATATCGTTGTTGTCGGAACGCGCCATTAAACATTGCAGCTGCAGACTTTCACGGTGTCGCGCGACAAGGTGCATTGTAACGCAAATAACGTGCCGGCGCGGTATCATAGAAATCATCGTTGAAATGGCTGTCCATTCGGAGCTGGCAAAAAGGGGTGGGAGCACAAGGGCTAACGCGGTGGTGGCGTTACATAGTCAACATGGCCGTTAACCGTAACAGGACGAACAATCGACGTAATCGCACGAATCACTTCATCATGGAAAACACAATCCCTCGCGTAATTTCACCGGACGTATCTCTTTGTCGCGTGTCTTATTACCGTTTATCGAATTATGATATTTTCATGCAATACGTATCGGTCGTATCGCCACGCGGTAGTTGCTCGTTCGATAAAACAAGAGCGACAATGGTATTAACGCATTACGAATGGATGGTCGGATGATCGATCAAGAGCGATTATTACGATTCAGTAACAAGTGGCAATACGCGGGATTGGTCGTAACACGAAGAAATAAGAAAAAGGTTTCATCATTTTTTTCGACATTTTTTCATCCGAGGCCTGCAAGGTTTTCGAGAAGACGGGCTTTGAAGATTCGACGAATATACTTTTCTACTTAATTCGACCAGTCTCGGACTGAACGAGAGAAAATAATCGACGGCGGTTTAAACTACGCCCGAGAACAAGTGAAAGACGTAGAATGACGTTTCTTCGCAAGATACTTGATTTTCTCGAAAACGAGGCCTTTGTCGAAGCAATTTTACTTTACAATTTTTTTTTTTTTTTGCCTTTTTCCATTTATTTCACCTTTAGACTCTTTTCAATGATTTGCTGCTACCTGTCTTGAGCTTCCAAGTCGTTGATACGTAGGAAATAACGAAAGGTGATCAAACGAGATATTTGTGTCGAGTAATACGAGAGAGTATCAAGCAAGACGAAGGAACGTGTTTCGCTCGAGGAAGTTTTGGGGGAAGCTAACAAAGCTGAATATTCTTGACGCAACGAGCCAAATTTGACGAGGAAGATAAGGTATTTTAATGTACAACCATGTACTACTCGCGCGTGTACCTTGCCTCGTGCGATCGCGACGTAGAACTGTAGCGAAACAAAGTCGCTTAAACGCAGAATTATTACAATCCATTGGTGAAAACCAACTTTGATATAGGATCACGTTGTTTCATCCTTGTCAAAGGATTACAATTTCGTTTGATAACTGAATTTTAATCACACTCTCGTGATTCAATGGAGGTGCTTCGACATGCCGCGGCACGTTAATGCGTCAATTACAAAATATTACCGCGACCATCAAATTTTGGATTGCAACGTTCCAACCGATGCATCGTCGAAAGCCTCTCGACGAGCAACAACCGATGTAACTTGGCTGACAATTTTGTCACCGTTTATTCCCTGCAATCTGTTACTCAAGAAGAGCTTGATCGATATACGTGCGAATACGCCGCGACATATCCGACGCTGCTGGAAGACCGTCGATTCTTCTCAAATACTCTGTCAATAAATTTCGAGAACGTTTCGGTATCTCGGTATCTTTTATTATTCTCCGATGTCTCGGCATGGAAACAACATCTGTTTCAAAGGAGCAAGAAGTCTGGAAAAAAAGTTGAAATACCCTTTGATTTTTGTAACATGGTCGTATAATCCCCTTCAAAGTAAAAAGCGTAGAGCTTCCTTTTGATTCACAGAATCGTCCAGTGATAAATTTGACAAGCATCGTTATTCGACATTGCCTTTGACTGTGCAACCGGCGCGTACATATAGTTGGCCCGATGCAGGATTAATTTCATTTAACCCTCTACTTCACTCTCTACGCTCTAGCAATTTGATTGCCCTTCCGGTCGCTAGCACTCAAGCATCGTGCATCCATGCTATTAATGCGTCGACATTACAAAGCCATCGATAACAATGACTGTTCGCTTTTGCTAGTCACCGTGTTGTAAATTTCATTCGCCGTGATTAAATTCGACGAAACACGCAAGAAACCTCGTACCTTCTCTATTGAAAATTGTAAAAGCAATCGGTTGGTCGAATCGAGCGATTTTGTTCCATAGGCGCAGTCTCGTTTGCGTCGATCGTAGCAGCCATTGTGCTCTACGCGTTAGGTAGATAGAGCCGTTATACATTCACAGGCTAAACTCGATAAAAATGATCGATCCTTAATTTTCGACGGTGAAGCATCCGAGGCAAATCAACGAACGTCGCGGATAGTCACCGGCGAGTAAAACGACGCATCTCGATCTCGATCGGAAGGAAAAATGAACGGCCGGATGAAGATAGCCTAATCGACGCTTCAATCGCAACCTTATCAATTTGATTGGCCGTATAACGGCTCTATCTACCTAACGAGAACCGCTCCCGTGCCATTATTCGTTCCGGCATTATCGATTCATTACCTCTTGAACGCCTAACTCGACGTCCTTTGTTGCGGTTCGCTGAAAATCCACCAACTATAGTTTACTTTGGCGAAATTCGCACCTCTCGCACGAAACAGAACGATGAAAGGTAACGCGAAACCGGTGATTGTTCTCGCGTGTTGTTGTTGCTGCACCTCCTGACGTACAGAATTGAACATTGCGCGCTTGGGATTTCCGCGAACGTCGTTAATTTCGTTTTACGCGATATTTTCGGAAAAACCGTTTCAAACGAGACGTTTAGTCGTCTCTGCCCGAACATGTGAATGAAATTCAAGTTTCCGTTAATAGTCCGTACACTTTGATAAATTGCAAACGTCGATAATTTCCATACTTTCGGACATCGTCGCAGTTTTAGAGACACCGTGCGATCGCTTAAATCGAAATGTTCCGATCGCAAGACCGACGTCGATTAATCTAGATTTAACAGCAGCTGATAATATAACAAACCAAGGAAGCAATTTCATGGGAAACTCGATCGCGAGTCGACAGTGGCCAATTCCCTACTGACGTAAAATCGAACGACGCGAAAAGCAACGTCGCTGATTAGCGGAATTATATTCCTGTTACGAGAAGTTTCACGGCGGCCGGCCGGCGCGGTTGACCGTCAAATTGAAACTCTGCCGGCTGATTTATCGTCGGAGAAAGAAACGACGACAGAAAATTAATTAGGAGTCTGTCGCGATCGCGAGAAACAAGCTACCGGAACAACGATCCTAAGGAAAAATGTCAAACTTTCGCGAGACTTTCGCATAGTCGAGCCAAGAAGTATGTGCACGATGTGCGCGCACAGCGCAGGCAGCGACGACGAAAAAATAAAAGAGGAAGGAGGAAACGGCGCCTCGGGGCAGAAGAAGGTAACGGAAGAAGCAAAGACCGGTTGGACGAGGACGAAGCTCGATCGTAGTCTCTCGAAAAGCTGAATCGCGATTTTATTCGACCGTCCTCGCCGACTTCTTGGCGCGATACGTTGGGCGTATTTTCCGTGTTTGAGCGATTGGAAATGACGATCGACGTTTTATAACGTAGTTGGAAGAAGGACGGAAACGAGCGTTTGTTTTCTGAGATGAGAAACTACTGGCCAGATGATCGCTGTGCTGCACAAAGCGTTACATAATTTATGTTTACGACGTTTCCCGTGCCATCGAAAGTCTCGTAGAAATTCTAACCAGAGCCATAAATTTGAAGAGTTTCTTGCAGCTAACGCGATATCGTCGATGACTACTTTTCACGCAGTTTGCGCGTAAATAGAATCGTTCTTGATTTGTCTTTCATATTTTTAGTCTTTGGCGACAAATCCTTCAGGCGGTTGATCTAAAATCACCTGTATAGAGGTTGGCTATAAATAATTTCTGACACAGTTCCAACTAAAACGAAGCAAAGCACCTGCTTCTAATCTTCCGAGTTCTTTGCTCGAATAATGAATAAACTTGCACAGGCCAGAGTCAACGGACTCTATATGCTCGATCGCAACGTTGAATCCCAAGTACTCGAGCGCTAATTATTTGTTTCGAAAGGATAAATGAAGCTCTCGGGCGATCGATGGACGCGGAGGGGCCGACAAATTCTTCCTGCAAATCTTCCTATTCCCATTCACCGAGCCACAATTCCGTGGTCGAACAGAAGCACGATTCAGCGTTTTTCCATTCGAGGCGGGAGGCGGACAAAATGCAGCGAGCTGCTTGAGCTTTCAAAATTCCCGGACAACGACGTTCATCGTCGACAGGTATGGCAAAAAATACCATTAAAGAGGAGTTTACGTAGCGCAAAACGACTGAAACGACGCAGCGTTCAGCGGCAAAAACAGGCCACGGGGACGTCAACGGGCGAAATTAACAATGGTATTAAGCAACATAACCGGAACAGGAGCAAGACGCGGCGAGACGGTAAATTAGCTTGGCAAAGTCGAGGCGCGTTGCGTCTCAGCCACTTCGTAACGAAGAGTAAACGAGCGTTGCCCGAGTTCAATTTGTACCTACGTCTGTTACGGCTTCTGCTGCGGCGAAACTCGAAAAATAACCGCGATAATTGAACGAGAAGAAAGACGACACCGACGCAGTCGAGCAATACATTGAAATTAGAATAGAAGGAAAGGCAGAAGCGAGACGAAATATGAAACGAGACGGGAGAATAAATTTTGCGACGACGCCGAAAGAATACGTTTCGAGAACGAAGCAGGATGACGATGAACATGCGTGGACAACTCGCTTCGCGTTTCCATTTCGAGCCAACGGCAGAAGAATTTGCTTCTTTTCGCCGAGGACAGCGGCGCTCTTTCGGCGCAGCGAAACTCTTTCGAAATGCGACTATTCTTGGACAATTTGATATCTGGTTAATTTCGAAATACGAGGAAAACGGCGGGCGTGCGTAGAAGAAGAGCGAGAATAAAGTTAAAAGTACGAGTTGGATACCTGTGAGTAGAAATTGTTAATAGTCTCCGCCAGACTTGGAGAGTACGAATCGCCGACGCAAGCGATCACTGGCTATGAAATTTACCTGGCTATAAAGGAAGAAAAACGAGATTCATGGTAGAACAGTCTAAAAATAAAGCACGATGCGTGGTATAATGAAATAAGAATTGGAAGAGCGCGGGCATTTTTGTCTGAAACCATTTAGGATTCCGATGGAAAGTGAATATGCGTTACGCCAAATGGCAAACTCCTCGAGAACGTAACGTCGCAAAGTTTCGTCGTTTTTTTATGGCCGTGCCCGAAGCAATTCCATCGCGAGACCGGATACTTTCGATTAGCCAGGGACGTGCGTATCGCGTACAAGTTCGGTTCAGCACGTACTCCAGCCATCCCTTCGCTCGACAAAGTAATATGTAACCTGCTTGATAGTCACGGCGCGCGTCCCTGTCATCGGACTCGAAACTCTGGTTTCCGCTTGTATCGCGCCAGAGAAGACGCCAGACGGGAACGAGGCAGCTGCGTGCTCCGCGGTTGCAACGTCGCTGAACTTTGGGCTTGACAACGCAATGTCGATGATCAAGATACGATAGAAATCTTGTCAAACGCTTTCAAGACTCTGTACGCCTAATGCAAATTCAAGGAAATCAAAGTTGGTTGCTACATTTAAAATCGAAATCGGCCGCGATAGATCGGCCCGAGAATCGCAGTGCTCGCAACAGCGAGAGAGACGAGAGAGACGAGAGAGACGAGAGAGACGAGAGAGACGATTCATGCGCAAATCCATAAACCGCACATTAGCCGCGCTATCTGCTTATCCGAACGCCATCCCGTCCCGCCAAAGGTTAATTACTCCATTCCAATTAATGCTAATAGTATTACAGATCGCAGCGTCCCTTACACGATAATGCGCCCCGTAATAAGGTGAACCGATCGCATCCCCTAATTAGCGACGATGCACGTAACCTACGTTGGTTAGGAAACAAGAGAATATCAAAACGCGTACATCCGCGTGTGGGCGCGGCATTCGTCAAGCGAAAACGAGGCCAGAAAGCTGACCCGCCTTTAATCGGTACATGTTTCGTGTTAACATCTGTTACAGAGCTGCGCGTGCTTCTGCCGCGAGCGCACGGCCAAAGGTGGATTAACTAATTAGAATGGCGTACGATCCGACGTGACCCAACGATTAAGATGGTACAGTCGACCTGAACTTAAGCACGATGTAATCGTCTTAGATCCGTAACGACCATCGGGGCGGGCGAGCATTAATCTTCGACCGTGTCTGGGGCTGCTTGATATGCCGCCGTGGATCCTCGGGTGATCTCGTGTCGGCCACCCCAAACCGGAGGAATCACCAGCGTACCAGCCCGGGTACGTGTCGCCGAAATTGGCCGCGTATCACGCCATTTTTATATTCGCCACCGAATGCCGGAGCTTGCGATGGCGGATCGCGAAAATATTCGTACATTCGCGTCTGTTGCAGCGAATAAGCGGAGCAAGCGTATCGGTAATTGAAATGTTTCGAGCAACACGGTGTCTAGAGCCCAGAGGAGGAAAACGCGTTATCGCGACCAATTTCTTGAAAACATCCTCGGTACCGATATCCGCCATTGTTATCAACCAGCTTCCGCGTACCTCGATACCGTTTGAAACTTTTCTAGAGACATTCTCCAATTGCACCGTCTCCGTGCTTGTCGCCAAATTTTCTAAACAATTTAATCTACTTTGGAACATGCCGGTGCACGCGGACCGCCGTACGAATATATACGCGAGAATACGGTCACGTGTTTCACGAGCCATGAAACACGAACAGTCGGTCTTTCGCGCTATTTTCGCCGTACGTGATGACATTACGTAGGTATACGCGATTTCTCGCGTGCCCCCGGAAAGAATATTCACCGTGAACGGACCTCGTCCTCGAATTCCACGTTCGATGTAAATTCCCGTGGAGACGCGACGCGTGTATTAAGAATCCGCGTAAGAAAGCAGTTTCAGCCACGAAAGCCAGGGGAAACGTGCGTTTATTACGAGTTAAACGACAGCTTGGCTTTAAAGGTTCTGCCGAACCGTCGCTTAGAACATTCTTTCGTCCCGAACAATCGTAATTGAAACATTAAGAGGCTATTACGCCTGTGTAATTACGCATTCGTTATCGTCGTTGGTCACGATACTGTTAACCGGCAGGCGTACGACGCACGAGCGAAAACAGGGTGGAGGAATATAAAAAAAAAAAAAAAAAGAAAAAAGAGGGCGAAGCAAATGGGTGGCAACGGCGGCATAATCGACGAGTGAAATTCATCGTGTCCAGCACGCTGAAACGCGAGAGTTCGACAAACTCGTGCCAAACGCGTGACCTTAACCAGAGTTCGCGGAACCCGGCCCTCGTTTGCTATTCAAACCATGATCCGTTGGCCGACTACGGGATTCGTTTTTGGTTGTACCTGCGAATACCTCGTCGAAGATGCGATATGGGACCGAGCAACCGCCACATCGCGATCGATAAATCTCTACCTGGCCTCTATTAGAATCGGTACGGTCCTACTAAAACCACCCTTCTTGTCCGATATCTAGGCCGAGAAAGCACAAACGTAATTTCTAATATACGAAACTATCCATCTGTAATACGCGTCTATAAATATAAAATACGCGGACGACTCGCTTAACCGGAATGGTGAAATTTAATTTACCGAAAACACTAGTGTAAATCTTGTCAAGAAAATATGCGAATTTCGCTTGCTTTATCCGATAAAGAAAGACGACTTGTACGTGAGAATTTTTTACGACTCTTTCAGAGCCTACAACGACACAAAAATTCGATTTAGACACGAGTGACCTAGTTTGGGCGCGGTCGATCGATATCGCGTGAAACGAAAGATCGTTCGAAGATCAAATGAAATTCTTTCGCGACTAGAGCGAAAAACCGGCAACGAAACGATTAACGATACGATAGATGCGCCGCGATGTAGAGTCTCTTAGGGCTCTGAATATATCATACGGCTAGCCCGTAGATGCAACGCAGGTGATGGTACGGATCGACGAAGGAATTAGGCCCAAGGGAGAGCGAATCCAGTGTCGGCGAATTACTCATGCATCGCGTCACGAATTTACCACGCGTATATCGCTGTCGAGACTGCAGTCGCCAGGACCTAGCAGTTCGTACGAAAGGCCTGGGAGACGGACACGCGGACCTGCGTTCGTCGGATAATTTCTAAACTCGAGTTTCCGACACGAACGGTCAATTTCAATCGCGATACACCCAACGCGTTCCCACGCCCTTTCACGCGAAATATTCGCGTCCGACGACGTCCGCTACAAATCCAACTGCCTCGAGAACGTTGTTCCCGACGGAAGAAATCGTCCTTTGTCGCTGCGCGTAAAAATAAGAACGTATCGAAAGTGTAAAAGCTTTGCCATTTTTTCGATGTTCCTACAATCTTCTTCTCGAAACGTTTTTGGCTGGTTCGTGCTTCTTTAAACAACTGCCGTTTTCTCGCCCCATCTGCCGGATTATTCGAAATTTACTATACTCCGTGGAATCGTTCCTTTATTCTTATTCTGGCTAAAGCCGGCTTACAACGTGTACCGTTTGTCCGACGAAGAGGCGGCCCCCGAAGGAAGACCCTCAAGGAAAAAACCACTTATCTCTCGCCACTTGTCAATTACTCCATAGCAGCGTTACACCTCGAACCACCCTGTGTAAACGAAACGACGCAATTTCCAGCGTGTCCGTTATACGATATCGAACGAACGAGTCTTCCGTAAAAAAAAAAAAAAAAAAAAAAAAAAAAAAAAAAAAAAAAAAAAAAAAAAAAGGAAAGAATAACCCGAAAAAATGTAGGCGCGCTGTGTCGCTTTGAAAATATACGCGACAACTGTGCCGCTCTGCCGAATATGCGAATGGGACAATAAGCGTGTCCCCGAGTTGAACGGAAAAAACTGGAACGAGAAAGTTTAAGGTAAGGCTCCAGGGAGAAAGAGCAATGATAGGAAAACGATCGAGGATAAGGGAGCGAGGTCAGGTAGAAGCAGCGAGCGTCTCGATTTACGTTTTACAAAGTTAATTGAATGGGTCCGCTCTCCCTTGTCGTAAGATCGCTTATAACGACGGGGGCGGAACGGAGCCTATGGAAGCGCAAAATGGTTATTATCTCCGGCGCCGCAGACATAGCTGGCTGAGCTTCTGATTTACGAGCTGCCCTCTCGACTTAATCCTCGCATCTACTCGCTCGTTCCACAGCGACGATCCTGCTGCGATCGGTGCTGCGATCGGTCCTCGACTTTTCAGACATCGACCAAAGACATTAACACGGTGGACGCTTGTTTCGAACCGTAGCGATCGATGCCTTTTAGGATCGGACTCTGATCGGTCGTGAAAAGCGACCAACAGAAACCAAGGTACCGAGTACGTCCGATCGAACCGACGTAGCCTCGTATTGGAAAGCTTCCTTTCGGCGAAAAGAGACTTTCAGCGGAATGGCAATTTTGAGAGAAAAAGAGGCCGATCGTTTTCGTGCCGCCAATAATTTTATATATTTCTTCGTTTTCTTTCTTTTCGACGTACGTTTTCAACGCCATATTCGCGATCGGAATCGTATCTTCCGAGGATAACGTCCAATCTTTCACCTCGCAGCGATCCAGACGTTCGAGTACCGACAAAATACCGACGAGTGCCGTTATCGAACAGAACGAAATCTCGAACACGAAACTTTGTCGCATCGAGCGATCAGACGCTCTGACCGATGTGACAACGCTGTCGATCCAGAAGAAAGATGTTCGATCCGGCGGATCGCACGGGGCCTGTGGATCGTAATCCGTGAAAAGGCGCAGCGATAGATTTGCAAATCGAGCAGAGCCGAATTAAGACTGGCGCAACTTGTTTCCCACGACACGTATCCGATACAAGAAACTTTGCGGTAGGATCTCGCGCCACCTGCTGGCTCAAAAGTTGCAACCGTAATCGGGAAATTCTCGTGCGAGGCTTACGGACCGTCCAAGGAAATTTCTCCTGCGGCTTGACAAATCGCCAGCATCAGCAACTCGT
Organism: Bombus waltoni; assembly: GCA_014737395.1. Taxonomy (NCBI): domain Eukaryota; kingdom Metazoa; phylum Arthropoda; class Insecta; order Hymenoptera; family Apidae; genus Bombus; species Bombus waltoni. Next base: position 2,102,773 of record JACXII010000050.1, read on the forward strand.
TGCCGAGACTCGCGAGCTCTTCCGCTTTTTCACGGAGCGGCTGTTCGCCCGGACGAAACAAACCGCTCAATTTGCGGTCCGGCAGCCGAACGAACGACCCTCGGAGCGGAGTTTCGGCGAGTTTACGTATCGGTTCGAGACTTATCCCTAGCGGGCTGAGCCGGATCGCGTTCGTAAATGGCGCCATTTTTCACTCGGTCCGATCAAGCCACCTCCGATACATGGTAAAATGTCGTTAACACGCACGATCGCGCCGCCGCCTAATCCAACGTACTTAATTCGCCATCGTTTGCGACGTTCCTCCATCGTCCCTTCGGTTTCGCCTCTTTGCCCGAGTTGCCTGGCTTTGCGCGTTTCAAATCTCCTTAAGCGCTTTGGCCGAATATTTAGTTAAGTGCGTTTTAATCGAGCGAAGACGCTCGAGAGGAAATAAAACTTGAAGTTTACGTTGGAGCGGTTGCGTGGTTACTTTTCTATCCAAGTTTGTTTCACTTACGGAAATTAGCAAGTCAACGGCCGGTCTTTCGGTCTGCCACGGGCGACAGCGTGAATCTGCATACCTGAAAAGAAACAACTTGTCGGTGAAAATGGAAAGATTCGCTCGCTGCCGCGAGTCTGTTATTCGTAAATCTCGGCAAGCAACGATTGCCAAAATTTACAGGCAATTTTCTCCAATCGCCGTCTCGCCGTCTCGCCGTCTGCGATCCACGCGTTCGAACGACGAATTCGAATAGGACGGCTTCGTCCCAACCCCACCAGCGTATTCCCGCGGTTTAATCGCGTTATATCGCGATAAGCTTCAATCCGATTTGGCCAATTCAATTTTACGAATCCTTTCGCGGACGTGCCGAGATCGCATCGCGTTTAATAGACATGCCCCGCCATCTCGCTGCCGACTAATAATTTCCTACGTGAATAACAAACCAGCCGTTTTATCCGCTCAAGTACCCATTAACGAAAGAGAACTTGGGCTCGCAGCTACAAAACCGTCCCCGTATTATTATACTTTGTTTCAATTTCAACTTCCGAACTTCGTGATCCGACCCCGTAACCGTTGAAACGTTTTAGAGTCCTCATAAAGTTCCCAATAAAATAAACATTCCGCCAAAGTTTCCGCGTAGAACTTTTCACTTTTGCACGATGCACGAACATGTATCCCGCACTCGAGCCGTACGAGCAAACACGTAGCCGACGCTTAACTCCTAGAAAAATGAAGTTTCGCTCGCGTGCAACGTCGCCCGACTAAACTTTTACGAGGACTAATCCGCCGGTATTGCGCCGGAAATTTTACTATCGCGATAACGTAGTGTACCAATATCCGCGCGACACTCGACGATTTAATATTTACGCGTACGAGGAAAATTAGTCGCGACAGCCGGGCGATCGATTTAACAGAGCACTTGGCGTCCTCCGCGTTAATTTTTAGACACCGTGTCGGATATCGCGAACTCGGATTAATTATAGAAACGTTCGGATATCGGAAACTCGGCTTCTCCGCTAACGCGAAACGATAACTCTGGCCATGGTGAAATTTTTCTCTGAAAGACGCGCCAACATGCGATTCGTACGATTACTCGACATTTGTCGCATTATCCTGTTTTCTGCGTTTAAAAAGCCCGAACGCGGTTCATCGCTGGAATAACGGGTCATCGCAAACTGCATTTCGCCAACACCAGATACAAAACGCGTTTGGTTCGGCCAATCGCGGGCTGCGCGCAGGAACAAACCGATAATCGAATTTGAAAAGCCTCCGACAAACGATATATTTTAACCGTAGAATCCTGACTCGCTCCAATTGTCGGCAAATCAATGTTCGCGCGCCGCTCTATTTGCAATCAAACGTGGATAAAATCGAAATTAAGAGCCGAGTCCATTCGCCGACCGTTCAAACTTAATTTAAAAGAAAACACAAATATACCCTCCGACTCTCCTTTTATCGGTATCCGAAATAGAAGGTCGAAGGGACAGAGACGAAAAATAAAACCTCCATCCTCTCGGTACACGATCGTTCGTCCTCGAACCTAAAACCGCGCAAATCTGAATTTACGAAATGCCCGCCTGTTTACGCTGCCGATTCAACGCCGTCCCTCTCGCCGTTTCAAGGTAAATCCTAAAGAACGAAAGAAAAAAAAGAAGAAAGAAGAGGAAGAAGAAAGAAGGAAAAAGAGAAAAACGAAAGAGATCAGAGGCAAAGTCCAAATTCTATAGGAAACGAAAGCCTGACCCTAAAAGACAGGCAGGCAACTCGATCTCGTCGCTCCAAGTCGGCTGCTACCTCTGTGGAAATTGAAGTCGGACGCGAAAGGGACCATCTCCGTATGTAGGCCACCGACAGCAATAACACTTTTTCCCCGGGAATACTTTACATGGACGTCGCGCCACACTCTCGAGATTCTCGCGCGATGGTAGTGGTTCGATCCGAAGAGGGAAAAGAAATACAGGGACGAAGGATCGTGGAATCCGTGTATAGGATTTTCACAAACGAAACGAGCGTTCTTAAGGCCAGAGGATCCGGTGTTCGAGGAGGAGCGACCGATCGGAACCTGTCTGCCTTGGCTTTCGAGCTTCGTAACCACGAGGAACGGCCTTGAGCGTCGCGGATTCCACTTTCACGAGCGACTTCCGCCCACCTCCGCGCCATCGATCCGCGTCCTCGCGTATTCCCCCCCCCTTTCTTCTGCTTTTTCTTCGTCCTCTGCCTCTGTGTCTCTCGCTCCCTTCCTCGGCCCTGGGTTATCTCTGGTTGCAGCTGCGATGCAACCCTCGGTTCCGCCGGGGAACGTTGCCCGATGGAAGGCAAAACGAAACGTAGTTCTTTTTACGGTTGCTCGATAGTAAAGAATACGGCCAGAGTCACAGGGGAAAGCGCGTACAAAATGCTATCTGTTACTCGAAGAAATACGACTGGCGTGGGAGGACGCTTGAACTAGAATCGATAAGACGAGAGCGGAAGGAGAGAAGGAGGATGAAAGTAAGACGGTTTCGCGCGTGGTGCGCTGGGTAATTTCTGGAATTCGTGACGGATGATCTTAGGATACACGACGAATACGCGCGAAAGAAATGTCAATGTTTCGAGAGGACATGAAAGTTATGCGGGTAGATGGTCCTTGTTTGCTCGGTCATGAAAATCTTTCTCCGCGGCAAGATCTTGCCCCTCGTTCTGGGAAAATGTGCGAATTTCCTATCTTTCGTCGTCTTTACGCGCGTACAGTTTTTCCAAGCATGGCTTTATCGACTTTGTTCGAGTTTCCCTTCGCGAAAAAGGACAGCTGAAACTCTGAATTCTCGTCTCGTGATTTAATCGGACGCTAAGGATAAGTTTTGTAATTGGCGATTCTTTGGCTAAATAATTTTGTTCCGCCAGATCGACGAAACACCGCCACGGTACAATGTTACGTAACTTTCTCCTCGGACTTTCGACAAATTTCAAGATCCGAGATCCTCCAAGACCGCGCAAACAGCTCCTCGGCGTCGTTAGAACTGCAGTTCTACGCAAAACTGGCCGAAACCAAACCCGTTATTACGTTTCGCGCGCCAGCAACTCGAGTTCCGGGAACGCGAAACGGTGTTCGTTCTCCACAGGTCGCCGCATTCCACCGTCGCAAACTTCCATCCACGCTGTGCGACCGGCCAGCGCGCGTCGCGTGAATTCGGTTCGAGGATCGGCGAACGAAGAGCGCGGAGGGCTCGTCCGACGTAAAGAAAGCGGGATCGCTGGCCAACTCTGCTACCAAACTGCACCGCTTCGAGAACGCGCGCACTTGCGAGAAGCGATACGTATCGAGTGCAATTTCGAGCGGTCGTATTTCTCCGCGTGCACGTGTGCACCACGGAAATCCGAGCGATGCCCCGACTTGTCACGCTTGCTTGTAACGTTAGCTCGTAATGTCCGCGATTTAATAACGCGTACGGGACGGTATCGATCCCCGCGGGAACTCTGGTCGCCGACGCTCGACCATGCTCCGCTCTAACTCGCTTCCTGACGCGATAATTAGATAGGTCGTCTCGATAAGAACAGCTTCGGCCGGTTCTTTCGTGGCGACGACGTTAAGCCAGAGGCTGGCTTTCGGAGTCGAGCAAGTTCTTCCAGAACCATCGAGGTATCCAGAGCGTCGCTTTCGCGTTTGAACGTTTCGGAAGGAAGCCAGAAATTGGTGGAATAGGAAAGTTTTCGATTCGGAGTGAAGCATCGGGAGCCTCCCATTTCGATATTTTCTATTTTACGCGCCTTCCGTTCCATTATACGCCAGTCGGTCATAGGGGAAGCGAAATCTATCGTAATCGCATCGATCGATCGATCTATCGCAGCTGCGAAAACTTGTGGATCATCGGGTATTCGGCGTATATGCTGTCGATAATTATAACGTCGCGCGAGTCGAAAAGATGAAAAAGGCAGCGAGAGAAAAGTTAATTTCGCGTCGAAGCTCCGTTTTATCAAAACCGAAACTGCATTGTGCTTTCGACGAGCAACAAACTAGGTTCGACCAAAACGTTTCGAAAATCGTGGGATCGCGACTGTGAAACGACTTGCCCCAAAGCTTTGTCAAACGTCGATTTGCGCCCGATTCGCGCGGTGTCCACGACTGAACGCAGCAGCCTCTGGAAAATGGGCGATACAGCGGAATGGAACGCAGTGTATTTGCAACAAATAGGATGGATTGCCCGAGTGGTAGAGAATGCGGATCCTTTCACTGAAAACGCATCGTGCGATATTTTCTCCCCACTATCTCCCGCCCTCGACGAATTGCACTGTATCGGCCGCTTAGGCGAAATCTATTTCGTAATTATGCGACGGCGACAACTTGCAAAGCGAGAAGAAAGAAGGAGGCGTAGGTGAGAAACAAAGTTATAAATCGCGAGCAAGTTGAAATTGTTGGAAGAAACGAGAAAAGCGGGAGGAAAGTTCGCGCAACGGATGATTTTCTGCTCTGTGCTTCGTCTGGGCAAAGTTGCCGAAACACATTTTCGTTCGTGCTTTCGCTTGGTCGTTAAAAGAGACGCTGGAATAGGTTTTTCCACGGGCGAGGAAAGTTTGATGTAACGTTGAAAGTAAGATGCAACCAAGCAAATACGCGAGAGTCGTGTTTCTCGTAAAACTTTTACCGCCGATCGAGACAAAGATCGACGAAGCGTTGATATACGCGAAAGACTGGTCGTAAAATCGAACAAATTTGAGCCGCTGGGAAAATCAATTTATCGAGGGCAATAACTTTTGAAAACTCGTCGGGGAATCGGCGGATGGGAAAGGAAAAATCGACAAAAATCGACAAAAATCGACCACGTATGCCGATGTAGAATCTCTGCTTGAAAATACATTCGTACAAATATGCGTCGCGTAATGCTGTTAGTCGAATGCCAGTTAAAATTGAACTCTCGTTAGCGTTGAAAGTTGCGCGATTCAATTTAAAACGTACACGTAAGGGGGATCGTTATAGAAAAATCTAATTAAAAACGGGAAAATGTGAGATCAGATAATATGGAAACGTCGACACGCGCAACAATTTTTCCAAGAAAAATTTCACTTTACAGTTCGGTTTTAACAAAGTTGCCCGAATATAAATCTGTACAAATTCGATCGACGATCGAATATCAGTGACCAACGTTCACTTTCGTTCGTAGCACGGAATCTTGATCGGAGAATGGTGGAAATCGCTACTTGGAAGGTGGATCAAACTACTTTTATCGATGAAACCCAACGCACTCGAAATTCCTATCCCAATAATCCTGACTTTTCGTTTGTTCGATCAGTCGGCTGCGTAGATCGTCGTACGAATGGAACTGCGTTTCCTACTAGGATTTCCCACTAGGGTTCCCAACCAGGACTTTTGGTCTAAAGATCGGAACCTCGAAAGGGGTTGCGAACGATCGTCCGCGCGCTATAATCGTTTTTCCAAATTTCGGAACGTTCAATTACCCAGAAACGTACTTGCTCGCTTGGCCGAAGCCCATCTAAATATCGAATCTAAATGTTCGAATCTAGCGGTCACGTAGCTGCCTTAAACGACCACTGCAGCGTCGAACGCTCGGCCAAAGCGATCGTCGCGAAACAGAGAGTACACCTAGCGTTCGACAACTATCACGGCTATTCACGGGCTATTAGAATGGCGGATCGTCCGAGTCGAAAACAAATGGTACTGGTCGTAACAATGATTAATCGTAGAGGGTGGCGTAGGACGTGGTTAAGCGTGGTTAATCATCCACCGCGGGACCGGAGGATTCCCTCCGCGAACCATGTGACAGAACTATGGCGAACCACGATTGTTTGACAGATAGCCGCGTCAAAACAACCACCGCGTGGTCCTTGTATCTGCAGTCGCGTGTGCATAGGCTACTGACACCTGTCGTGACTCCTCGAGTCTCTGTCGGTTGGACTAACCGTTCGAACAATAGGGTGCCCAACCCCCTACCCGCGGACTCTCATACATCAAGAACTGACTAAGCTCGCTGCAAGACTCGCGCGCCGTGAAATAGGACGCTCGAACGAGAATTCTTGTTAAATACACTGTCAGGCGCAAGGTTCGTCCAATTCACCTCCGAATACCGATGGACCGACAACGGCAAGGCGAACTGTTTTAAGAAGATGTACGATCCTCTGCGAAGCAAGCATCCCGCTGCAAATGTCATGGTTCTGCGAGTATCGCTATCGTCTCAATTTCGTCCTCCTCTCTCGACGAGTATTTCGTTCGTTTTAATCTCGTTTCGAGTAAGACTAGCTGGATGCTGTTCTAGACTAGCTTCGTCCACTCTACCAACGACGATCGCGCGCATTCCCGCGTCGCGTTTCAACCGTCTCGCGGCACTTTGCGAAAACGCATCGTCGTTTCCAATTGTTTTATAGTTTGTAAGCGAATCGATACGCGGACGGGCAAGGACCAACGAACTGCCAAGCGATGGCAGGCAACGGGGATGAACGCGACGGTATCCTCTCTGACGCGTTGGATCTACACCAGATTCGACCCAGTCTTAACTCGGGTCTAACCCGACTATCCGAGCTAGAGCCTAACAGGGGTCACGCACTCTGGGGCCGCAGACACCTGTCGCAAGCTCTAGAGAATCTGTCAGCCTGAATAACCGAACAATAGGATCGTGAGCTCGCACCTGCACACCTGCATCTAGATTAAACGTCGGTTGACCAGCAAATTGGTCCATCGATATTCATTATCGCGCGGTCTACGAAGGATTCCATGTACGCGTTCCAGTAGTTACATCGAGGCGATGCGACGATAAATGCGAAAAATAAATAATAAATATAATATAATAAATATAAATAAAAATAAAATAATAAATGCGAAATTTCGAGAACAAGGAAGGCCGTGATACGAATATAGCGTAGAATACATTATGAAGCCAGTGGCGGATCAGCCTTATATCTTACTGCGATGCTGGACTGTACTGCAAATTCCGAAACTCTCGGAGAAATGTTTGTTCGTTAAACGTACTTTGGCTGAAACGAAACTGCCGTCTTGTGGAAGAATCGCGCGACAAATAAAATAAAAGAACGATAATCCAAATTGCGCTAGTCTGCGCAAATTTAGCAACGACATTGGCGTACCAACAACGGAGCCTGGTCCGTGTTTGCCGGGCAACGTACACGCTAAGAGTATCCAAACGTTGACCGTGTTGAATAATTTCCGTCGAATCAATTCGCGTATCGAAACATGGATCGTTGTATCGTCGAGCGAGCTTCGTTCCGCCATAAATTTCTCGGGCGAGAAAATACAATAGGTGAGAAAAGTGTGCGTGCGGCTGCAACAGCGTCGATAAAATTATCGAGTCCGAAAATTAACAGGTGAAAATTATCCGGAAGATAAGCGAGAGATTCCCATCGATTCCAGTACTGATAAAGGAATTACTGATTTTGAAAAGTTCATCAATTTTCTACGATATCGTTAATAGAATGTCGCTAGTGTGGATTATTCGAGCGTGATTAAATGATACGAGAAACGATAAATACGTTGAATAATTCCCGTTGGATTAAACCGTGCGGTTCGATCGATCGTTGGTTTAGAATGTACATTGGTTAACATAGGGAAGCTATTGTGAAAGTTTCAACATATAAACGTTTCGATCGACTTTAGATCAGGATGGAATTGAAGGAGAAGGGAGGGAAAAACGCGAAAGGCTGGAAACTGTACAACAGCGCTCTCGACTAATTAATTTAGACGGAAGCGACTTAACCGATGCGAATTGGTGAGTACAATCAATCCTGATTCTCAGTTGCAAACTGCATTAGATACATCCGCCCTAAATTTGATATAGGTTTCGCGCTACGATCACCAGGTACACCGCAAACGATCATTACCAACGACAGATCCTAATTAATGAACACATTCCGATCGAACGACCAAATAATCGAAACGCTCAGGACAGAGCGCGTTAAACTTGTTTCGGACGAAATTGCGAGACGCGAATCTCCTCTACGTGTATCTATTCCACTGATAGCGCGCGTATCTCCTCCGGGGAGATAGTCAATTTTATTTGTTACAATCGATCGTATACTTGAACGCTTTTGCAACGCATCGATGCAACGATAAATCAATGAAAAAGCGATAGTAGCGTTACGAGAATTTAATAAACTACGAACGTCTGTAATGAACAAATCAAGCGATTTATTTTTCCCGTCAAAACTCGAAATTTCAAAGAGAAGCGGCGATGAAACTCGGAGGAATTAACGGCGGAAAAGCACTAAAAATTCGATTAAACTTTCGGCAAAAATGAAACTGCTCGCGGAGATCGACCGAAACGAATCGCTTCCGATTACAAAGCATTGGCAAACGAATTTTTTTTCGCCAACGACACGATCAATTAACGCAGCTGCAAATCCGATATGCGCATTTCGTGCAACTAGCAGCTTCACCGTTGGCTATGAATAAATACACTCGCAAATACCGATCCTTCGGCCGAGCAACTGCGGGTAAACGATAAAATTACTCGATAAACCGTCAACATGGAAGGAAGACGCATCGACGAGGGAGGGAGGAGAGGGCGAAGCGATTACAACGAAACGATTTTTCGATGAGGCTATCGAGCGATGTTCGCTCTAGAAAACAATCCGTTCGTTTCGAGGCGAACGCGCGGAACACCACCGTGAGCAGCGATCGCTTTCGATCGAAGAGATCGTATCGTATCGTATCGGAAACGCTGGTAACTTTCGAACACGACTCGGTCAAGCGTGCAAATTAGATCCTTGAGATATTTCTCAAAGTAACCTACTGCAAAAATAAAATGCCCAACTTTGCGCGGATTTAGAAACGATTCTAGACAAACACGCGGACGCGTACCTGTTCAAACTGTTTTGCAACGTCTTTGAAAACTAAGCTCGCAACTAAATTGACCAAATTAACGAGCTGTGTCCCTTTATACGTAATTCGCGGACGAAAAGAAGCGTGCAAGTGGCTGAATCAGTTGGTAAGTTTAAAGTAAGATAAAAGTAAGATAAAATCGCGGAAAGAACATTATTTAAGAAATTGACGGATCCGGAATGTATCTGCGGAAAATTGCAAGCGAATCCCTATGAAATTAGCAGAAAGACGAACAAAACGTTGCTGTTTTCCATAGTAAAACGCGGTGAAGGCAAGAAAACGATACAATCTGTGCAAAAGTGTCCGGAAGAGTACGACTGCACACTCCAAAGACGCGCAATTTGCGAAACAACCCAATCTGGCAAATTTTTCTGGCTGCGTAACGGTTGAATATTTTCAGACTGCTTCAATTTCCTGGCAAACAAAACTGGAAAACGTCAAAAGATGGAAAAACACGCAACTACTGTTTGCAACGAAACTGTTCCACCTGATGAATCGCGCATAAAGGAAACTAGACTAGAAAAGGAATTTGTACGTTTCGTGCGTATAGAGTATTATATACGTAAATTTGAATACATGCATATAAATCTGAAGAAAAGCGCATAAATGTATGGAAGCTGTGTATCCTGGAAACAATTTGGCCATGGAATAATTTTATTAATGCTGCTGCGAACAACGAGACTAAATCGTCCCGGTTATAACGCCATAATATTGGCAAAGAAATCTTGGAAATCGAGTAGAGTCCAAAGCGTTTAATTTGCAAGTTAGAAGACTACGAAAGTTTACATCGAAATTCCAAAAATTACAAAAAAACCCTGAATGTAAAACAAGCTTACGTTGAAACGAAATACCGATATAAGAGAATAGTACGATTGGTTGTAACTTTTTTTAACAATTATGCGACCTATTTTCAGCGGAGAAATTCGAATCTTTGTTTCATCTATTTGTTTATTTTTGACTTTACTCGCGGACGATACTGTTTTAACAACGAAGCCATTAGCGGCCACGAAAAGCGCGTAATTCGCGATTGCGCGTTTACAAGCTTAAATGATATTCGGTTACTTGAAATCGAGTAGATTTATACGAAATTCGAGTCTTGTCTAAGCGGGAGAGAAAGGATAACGAGAAGCTTATCGAGAAAAGTGAGCAGCCGGTAGAATCGATATTATCGAAAAGAGAGCAAGCGAAGGATAAGTAACGTATAGATGGACTATAACAGCGCATAGATTGCCGTCTAGCAAGCATCTAATACGAATAGGGCCCGCTGCAAACTTGAATTTATGCACGCGTTGCAGCGCATAAAGTTCCCTGTCCTTGCATACTCTCTGCACCATGACAAATTTCTCACCGTCCCAGCAATATTCCCGCTGACGGGTTAACGCCAAATATATTTTCAACGGCGATGGATCAATTTTCCTGCGAGACATCCGGTCGATCCGAGTCTAACGCGGGACAGGATCGGGTTCGAGAAGAACGTCTGCTGCCTCTGCGCGCTTTCACGAGTCGTACGGTGCAGGTAACTCTTGCCTAACAAATAAACCAAATTCTACAAACTGCGACAAAGGTGGATAACCTACGATTCGTTCAACAGTTTTCAGAGAACAGCGTCTCTACGATCTTGACACGTTTCAAGCGCGTGTGCGCGCAAAAGGTAAAGGCGACTTGGGACAAAGTAGAGCAAAAACAAAAAACTTTTCAATCGCAGCTCGACAGCGAGAGTTTAAGAGGAACGTTTTAAAACTTTTCTAGACCAACGGCCTCGCTCGTTACATCGAAGCTTCGCAATACGATTCTATAAGGTTCGACATCGATAACGTCGATCCGTTACATCGATCTTTAAGAAGAAAAGAAAGGAAAAAAAAAAAAACTAAAGGCGATGACATAAATCACTGCAAGACGCCTTTCCCTTTCAAAGGGAATTCCTGCAGCGTATTCAACACTCCCGAGACGAGGAAGAAGATTACCATGACACGGTTGCACGAGAGAACGCCAAAAAGAGTATCGTCCTGCTCATCTTATCGCTAAAAGACGGCCTCGGTAAGCCAGCAAGCGGATCGGTCTACATAGTTTTCGTCTATTAGCGGTCCCTGACGAACGTTGTAGCATGGGAAAGAGCAAAGTGGCAGCGAATAATCGCTGCCAAGCGTGCAACGTTTATCTTTATACGGGATCGCAATTAACCGCGATAAAAAGAAGATGTTCGAGCGAAGGTAGATAAATTATGTCGACCGACGCTATCGGCCAAGTAAATGACTCGAAATATCCGCTGAGTCAAACGTAACCTTCCACCTCCAGCGCGTGAAAGGATCGTGGACGTTGAGAAGCTGCATGTTTGCCGATCGCCTTGGGGGATGACCTTGGATGCGCATCGTTTTCAACGCGAGCCAGGTCAGACGTTCACTGGCCGAGAGAAGAAATAGAATCGTCCCCGTCCGAGACACCCTCTGATCTCTCTACCCTTTTCATCCGATTTTCTTCGATGAGCATTTTCGTCTCCAGCGTCCAGCTAGCGAGCCTTATCCTCGGAAGAAATGCAAAGTCAGAAGGGTGGATGAAAATTCAGAAGGGTCGCTGCTGCTTTTATCGTTTGCGGAAGCGGGCAGACACCGATTTCCCTCGCTGTGATTTCTGAGAAAATTGATTCCCATTTCTTGGCTGCCTGACGAGTGAATTTTAATTTTGAGGTTCGAGCAAAGGGCTCGGTATCGGATTTATTTTCATCGTTGCTTTTCCCGACGTTTTGCATCCTGTTACGTCCACATGGAAGAGATTATCATCTTGATAAGTCGTCTGCTATTAAACGTACTTTGCGTATAATCGCCACTCATAAATAAATATCGAAAGAGGGAACTGAACGATCTTGCCAATATTTCTGCTTCCTCGATACTATCTCTTGCTTCCTTCTCTTCTCTCTCGCTTTATATTCCAACGATATTGCGCAAATGAATTCTTATGGAGAAACGATGGACGGAGGAATTCGAAGAACACACGCTTCCACGTAAAAATGCAAACAACGGATAGGATCTTTGGAACGTACGTACGTGACTTTATTAGACACCGAAGGCAAACGCGATTCTTCCACGGATATATTTCAAAAAATCGTAATTCACCGTCATCCTATTATCCAGCCTTCTGCTTTCTTATTTTCTCCTAACACGAGCAAGAGACAGATTCTCTCCGTGGGGCGAATAAATCTCGCAATGATAAAGAAGGAAACAGGATTGCTTTCCGTGTCACGATACGTTCGCGCGTAACGCGTCTCCACAATGTATACCACACGAAATACGTGTCTATCGAATTATCGTTTCTTAAAACAGGCTCGAACGAAGATGGAGGATCCTTCTTCCTGAGAGGTCGTTAAGAATCAAATTTCCCATTCTGACAACTACGATATGTACAGGAAGATTCAGAGTGTGCGGCGATCGACTGTGCGTGATACACGGTGACGGGATTGTCACAGCGGACATACTTTTCTATCTCCGAAGAAATGCGATTCGCGTAGAGATTAAGCAGCGCCTGAAACGGCACGTTCCGCGCTCGTCGGACAATCTTTTCGAATGGCGTGGGAGTTGCGGTAAAATTCGAAAGAAGATCGAACCACTTTGGACGCTGTAAAAGGCTACGAGCGCGCAAACAATCGAAGAACAGCGATAAAACTCTGCGGCAACAAACAGCAACAGAATGCAAAAGGAAGAGTATAAACAAGCGAGGAAGAAGAAAAGGGATTTTGGAACCACCGTCTTTCGCTTAATCGGAACTCGGAACTTGGAACTCCTCGGCTGCCAGGGAACAGCTCCCCGCTCTTCGATCCCGGCCAAACTTCTTCGCCGTTCGACCCTTAAACCGATCGAACTCGCCAACTTCCGAATTCAGATTTCCTCGGATCTTAAATTCCATCCGCGTCTTATGAAAATTTCCAAGGCGAAGAATCACGGCCAACCATCGAAAAAACTTGAGCCCTATTTTATCCGGAGAGAAAGATTGCCGAGGAGACAAGAAAGGGAACCCTTCCATCGTCGGAGCCGAAGGAATGCCGGCATCGAAAATAGTGTACGATTGCCAGCCTGCAACCCTCGTCAGGCAAAGGATTCAACCTCCACCCTTATCCCCCTTGGCCCTGGCGCGATCTCCGCGTTTTACGACCAGCGATTTATCGGCTCGGCCCTCCCTGTCCTCTCTATCTCGCCGCCTTCCTGAAGCAGTCCATAAATTGCAGCAATGTGCCGGAAGAAAAGGAATGAAAAGGGGCTGAAAGGAGGAAAAGAGGACGCGGCATGAGCCCCGGTTGCTCGGCCAACGAGAGCAACGACGCTGCACAGTTGCACACCGCGAAGAAGCAGAGGCAACTTGAATAGAGGCCGCACGGTATACCGATTCCTCGGCGTTCCTTCGCCGACCTACGGATCCAACGACCGAAATCCATCGAACGTATATGGCCGTTCATCCCTCTTCTGTCATTCGCAGCGTAGGACTCGCGAGCAGCGGACTCTGAACGCGGTAACCAGAGAGCCAGTCGACTGTACGAGTACACCACCGTTCATAAGTATGGAAACGCGTGTGCAAAGTTTTCGAAAAATTTGCGAGAGCCTGGGGAAGGGCGACGTCGCGATCGGAACCTCCGAGAGTCGGGTCAAGTACATTGGAAAGTCCCAAAGAACCGATACCTTCGACGTTATTGCATTATGCGTATGTAACAGCGAAAGCAAGACAAGACAGGATGTAACGTTTAAAAGAGAAATCTTGCAAGTTTATCCGATTTCTTTGGACTCGAATCGCGAAATTGGACCGATCATTGGCCGTCAAGTAGCCAAATTTTCCGCGAGATTAGAACGACTCTGCAAACTTCTGGACGACGATGTACGCGAAGAGGTGGCTGCGCAGGAAATGTCCAACATTTACCCCACCGTGGCTATTCCCTACGGATATCGATAACGTACCCAACTCGAATACGTTTTACGTTTCGTTTAATTTACGCTAGCAGCCTATTTACGAGTGTACGAGGGTCGTGTCTCGGTGTAACAGGATGGAGAACGAATCACGGAGCCGGACGATTGCTGTTTCGTGATTTTTCGCGTTGTTGTTTGTTGAAAACGCGCGCAAACATCGCTCTCCTTCCATCCCCTTTCGCTCTTTTTAATCCGGTGAATTGTTTACGCGGTGCATCGGACGTTGCCGAATGTTACGATGGATCGATGTACAAAAATTGAATCCAAGCATCGTTAGGTAAATATTTGTTGGATTTTATGCATTTACGAGTACCGACTGCGTTAACGCGGATAAACAGGCAACGAAGACGAAGAAGAGGCTGGGTGCGGCAAAATTAATGCACGGATATGCGTGACGGCTATCGTCGACGTTCGGTGGGAATCGTGTATTATTTGGATAAATTAATTCGAGAAAATAGATCGATATTCCGTACGAGTGTCTGTTTCCTTTTGGCAGGAAATTTCAAAGTACGCGAATGCATGCTCGGTTCTTTAAAGTCATCGCGTGTTCGAAGAACGAGCACGAAACAGCCAGTGGACTTTTTCGAGGAGAAAATTATTGCTAAAATTTGCCATGCCTATTTGCAAACAAAGGCCTATTCGTTAAAGATCATGGCCGATCGACGAACAAATTCCAGTCCACCAAAAGGCATAAAATTAAAAATCGAAAGAGCTGGAAATACAACTTTGCCGTTTCTCGTAGCTCGCGTCGCTTGAATTGCGCGGATTGCGCAAATTACGCCGGTCGAGTACGAAGCGGCGGAATTCTTCGCAAAGACAACCGCGGAACCTTGGCCAGAATGCGGTGGTCTCGTTAAACGTTTGCCCATTACTTTTGCACGATTCGACTTGCGATACGGCAAGCGGTAAAGCGCACGACGGCCGTGTCTATAGAACGATGCGAATTCGTCCGAGTGCTACTCGAAACTCGCTCGACGCTTTTTCTTCGCCGTGGAGAAATACCGATGAAATAACCGCGAACCGGAATTAATATCCGTCGATTGAAAGCAGCCCCGCCGTGACCCCTTAAATTCATCGTTCGAGAATCACGGAAGTCGCTGTAATAAATATTCATAAGAGTCTCGAGAGCACGCGTTTACTTGCCCGCAGCGAAATACAAAGTTCGATGAAAAGGAAGGCCAACCGAACCGGTTACACGCTCTTTCATAAGCCGAGATGCGGCGTGAAACGAACGAACGAAAATTCCGGGTGACTTTAGATTTGAAACGCTGCGGAGATACTTCGTCGACGATGTAACGAGTGATCTATTTCGCTGGGCTGTAATTAGATTTTATTCACAGGCCGAACTTTGGAAACTTGCTTTCAGAGTTTTAACGAGGGTACGGGACGAACAATTTAAAGAAGCGCCGGCAGTTTACATTGGCAGTTTACATTGGTAGATATTAACGGTGCACGCCGTATTGGCGTGTTTTTTAATTTCATACGAATACCTTCCAGATAAGATAAAACGTGAATATTTTATTGTCCCTGAGCGCTCATTCTTCTCCTTGGTAAAACAAATAAAATTCGGTGGCCAAACTCGAAATTCAAACGAAATTTGAAACTTTGCTGCGTAATTTATCGTTGCCTGCTGCGTTCTTGAAAAGTCTCGACTTTCCAAGAGTATGACATTTCAAATATTTTGCATCTGTCGTGTCACTGGCATATTCCTCGGCCCTCGAGATCAAGAAGAACGCGAGTTTCAACGACTCGCGAATTAAACTCGCCTTCCGTAGAAAAGATACAGGATCGGTGAAACATTCGGTCTAGAAAGAGTAAGAGTCAAAGTTTGTTTTGCGAGAGATAAGTTGAAATATCGTTATCGACGCGAGGCCTTGATGCGTCTTGTAAATCAAACAGCCTTCTCTCGAACGTTCTTCGTTACGATCTAAGGCGATAAGAATCCGTCAAACGATTCGCGACATCGTCTAAATCACGTGAAACGCGATCGACGCTACGCGCCGAACGCGCGAGCGTACGTACGCGTAACTTGCCAGCAAAGTCCTCCGGAAATAGGTCGTTCGCCGCGAGAGGAACCGCCGAAAATAATCTCGCCGTCTCTGGAGCAGGTCCGCGGAGCCGGGAATCGCGACAACGCGATTCGTCTTCCGTAGCGATATTGCCACGAGATTTTTCCGCACACGCGTCCTCCTCTCGTTTCGACGAGACCCGCTCGATATCCAGCAGGATATCAGATTCCGCGTCCAGGAACGCTTTATCATCGGAATAAGCGTAGCGAGCGGGTAAACTCGAGCGGATAACGCGAATCGTCTTCGAGAAAATACAACGAGCCTGATCGACTGGCGAGCGTAGTGACTACCGGAAGGGACGTGGAACGAGGGTGAGACTGGCGGCAGAAAAGGGAGAAAAGTACGGTAGATACGAGCGGTATGGAAGACTTTATTTCCGTCTCGGAATCGTTCCATTTTATTTCGTCCCTTGACTTTCTCTATTACGCCTCGACAGTCGCCTCGAATACGTATATCGCGGAACGAGCAAAGTTAATTTCAACGCTTGTTCGCGGCCTTCTTATTGCGTCTGTTATATATGGCGCAGTGCGTGGTCCGCGTATCTCACGCCGGACTTTCATATCGGCAATTCCGATAACCAAATATTCTCTACCACGATTTCAACTTTTAACACGTGTCAGCTTGCAATTGTAAAATATCCTGCAGATTCTAAGCTCGTTTTTATTCAAAGGGACCATGGAACGCGCGTACTCGTACATTCACCCTTATACTTTTCTCGTCCACTGGTTACCATTTCTCCCTTCTTTCTATCGTCTTCCTCGCTGTTCCCTTCAGCTGCTACGCCTTCAAGAAGGCTGGAATTAGAATTCGTCTTTATATACTCGTGCTGTCTTTTTATCGTCGAGAATCTTTCCTTTTCGTATCGTATCCTTGGTTTTCCGCGTTACTGCTTACTGCCTTTTTTTTTTATTCCTCGTACATCCTTCCCTTTTTTTTTTTACCTTCTTTCGTCATATCGAACTGCGTTAATAAACAGCAAACGCCGGCAAACGTAAACAGCAAATGTAGGAGTAATAAGTTACTTTCGATTCAGGGTTTCGATTCAGGGTTCCGTTCGCGGTTCATGACAGACGCTTAGTCGTTGACAGGAAGAAGAAACTCGGAAACGTTCACGATAGTCAGGTTTATCAGGAATGATTTTGGAGAAAGCGAGCCCGGTCGTGACCACCGACTAACCGCAGGGTGGACACGCCGTCCGTGGCAGGTATTCGCCAAGGAATAGTTGATAACCGCAGGATATACGTTCGGATAGTCGAGTTTCTCTAATGAATCGACTAAGAACTCGTCGATTAAATTATATTTGCCTTCGACGTATTAAAACTTTGGTCTGTACGGTGGTTTCACGTTTTACAGGGTATAAAAAATTGGATTTCATCAAGCTCGCTGATAATTAATCCGGGCACGTTCTCGAGCGTTTTTCCAGCGCGAGGAGCTGGCGGAGTTAATTAAAACGCGACTCGTAGCTTCCACGTTGTCGCTGCCAATTTACAGAAACCAACTGCCGTGAAACGAGTCAATCCTGTCCTCTATGTCCTTTGTCTCCGTTGAGATTCTGATTTCAGGTCTTTGTACTTGATCGCCATGCGCACCAGAGAAGATAGGAGATATCGACCAAATGCGACGACACTTGAAAAAATAAACTCGGCTGTCGTTATGACAATGAAACGTATCGACGATTAGACATCGGTCGGAAGAGTCGCGGGTCTGCGCGTTTGTCGACGAAGAGTCTCGTTTATACGAAGAAAACGTGTCAAAACAGGGACGTACGCGTACGTAATTTCCATAACGTGTTTGCCCAACTTTATTGCGCTGTTTAATTTTTACGACAATTTCAATATGCCCCGTCTCGTGGTGTTCCTATCCTTACGGAATGAAAGTATCACGTATTCGATGCTGACGAATGTAAAGTATGCAAGATGCAACGACTACGAAAATTGAAACGTTGCGAGCGATCGGCGGTCGCCACTTTTTAAATTTTAATGCTTGCCAATCCATTAAAGCGAACGATAGAGGGGAATTTAACGACGCGATTCGATCCGCGCGTCGGTAGAATGCTCGTGCTTTGAAACGTCGGAGAAACGCGATCCTTAATGCTCCAAAGAGATCGAAACAGATATAAAGCATGGGAATGGAGGAAGAGGTATTAAGCGATTTCGCGATGCTAAACGCATCTGACCAACGCAATGCTTGTTCGACGTAGGATTTGCTCTGAAACATTAACACGGTCCGATTAAATCGACCAATGTACTGTGCAGAAGCGAATGCTGCGCTGGTTACGTGAACTTGAAATTTGCATAACACCAGATAGTTTGCTTACTCGATACGATTAACCGACGTGGATACAGAGATCGTCTTTCTTCCCTGAAAATCTGTCGCGGTATCCTAAGCTGCGACTATTTCTGATTATAAATAAAGGCCGCGTCAGCGACGATGACAAGCTAAAACTACTATTGATAAATTATAACCATAACTGCGAATAGTTCTAGTTTGTGGTTATCGGCAACGTGACCTAACGCCAGCGTAATCTATATAATTCGAAAAGACAAAGTTTCTGGACAACGCGACGGGTCTCTCTGAATATTGAAAACATTCCTCCGCTTATTTTAGAAATAAACCACTATAATCGGACTGTTATACGCGCGCGGTTCAAACGCGAAAGATTATAGCGCAAGTTTATCGAATCTGCCAGAGAACCTGCCACGAGTTGCGCGCATTCTTTATCAAGCTCGCGTGATTTACCGTAAGCGCCGGTTCGCCAGGCTAATTTCCAAGTGTATGCGAATTAATGGCGCGAATGGCATTTTACGAGCCGCTCTATTTGCGGCTACGTTGCACTTAATGCTCCGCAGGCGATGACTTGGCTGTCATTAAACGCTATTCACATGCAACAAGTGAATATGTTAGGATTCGCGTGCATTACGATTCCTTTCTGAAGATTTTTTCCCTCCTTTTTAATGGACGTTCGAGAAACCTACGCTAAAATTTCGAATAATACGCCTTTTGCTTTATGGCGTCTCGGATATGCCATAAATTATCCTTTCTGCGTTCGAGTCGCACGCAATCTACGTTTCGGTTCTATTATCACCGCCGTTGATGCGATGTTTGCTTGGAACGTCAAATACGATCTCTCTGTTTTCTTTGACCGTTTGTTCGTCGCGTCTCTTTCGGATTTCAATTGTACGTATTCTTGGAAAAACAATTTCTTTATTTATGGCGTGGCATTATCTTAAGTGGTAAACGATGGCAGTATAGAAGAAACAGAGTCGACGATTAACACGCGTAAAATAAAACTTGCTGGAGTTTGATAAATGCGACTACCACGACCACGTCCACGGATCGTCAAAGGATCCCCGACACGATCCAGGACGCGTTCGCGTAAAGTCTTTGAAAAGTTAAAACACGCGTTCGACGTTCACCGTGTTGTTTCAAACGACGCAGGGAGCAAGGAAACGCGCGCAAATAGCAACTGCAAAGTGCAGCCTGTAGTTACTCGTAGCTTTTCTCGCGAGACAAGTGGCTGTCTGAAAATTTCGACGCTCCAGGGCAAGAGGAACGCTGTAGAAGCGTGCGGCGTAGAATGGGGGACAGGGTGTACCCTTTGCACCAAGGATTAAAAAACGCCAAGTACGCGCGAACGCGACACGCGTCAAGGGGTTTTCTCCGTCAGAAGCTGGCCAAAAGAGAAGAAGACGCACAGAAGATTCTGGCAGAAGGATTGCAGAAAGTAAGGGCAGAAAGCGTGGTTACGAATTCACAATGGCATTGTGTAACTGTTCCACTCCTCGCCCCTGGCTGCTGCTCGATTTTCTCCTACGGTCACCCTCCTTTGCCGCTGCGCTCTCTTTTTCTCTCGTTTCGAGTCCTGCGACTCGCTCCTTTTCTCTCTGTATACGCGCGTGTGTGTGTATGTTTCGCGCCCTTTCTTCCCCTCTTTCCTCGTCTATCCAGCTTCATCCACTTCACGGTACTTGCCGTGAACGCCATTAATGGTTTCCGTTTCCGGTGTCTCAATCTCGCATTCTCCGCGCTTCGCCTCCAAGCCGCACGCCTCTTTCTACCTGTCTCTGTACTCGGACCGTTCCTACTTTTCTATCTTTCCTCTCTCTCTCTCTCTCTCTCTCTCTCTCTCTCTCTCTCTCCTGTCCCTTTCTCCCCTTTCATTTTCCAACGAAACAAACGAAGAACGTAGCCCGGCTTTGAGAGCGAATCGTCGCGAGGACGCGCCTACGCGTATCGTGCGTGCGTGCGTGCACGTTGAAAGGGTGCAGCGAGTAGACCGGGCTTGAATGAATACGTCAGGTTTATAAGGGTGAATAGAGGAAATGGCGTTTCGTAAGCAGGCCATCGGAAATTTCTTGTAACCATGACGACGACAGTCTCGTTGGCAATCTTGCAAGAGAAAATTCAGAAGGTTGCGAAGCTCTGCGTAAAAGTCTTTTTATCGGCTAGTTTTTATCCGCGTGACAGGACGATACGATTGTCAACGCGTGGAATCGCTCCGTGGAGAATGAAAAATCGTCTTCCTTGCATCACAAATTACGACTATTTATATATACCTATCGTATACGCGGCTTTTCCGAGAAAAATAATTTTGTAAAATCAATGTTTGCAAGAGCAGGCGGTGCTTTGTGCCGCGCGTTCCCGCAAAAGGTAGCGTGCAAAGCGTTTCTCGGCCAAGGATCGAAGATAATTCGTCGAGAGATGGAGAAACGACCGAAAACAAGCGAAACCCCGTTGTCGAGTAATTCCACCGTGCAGAATTAAAAGACGATCGACGATCGAACCAAGCGGCGCTAGAAATTCCCATCGACGCGTTTCTTCCACGCATCGATGCGAATGCCAACAGGAAACTGAATTATCTTTTCAAAGCTATCGATTACTCGTCCTCGATATCGATACATTCGACCCGAATATTTCACACGAAAGTGTTTACGATTTCGATGGCGATTGTTCGCAAACTCGTTAATCGAGGGCGTGAAGGGGGAGGGAGGGGGAGGGCTCTTGAAAGCTTCAAACGAGTCGATCATGGATTCCTTCTTCGTGTTGGCAATCGGCCAACGCGTTTTCAAGAAAGTATCTGAAAAGCCAGGCGGGTATTTGAATCGCATCGTCACGTTCTACCTTGTCGATCGGTGACATCGGTAATAGAAAGGATCGATTTAAGTTAATGGATTTATAGTTGGATTGAGAATTTCGCTTGATTTTCCGGCCAATTTCTTTCATCTTGTTGGGTCTGGCTACGTTCGACGATGGAAAATCCATCCCAAAGTACGTTCTTTTAGTAAAGATTAATTTACACATATCGAAAAGATAAATTCTCTGGAGGATATTTAAGAAATGGTCGTTTATCTTTCTTTCCTCGGTATGATTAATGTTTTTATAGATGCGATTAAAACACATTTAAGAGAGGTAAGAGAGAGAGAGAGAGAGAGAGAGAGAGAGAGGAAATTATAATACTAACGAGGTTTCTTCCGAGTAGTCGATGATCTCATACCGAATCGCAGGATTTTCCAAAGCATGAATCACCAACCGCGATAAATAAATGTTTATTCGATACGGTAAAACACGTTTAACGAAGGGGTACAGCCAGGATATTCGGCAGATTATTATTACGGAGCAATTATGCTCCAACACGTACACGTGTATTCTGCTTTTCGTTAGCTTGTATCGAACGCTGACGAATCACTCTCCCAGAACGCGTGCCTCTGAACCGCGAAATTTTACACGAATTTTGGCAAAGTTTGTTCGTTCGATGTATTCTGAACGTGCGTGAAATCGGTAAAAGATCGAAACCATCGCCCGTACGAATGGTTGCATTTGCAAAATTCGGCGGCCGGTTTTCATTCGGCGGACCCTTTGCGCTCTCTTCCTAAATAGAGATCCTTTGTCAAAGAATCCTCGCCTATAAATTTCTCCGTGAAGCACCGCATAAATTGGTAGGAAGTAATGGACATCGAGTCTATCGAATCAACCCTTTGAGAGGGTTCGGTGGAAAAAAGCGGGTGAGTGGCGAAGAAAGGAGAGAAAAGGGACAGGGGGAAAAAAGGCAGATCCGACTAACTAAATCTTTGATAGCTCGGCTGGATGGTGTTTCCACGCCAGCGATTCTTCCAACGATCGTTCCCATTTCGGCGGAGTCGTAAAGTCGGATTCGAAATTCAGCGACGTGACCCGCGCCAGCCAGCGGCATAAATTCTTCGTCGTCTAGGGCTTCACCCGATGCAAGTCGCGCGATCGTTAAACCATCGAAATCCCCCTCGATTTATTATCCCCGCTCTCGTCGTCCATTGCATAAACTCCCGTCCCATTTCTCCTCCGCAACGATCGGGATTAATTTTTCGAGATCGTGGCTCGTACCGCGTCGCGTCGACCTTCTATCCGACCGAACCTGCCAAAACTTGTTGAATTCTTGACCAGGGGACGATTATCGGCTATCTGACCCGCGATATAACAGGCCGTGGAATTTTTGCCCTGCGAGTGAGTTTAACGCGTGCGTAAAGTTTGTTTTTACCTCGAACAGATATACATACGCGTCATTTTATTTCCAAGCATCGAAATACGGTAAGAAGAAGCAAGGAAGCAGAGGATGCGCCGCGATAAGGAATAAATTGCGCTTTTACGTGGAAACAACGAGCGAATAGAATATCGAATAAACGAATGGCTTTTATATCGCTAAAAGCCAATCTCCATAACTTTTACAGGCAACTTTTTCAGAAACTGCGTTTTAACCAAATTTAGCCTGCTTATTAAAAAGCTTTCAGCAACATTAAATTTATAATGCGAACTTTGATTTCATGCCTGTTCTGCTCGCACGAAAGTTTATTAAACCGTCAAGTAACGCTTTCAGCGACCATGTTCCGTTTCGACCTGTGTATAGGTATATGCGCGTAGGCGCGAAATTTAAATTACCCTCGGCGAAATATTGCTTGTAATTGGTGCTACGTTTACATTTTTTGATCGCCAGTACCAATCGTATACGTATATCTCGATATTTCGATGGAAATACCTAACCCGACTCTAGTAGAAAAAACACGTTTGTTTTCCAATTATGAACCAGCTCGACGGACAGATACGCTTTTACGATTAATTAAAAATTGAAACAATGGCTGATAAAAACGAGGGGAAATATTTCGCTCGTGTTTCCGCAGAAATTCGCTACGCCAGGCAAATTCTTCGGGCTTTCCATTTATTCTCTGCCTGGCTTCATTTGCCTGGCAATTACCTCGAAAACTTGTAATTATCCTCGTCAGTTCTGCGATGGCTTCGGATTTAGAGGATGCGCTTTGAGTTTAACGATCGTCGACAGTCGCGCAACTTTATCGCTTCGCGACTCGGCCAACTCTTGGCCTTTCGCATTTTTTCTCTCTTCTTTCTACCTCTTTTTACGCCACGTAACCTCAAAGCGGCAACTACGACCATTTTCACTTTGTCTACATCCAGTATACACGATATGTCGCGTAATTACTTGCGTTTTAAAGATGACACGAATTTCAAGCGATATCGCTGAATGCTTAAACTAACGTCCGATAAATTCCTTTTTAATGCCGTTACGACCGACCGAACGGCGGCGTCGTCGTTCAAAAGGATACCTCTTGTCACGATGCATAGGTTTTCCAAAGTACAATCACCGTGTAGCTGCACGACGGGGCGTTCTACGCTTTTTCCGCCTTACGGGGAGAACGTGAATCGAATGGTGAATTGACGTATTTAAAAAGCGCGATTCGTACAAGCGGAAGGCAACGGATTGTAGACAAGCGGGAAGCAACGGGCCGCAGACAAGCGAAACGAAGTAAGAGTACGAACGCTTTGGTCCTCGAACAAAAATTCTTTTGCTCTCTTGGCAAAAAAGTTGCATACCTTGCGATGCGATTGTCGCTTTAGCGGATATCATACGAAAGAGAAGTATCGGAGAAGAGAACGTTGTCGGCAAGATGAATTTTAAAACAGCAGCGTACGCAGGAAACGGTAATTTTAATTAACTGCAGCCAGAATTGAAAAAATGTAATAGACATCGTTTCAAAAACATTCCTTTCTTTCCTCTTCCTTCGCGTAGTGTCAGCCATTCGCGACAAACGAGTCCCGAAAAACGCAAACACTTGATAAGCACCCTGCTGCGTGACGACACGACAAAGGCCACGAAGCCAGCTAGAAATTACCACGGAGGGGTAACGCTCGCTCTTTCGACTAACCTTTCGCCGTACAATTAGCACGCGGAATAAAATGCAATTCGAGAATAATATCGAAGCTAATAACCGCTATTAACCGTCTAATGTTTCGTCCGCCTTCGTTTAAACGCGCCTCATTGCTCCTAGTTAGACGTTAGGTACCTGGGAACAACGCCGTTCTCAGACAGCCGTTCGAGAGTCCGGGAACGGGTGTAGAGGATCGGCCAGAGATCGTCCTACCCACACACTCGCAACGTATACCGATGGAATTCCGAGGAAGACCTTAAATCTCCCTTCGAACACAAAGCGTGGTTCATTCGCGAGAATAAGAAGAGCAGGAGCTGACCCTCGACAGGGCCGCGCTTACACACTCTATCAGGCTAATAACCTTGAAATTAAGTTTCTGCCGGTCGCACGGCGATCCTTGCGGATCGGTTACGCTCTCGTTCCAACAACCAAACTTTCCGTGCTTCCGCCAAGAGGTAATGAATGTGAATTGAATAAGAAAGAAGGAAGGGCAACGATGCTCGGGATGGTTCGTTTATCCGGTGGAGGAAATTCTTTTTAGATACGAAGAACGATAATTTGAGAAAGTATGAACGTTCCGGATTATCGATCCCCGATTTCCAGCGAAACTACAAACTTGAAATATCCCGACTCTTGCGCAGATTTAAACAAGGCGGAGTAACGTCAACGTTTATAAATTGCAGCGATAGATTTTTAATTATCCGTTGATTATGACGAATAACAGGGATGAAATGCAACGTAATATCCATTTATAATATCGTCTGTCACGCTAGTATCAAACTTTAGTTTCCATCTTTAATACGCGAGACCGAGATCTATAGTATCAATATCGACAAATAAGCAGTAAATTCCACGAAACGTCGGCGTCTTAAGCCGATCCTATTAGATATTCTCTACCGTTGACCTGAACTTTCCATTATATCCGACTCGTTCGGGCGGAATTTCAAACTCTTCTTGAAATCCATTTTTCATTCGCGTTCAACGACATAATTCGCGGTGGTGTTTGGTGAGAGAAGAGGCTATAAATCGATCGTTGCAGCTCCGTCCGTTAAAAATAAACTTTATACTCGACGCGGAGCGTCCTCTTCCCGAAGCGAACGAGAGATCTTTGGCCAATCCCGAAAAACTTGTCACCAAAGGAATCGAGATGGTCGTAACTCGGGGATCGGCCAGATCGTACGTATCCGACCCGAAGGAGTTTCTGGTCATTCTACCTACGCGTTCCTCTCGTTGCTTCTGCTGCTCCGTCGATTCTCCACCGACCAGTTTACGTTCATCGTCTACTTTTTCAGAATTTCCAGAATCTCCACCGAGCAGTTCCTCCCTCAACTTTCGTACACTCGCGAAGCAAATCGCGTTTCACGCTAATCCGTAAGCCTTACTCGCGACGAATTTTCGCTCTCTATTGCCAATTACTATTACCAAAAAAAAAAAAAAAAAAAAAGAAATAAAAATATTCCTGTACGAACAATCGTACGTTGCACGATAGTGGGATCGCTCCGTAGATACACGAAGGGAAAGAAGAGAAAAATGACGACACGTACGACAAACGCGCATGTACGTGTGACAAGAGGAATACGGTACAGAGTACGAGTGATAAAAGTAAAGTAAA
Source organism: Bombus waltoni (assembly GCA_014737395.1). Classification (NCBI taxonomy): domain Eukaryota; kingdom Metazoa; phylum Arthropoda; class Insecta; order Hymenoptera; family Apidae; genus Bombus; species Bombus waltoni. Next base: position 2,128,894 of record JACXII010000050.1, read on the forward strand.
AGTGGATAGAGGAATATTTTAGAAGGCGCGTGGTGATCGCCTAAATAAATAAAATGACGTTGCTGAACGATACAAAGGACCAGAGAAAAGACCAGAAGTAGAAGGACGTACGATTCGACGCGAATTATTACTATGGACAGTAATCTCTGAAAGTTAAATTCTTCGCGATGGAATTTGTCTTTCTGTGGAAAGAAACCGTTATGCCTGATTACCTATAGGCAATAACCATCGAATGAAATTTCTACGCGTTATAATTGAGGTTCGAGTCGTTTGCCGAAACGATGCTTCGATTTCCACGATTTCCACGATTTCCACGACATCCACTCGAAAGCCACATTTGCCACGAAACAAAGTATAGACTATAACGCTTGCGCGATTGCGCTTAAGGATCGCGTAAAGGTAGAGAAAATGCGCGTTCTAAAGGCGTGCGTGACTTCATTACAGGTCCGAGTCGGTGGCGTCCCTTCGTTCCGCGGCCTTTAATCGACACGACCTCTCCTCCTGCTTACCGGCAACCCGCCTTTTCCCCTCGCCGAATCGCCCCGAGTGGCCCGTCAGCCGAGAATCTGCACGTCCATGGAGCAAATTATACGAGAAAATGCACGGTTTCGCCGAGCACGTAATCGGTTTGCCTGGTAAAGAATCAAAAGGTAAGTAGGCGGCCTTCGTAGGCCATCGACCAGCAGACCTCTCTCGGCCGTTCGTTCGATGTCGCGTGAACTTACACGCTCTTTATCTCTCCTCCGATGCATATGAATGAAGCAACCTGGTGCGCGCGGCTCGGAAAAAATAATTGATACGAAGATTCCGGCAGAGTTTAGTAGAGCGTTATTTTTAACCGGCAGCAGGAAGCGGTTAGGCTATAATTAAAGGCGCTGGCAGATCGTGCACCGACCATCGATCGAAATAAGACTGCCATTTCGAAGGAGCGATCTTTGTTTCGCGTCGCAGCGATCGTTCCTTCGTTTGAAATTTCGTCGAGGTGGCCGTGAAACGATTCTATCAAAAACTTTCGGCCCTCGAGGCCGGTACGATCTCTTCAAAGGAAAATTCAAGCGAGAAAATTCGGTCAAAGAAGATGTTGGCAGATAAACGTGATAACGGTACATTGAAACACGATACAAGATCGTGGGTACAAGGTAGGTAGATGTTTCGAGCTGTCCGCAGAGATACAAGACAAGACGATTAAGAAACTCGAGTCGTCCGATGTATCGATAATTAGAGGCCGAGGCACGATACCGCGAGTTGCGACAGCCACGTTCGTTAAACCTTTGTATTAGTCACGCTGTTTAGTACGTCTTTCCGTAAATACTACGTATTCTTTGCCGACGATTCGTAAAACATCGTGGAGGGAAAAGTTTGCGATGAAAAAAGTTCCTACGATCCGATTACCACAAGTATACTTTTACGTTTCTCGTTTACTCGTGTTATTAAAGTTTCTCTCGCCCGAACGATTAAATCTTCCTATTAATTCGGATAATAGTCTACGCCATGATCGTTGGCGTAATTTTGTAAATTTTCAAAGAGCGAAAGTTTCTCGCGGAGAACAACACGCGTGTATTGCAACCAGCTTTCTCAATAACTCTCGCGTCCTTGCGTCAACGACGCACGGAAAAGGATGCAACCCAACGGTAAGGAAATTCTGTGCAAGACTCTATGCATCAAGACGACACAAAACGGTCTCGCCGTTCCACGTGACTTTTGAATTAACCTTTCGTCCCTCCTTATGTTATTAAATGTCAAAAGTTCCTTCTAATGCCACGTCGCGGTACTGGTTGACACCTTTGCGGCGGGTATAGTCGAACAAAGAGTGAGGCGCGACGTTGGCATCGAAAGTGCACCGAATCAAATTTTATCGTCGTTTGGGAAAAGAAGACACTTTTTCCGTACTTTTGCTTTTATTCTCGCCGACGCTTAAGGTGACGAAATGGACAGCACGTTTCTCTACGCTTGATACCAAGACGGCGTTTAAAATAAAAGGATCAAAGTGTAACAAACGGACAAATTCCGCGAATAACGCAGAAAACCGGCTGTCGTCTCGGAAAATACTTTCCGTTATTAATAAACGTTCAAACGCGAAACCTGCTTCTTCATCCCGGCTGATGAACTAATAATTCAGAACGTTAATTTCCAACTGGAACGTTTGAAGAATGTTGGCGAGAATCGCAAAGTCATTAGCAAACTGCTAACTACGTGGGGCGCGTGGAAATGAACGTGCTGAATATAGGTACCTGCCTGGTGTGTACCTGTAATTTAGCGTGTGCGCGCGCCTCGGTTTTCGATAATTAACCGATGAACGCGGTTGTTGCGATTTTTAAATAAACGAAAAATAAAGAACACGCGGACCTAGCTCGAACGCCGTTGCGATCAAACTTAATCGTTGATCAAGTTAATAATTTCAAACAGCTTTCTAACGTTTCACGAACAGAAGGAATATCGAAATCCTTAGCGATCCGAAGAACGAAGGGAAAATGAAATTCTTGGTGAAACTCTGAGCCACCGAGAATCGTAATCGGTGTGTGGTGGTAATCGTATTCGAATATTCGAAAAAGTGCAAAGATATTTCAATCTTTTCGAGCCGAGATGCTCGTATACTCCCTTAATAGCCCGAAATAGAATTATCAAATATTCTAGAGAAAAGGGGAAGGAGGATGGAGATGACCGGATGGGAACAGCAGAGAGCGATAACGACCGCTTAAAGTTGCACACTACGTCAAACGAGGCTCCTCGACGTGGCTCGATTAACTTTGCTCGTGATTACGCTCACGAGTCAAAACTCGATCGAACTTGTCGGAACAAAATGACCATCGATCATCGTCGCATTAGACAGGAAATATATCGAGCGAGAGGGAACGAGAACGGGTAATATCAACGCGCAATATGACGTTCGTCACGTAACAATGGCCCCGTACAATGCACTGGCTACAAAGGGAACGCGCGACGATCGACCAACACGTTCATCTCTGCGTTTCGATCGAGCGAAACTCGATAGTTACGTGCGATTCGTCGATATTAACGTTCCTAACATCGAGTAAAAGCTTCGCGCGTTGCAACTTTCAAATTCGTCCAATTTCATTTCGTCCAGTTTGGAACCGTCGCTCCTTTTTCAGCGGATACGACGCTGCGAATAATTATAGGCACAAACGCATTTTCGCCATTACTTTTTCCGTATCGCCGAGGAACCATACGTTAAGCGAAATTCTTCTTGCAAAGGATACGCGTCGAACACTGTAGGATACGAGGACACGTTGCGTGACGAATATTGCTTTCCGTAATTGAAACGAAAGACAGGGGGACAATGTTTCAACAATGCGGCGTATCCTATTGGTACAGCCGCCGCTACAAAAATGTGGTTTCAACATCTTCGAACGATATTATTACCGTGCGTTATGCTCGGCATCGAGAGCCGACCAGGACCCGATCCCGAGAACCTGTGGGAAATTCTAGCAAGAAAAGTTTAGCACGAGGAGGAGCCACCGATTGTTGGAACGTATCGTTAAACTCGGAAAGAGAGTAAAATCTGCGTGGGTGGGTGCTCGAAACGAAACTCGATACAAGTTGGTGAATAATGGGTAACGTTAAAATCGTAGAATCAAGAAAATTGCGCTTGTCACGACTTTTTTCTGTAACGTTTTCTGTACGATAAGAATGTAAAAACAGTGTAATAAAAAGCTCTAATAAAGATTACAATCGCATCACGAGTATAGAGCGTTATCACGCGAAAATGCAACGTTAATGCCACACCGGCTATCACCGGACAATCTTCGTAATCGTTAGAATCGTCTTTCGTCGACGATTCTTCGATGACGACCGCTCGCGTTCTCGACCAGAGAACCATCTCGGCAATCCGGTAGTCACGTATCGCGGTCGTTATCTCCGAGAGAGAAAAAAGCAAACGGAACTGCTGATAATAACGTTACATTATCTCCTAGCGCAGAATGGAGCACGCGACCGAGCGATGTACATACAAAACGACGACGATACAAAATTTATACTTCCGGCAGCGTAAGAGGAAAGAGGAAGAGAAGCGGAAGAGGTGTCAGGAGAGTAGAGAGAGCAGTGAATTCACATTCCATCTACGTCCCTCGTTTCCTCTCTCTATCCGAACTCTGAAAGTTTTCCCGTTGTAACAGCTGCGACTCGGCAGAGAAGCGGTTTTAATTGGGTCCGCAGCTTTCGCACGTCGAGATCGTACCTTAAGGTACACGTCTGTAATTTCACGAATGGACCAACCAACCTTCGACCCTTCCGAGTCTGCAACTCTGCAGACGGCTATTTCGTTTCGTGCCAGTTTCATAATTAAAAATTACTCGTCTCCTTAGCTGCTGCCGATCGTGACATCGCTTGAACGATTATCGCGCAATAAACGTACACAAGTAAACTGCGTATCCTCCTCTCGTTTCCTTCTATAACGAATTCATACGAGGTCCTCCGTTGCCTTTTTCGTGGCAACTGTTTCCTTTTCCTTTTGTAAGAAGAAGGTCCTCTTGTAGTTTTCTTCTCTCGAATATACGACTCTGATTAATACTCGAATTATAGCTTCTCAATGTTACGATGCACTCTTGCTATCCGAATTTGAAGCACGCGATACTGCCGCGTCGTGACGATCGTCAAAGCGCGCGGAAAGCGTTGGCACATGGAAGCGCAGCTTGATACGAACTACGTACTTTCGAGAAGCGACGAGAAACTTGTTCCATTTGTGACAAAACGAGCTCGTTACTCGACGATCGAGACCAAGAGACACGAACGTTATCGCAACTTCCAACGAAAGGCAGCGCAACACGATCGAGATTCTAATGTAAAACCGGGTTGCGCGAACCAGGTTAATCGATCTTCGCCGTGTTTCTTCAAAGTCCTGTTCGAAACGCACGCGTACTTGCTCGACCGCGACCACGATAAATGTCAGCGTCTTTATATCACAATCGCGGCTCGTTATACAGACGAAGCGTCGTTTTACCACAGAAACCTACGTTCCAGTGGAATTCCAGCGTGGTGCCCGAGGAAGATTATGTTTCTGGAAATGCTCGTTGCAACTTTCCCTGATATAAATCATCGCCCGTTGCGCATATGTCCGCGCAACACCGCCAAGAACTTTCTAACGTTAATTATCCCTACCCTATTAACATTTCTACAGTCAGAAATAATACGCCGTTACGCGAGTACCAACACCGAACGTAAATCTACCTGAAATTTACTCGAGATACGAGAGGCCACGATATCTTTGGCTCCATCTCCGTGATTATCACGATCTTATTCGCTGCAAGTATCGACGCGATAAATATCACGCGTCGTATTAAAACCGAGAAAGACGTATTAAAAACACGGCGATTAGAGCTTTATTTATGCGTCGAGTTTATTTACGTCGAGTGATTTTGACAGATGCGGCGATTGATCCGTTCGTTCGAAAAAGCAGCGGTCTAACAGTCCTACTAACGGTCCTTTCTCCGAGTCTATAACGATCAACTCTAGACGACACGACCTCGACGACCGCTCGCGGCCTTTCGTGACTCTCAATGGCACGACGATCTTCTTCGCGACCTCTCGTCGTCTTCAACCAACGCAATCATCGAGATTCGATCGATGCGATCGACTTTCCCTCGTGTTTAAATAGTCGTGCGCGCGCGTGCAGACAATTTCTTACCTTGATATCATTATTATTGGGTCGCTCGGGAAGATGGTTCCGATTTTTGAGGAATTCGCGTCGCAAAGTTTTTCGCCGAGCGAAAAGAGGATGGAATTTATTATTTCGCTCCAATGATAGATTGTCTAACGATCTAATGACGGACGCGTTACGAGTAGCCACTCGTTCGCATATCTTTCGTACGCTGACTGATTAAACGTGGAATCTCGTGAGAGTGCTCTTTCTGAGATAGACGGTTCGGAACTTTGGGCAAGGAAAAATTTGCCACGGATATCGTCCTTACGTATCCAACCGAAAAGATCCAATACCTAAAATCCACACGGATCGAAAGATCCGCCTAGCCTCAGAGCCTTAAAAGCTACGCGTGGCGGCCGTCTATTTTGGCACGAGCGCGCTTCAAAGCCAGATCGGGTTCGTTACTTTCAATGTTGGAACGATCGAACTTATGGTAATTGGTCTGGCAGCTTCCTGTCCCGGATTTCGCATTTCACTTATCGCCTTAATAGCAGCCACTCGTACCAACTGGCGACGTACGTTCGAATTAAGAGCATCTATTAACCTGATTAATTACCATAATCGTATGGCACCGGATCGCATCGTATCGACGCGAAAGCTGAAACACGTTGCTACCGTACATGGCTCGAGTCTCGGTTCAACGGAGACTCTGCTTCTCCGTGAAACGAGCCGCCGATTCAGACAATCTACGATACTTGTCAGCGGATAAAAGAACGCGACAAACTCAAAGGCCTCGCGTTTCGCGAGGCCAGGCGATGATGGAGCGACGTGAGACGCGGAAAGAAAGGGAAAACGTTGATCGTAACGTGGTCGATCTTAAACGTGACCCGCAGCCCGCAACCTTCGATGCGTATCTCGAACGTCGTTTCGTCTCGCTCGATACCATCGACCGACGCTTGGCGAGACACGGCCAACAGGAATTTCCGATTTTTCTCGCGTGTACAAGGAGAAATCTAATTGCAGGGAAAAAGTCGAAAAACGAAGACGATACGTGTCAAGAAAGAATCCAAGTATTCGGCGGAGACGAGAAGAGCGATCTATTTGCTCTTGTCGAGCGTGAAATATTACGACGGTGATTGGGTTATCGGGACGCGTGTTTGAACAATTTCGAGCACACCTATTAAACTCTTCCTATCAGTTAGAAACGCGTGTAATTCGACGTCAAACGTCGTTCGAGTGGAAAACAATCGTGCGTGCTTGCGTCAAGTTAGAATAAACATATCGCCGCGCGCGTTGAACCAATGCAAATTGACTTGTCGTGGAAATTTTCGTAAATGTGTAAATTTGGCGGCTTTGACAAACGGATATGCTCGGAAGCGACTCGCGTGATCGAAATTACGAACGTGCGTTGCCAGGTCGCTGATATTGTCGTAAAAACTCTCTATTTGCCTATCGAGAGCAACGAATACGATCGAGTCAAATTGTTTCTCGCAACTGGCGAACGCAAACCAATGCAACTGACGCGTCGCTGAATCGAAGCGTAAAAGGATAAGGCGACTAGACGAAGGATTTTTTCAAAAGAGACGAGCCTTAAACGAGACGGCTGCCGTAGCGATAGCGACGACTCGACGCGTTGGAATCAATCGCGAAACTGATCGCTTTCGAAACGGTTAACGCGCGCCTTTTCGCAATGACAAAAGTTTAACGGACCGGAATTGAATTGGACGGAGGAGGCACCCTTCGAGAAGAACGATAGCGAGGGTGAAACGAAAAGTTAAAGAACGCCGAGACTCCGACTGTCCGGAGAGAGAAAATTGGATTTCGCGTGTTAACAACGACCGGCGCCAACAACAACCACCACTGCACGGAACAAGACCCTGTCGTTCGATTATGCCCCTTGGATGGATTCGCGCAATTCCACTGCGAACGTTAATTTGCGTCGCACGGAATTTTAGGATCGATTTTGTAAAGGAATTTTATCGACGACGTGTCTTTAGAGACATATTACAGACACGTTACGATATACGCTGTGCATCTTTTGTCGTAATTATTTAAATTTGCCCAAACATCTCGTTTTCCATCTCGTTGAAAGTATTTCTAACGATTTTATCATCGTCGAGCGATCCAGATAAATTTCTCTCGTCGAGGTACAAGTTTGAAAACGTTCTACCGCTGAAACCGAATATTTTGGATTAAAGCGATTTTCACGGCGTCGGATGTGCCCCGAAATATAAAAATCTGGATGTTCGAGGAGGAGGGCGATTTCCAATGCGAACCAATAGCAACTCGCGTTTAGCGTTAATAAAAGTGACACGTAATACAAAGAACGGAATACGTAGTTGGTTCCCGCGATTCCTGGCCATGTTCACAAGGAGAGACACGGTCGAGTATTCAAAGCACACGTCCAATTATTTCCAGTGCCAATCTCGAAAAGTTCGGAAAACCAAGGGTACGGGTTGTACCGACGTGCAAGAAGGGAGAAGACGGAGCGAAAGAGAAAGAACGAGAGGGAGGGAAAAAAGGAAAGATAAGGGGAAAATATTACTTCTCTGAATTAAGGAAGAACTCGGTCTACTTCCATTAAATTACGAGGAGAATCGAAAAAGTTCCCCCGTTAAGAAGAGAATAAGCGTCGGTTTCGCTCAGCGTACGCGCCTCCAACTTCAAATTAATTACACGTCAATTAGGAATACGGCTGCAGAAAATCGAGGCTCGGTCATTAAAGCCAACTACTAAGTTCACCGTACAGAGTGTGTTGCAACGCACAGCAACGAGCTAATTTTCACCAAACCACCCTCTTTCTGCGCCGACCGTCTCTTCGCTTCGCTCCTCTCCTCCTGATTTCCGCCTCGAGCAGCAGCTCCTAGTTTCGAGCCAATCGCGTCTTGAGAAAGTGGACGTTTCGTCCGGTCAGCGACTCGTTTAAGGCGCAATTTCCTATGTGCGTCGAACGCGCGCTTCCGCGTTAGAAGCAGTTTGAAACGCGAACCGCTATTGTTGCGATTTTCGGACCTAAGGCCCGATGCGGACAAAGCGTCTTTCGACGTTGCGATGTCGCTACGATCGTGCGTCTTTCTTCGATCCCCCCGTTAGACGACCAAGACGGACGTATAATCGCAAAGAGATCTTTTAACGCGGACGCGCGCGTTCGATTCGACGCGCGTAGGAAATCCCACCTTTACTCTGAATGCACACGAGCGACGTTTTACCGTACGACACCGTTGCGCTGCTCGTTCGAAGAAGAGAGAAACAAAGTTCTTCCGTCTCGGCAAGGAAGAGTACGCGCACACGTATGTCTTTGTTTTCCCAACCTGGTGGCCAACTTAATCGGTCATGTAGCTTCTCTCTTCCTTAACGCAGTCCTTTTCGCCGATCGTTCCATCGAATCTTAATAGCGTGAGCGATAATCATTCAGAGATCGCAGCTCGTTCAACGTGCTATCGCTTTCTTAACGGACATTTACTCCGTCCATGGAAGAGGAAAGAGAGGCCCGTTATTTCTTTCTATCTCCATCTGTTTCTCAAAGTCCGTTCTCTCGACACAGCATCCGCCGTCTACGCTTCGTACGTCTATGCCAGACATTTACGTTCTTCGCAACTTTCGGCCCAAACGTTTCGTCGATACCATTCGAATAGTTAGGCGTCGACTGGATTCGTATAGACTCGTTGGCGGTACAGGAAGGAAAGGAGAAACACGGTTTCGTCGCAAATGCGATTTGGGTTAGGATTTTCGTACGAAACGAGGCTGGATATTTAAGATTCGCGAAAGTTGTTTCCAACGGTGCTGATTCTAGACGCGAATTCTACAATTTTCGCAAATCTAGGTTGAAATTGTAAATTTACGGCGAGCTTCTGAAAGGAAAAGTATTGCGATGTTAAATTTCAGCCTGAGAAGCAAAAGGAACGTTTCGAAGAATCCAAGTAGTTTCGCGGAGAACGGCTCGTCCCCGACTCCTACGACGATTCGTGATTTTAATTCCTTTCGATCAAATCGCCGAGCGTCCGTGAACGGTGATTCCACGAAGATAAACGCGGTATTAACAGTCGCGACGTTAAGAGCGGAAGATTCATGCGATCGCGATCGAGCAGATAAACGACGTTATTCGAGTCCTCCGCCTCGCAATTAAAGTCGGTTGCGGCCAAACACATCGGTAATTATAATGGGATTCGATATGACCGCATACGGAACGCGCCTCGCGAACAGAGAAGCGGTTGACCGATAATAAGGATATTGGTAACGGGAAGTGGACAATGATCGTTAGAGAGCGAGAGAGCGGTGGGTGAAGAGGTATAGCAAAGTCCTACGTAACACAGGTCATCGACCTTCGACCAAATCGTTCTTTTTCTCGTCAGAGGGGAGCGCAGAAAAATATTTCATTGTTCTTGGATCGCGAACGAGTTGAGTTTGATTACGAGCAAATCGTTGATGCGATTCGTCGTGAATTTTCGTGAATTTATACGAATACGAATAAGAATAGGAATACGATCGTTCGACGAGTCCCTTTCATTCTATTTTTCAGATCGTGACTGTGACGCACAGTCGCATCGACGATTAATCGGTAACTTTTGTGCGCGTGGTTTCGCCTGGAGAGAATCGATCTCTGGATTTTCCGTGCGTCGATCGTTCGACCAAAAGATACGGTAGAGTTCTATTAGGTTTATACTACAAATCGTTTCTTAATTGGGACAAGGTATAAAGCGGAAGGAACGTGTCGTGAACGCAAACTTTGAAACGAAAAAGAAGAAAGATTCGTTTGATCAAAAGTAGCAAAGTTATTCGCCGCGTTTCTACCAAGAAACTCGATGGATTTTTATCGATATCTGTCTAGTCTGTCGCAGCGAAGCTTCCGATCTAACGGGTCACTCTGTTCACCGCGTAACGCGCGTGCAACCTGCTTCGAAATCAATTAAACGCATCAAGAAGGAAACACCAAAGGCTGGAAGCGAGCAGTCGCTCGAAATTCCCAAGACGGCTCTAATAAGTGCCTCGTCAAAGGTTTCTCTGCCTTGTTTGGATCTCTCTGGCATTACCATTGCAACCGTTAAATCCTCGCGAACCAGGGTACCTCTGCCTCCGTTTGGTTCGAGTAAACTTATATGGATACTTGTAGTCGGACAGATGCTGTTGCGAAGATCGTACAAACACGCCAGGTCCAACTACACGGAACCCGACGTACGACATACTTACTCGAGTTCGTGGAATACGGCTCTTGGCGTGAAATTTGCCATCTTTGCTAATGCCGCGATTACAATTTGCTTCTTACGTCGGCGTAAGAACCAGAAAAAATAAGAATAAAAAAGATCGATTTGACCAGATTCTACCGCAACTATCGACGATTGGACCATAGAACGAAACTGGCGATCGAATCAAGGGAACAAGAACGATCGCGCTATCCCTTTCAAGCGATAACTTTAAAGCTTCAACGTCTTTCAGCTTCGGCGCCATCCGTCTTGGATATATCGTTTCGACTCGCGTGCGATTAAAGTGGCAAATTTCCACCGTGGCTAAAGTGGCAAAACGAACGCTGTTTAACGTTGCAAACCAGCCCTATAACCTCGATAAAACCTTTTTAGCGAGTCGCTCGACCGCTCGGTAATAGCCGAAATTACGACTGTTGGAAATTCGTGCGTCTATGCAAATATTAACAGCATCGCTAAACACCAAAGTGGTTTACCCTTTGTTTGTCCGTAAATGCGCAATTTATAACGAACAAACCGGTTACCTACGTCCAACTATTTCATTTTCTGGAAATTGAGTTTATAATAACGTTCCGCTAAGAGGATTAAGAAATATATACTTTAATAGAGGTACTCTTTCCGTTGATTTGCGAGTTTCAACCAATACCGTGCGAGTCTCGTATGGGTTCGACAACAGTTGAAACGACTCGGTACGCTTAAACAAAGATTCGCATGCAGCCAAGTTAAAGCACGTTGAAAACAGTATCTTTATAGACGATACGGTCGATAACCCACTTAGGGAAGCGTGACGCCGACACATGAAATAGGTTTGAATCATGCCACATAAAAAGTTGAGCAATATGCTCGTCATAGTGGTACTCTGCGTGCCTTCGTTATTACTACTTGTAGCAATCTGACACAAAGTTTTATTTATCACGGTTTACTTTACTCCTCGGCGAAAACTTTATTCTAATTTCAAGTACGAAAGAAGTAATTGATTTTACCGTTAAGCGTCTACGTTGCTTCTTCGTTCGGTCTTGGAACACGCGGCTCTCAACGATCAAAGTTGAAGGAAAAAAAACGCCGAACGAGACCATCGAAAATCTCGTTACGCCGCATTTTACGATTAAATTGTATTTCGTCGGGTGTATCGGCTGGATACTTTCGAGCAGCAGTGTACGTGAGAGATCGAACGTTCGTCTTCGATTCGGTAGCACCGGCGCGTGTCCAGAGCTCGAGCACGATGCTTCAACGAAAATTAACCAGAGACGCGATATCGATTTCGTCCGAGCGGCAAAAAAGCGCGTCGTTAGAAAAATCTAAAGAGCGCGTGCCTCGTGGCGTATCGCGCGCGAGTTTCGTCGAGGCAGCGCGATATTGTTTAACGAGGGACGCGTGCATGCGACGAGACTATTATATTATCGACACCGAAAATCTCGATGACAAATGCCGCGGGCCGGTCTTTACTCGCGAGCCTCGCAACGAAATTCATACACAGCCGTCTGGCACCGAACGCGCCGCGGCTCTGCCCTTCGGTCGACTCGGCGAAACAGCCGGTCACAATTACAAACAGAGTTGCAACGCGTGTAATCGTGACATACGCACTTGCAAACACGCTCGTTGCAACGCCGATCGCACGTGCACACGTCGAAACGGGAAACGACGCGAGCCAGACAATTTATTCCCCGCTATCTCGGCTAACGTTTACATTAACCAACGCGAAATCGTACGTCGAACGGTAACAATACAGTGGCCGACGTGCTACTCGTCGTCATTTTATCGTTCCGCGATCCGTCCGACAAGCCGTCAGTCCGCGAACGCGTTCGTTTCCGAATTTTTCAAGTCGTTTTCTGGGCCAATTTCGCCACTGAAGCGCACATTGCGCTGCGATTACCGTCAGAGCCGATATTATTGCCACTCGAGAGGGAGTGGTTGATTTTATTAGAGATTTCGCCAGATAATGGAGACGAGATGAAAAATGCGCTACGTGAAATTCGAAGGAGGGACGAAGAGACGGCAATTTCAAAGTTTCCAAAGGGTTAGAACGAACGATCGTACGACTAGAGAAACTGGGTAGGTCGGATTATATCAAATTTGACGATTTGCCTGACGATTTTCCGCCGAGAAGCAACGAGAAACATTTTCGATCGATACAGAGGTGTCTGGCGATTTGCACGAAAAGCAAATCGGAGAAACGTTCGACGATAAGAAAATTATGCCTATTACGGCAGCCTCTTACGATCGGACTAATCTTAACGATTGCCATTAAGCCTAGCAAGCCTGACAATTTCGGTGACAGTAAAGTTTCGATAAGAGAAACAAGCATGTTGCTTATTTCGCGAAAATCATCGCCGTCAACACGGAATATGCTAACGGGAATACTACACACTCTGTAAGCAAGCTGCGGCCAGATTACGTGACTGGTTTTACTTTTATCCCGGTGGCTTTATTTCTTTCGTGCCGGAGATTGCGTTTATATGTGACCACGGTCGGTATTTACTTCTTTCCACGCACCCGTTTTACACACCAGGCCACGCAATGAATTTCAACGCGATGTGAAATTACCCGTGGCTTCGCGCGACGTTTTACAGCAAATTTCTCACCGATAATTATTCCTTTCCCTTTTCTATGGATCCAGTTCTCCGCCTAATGCAATTTTTAGCCGCCGCGTATCGCGGTACGTCTATGCTCGGGATACGAGATTATTACTGTGTCGGACGCAATAACGCGGAAGTACGCAATAACATCCATTGCGAGCCTAATGCAAATGCGCGCTACACTTCCTTTCGCTGCGTCATTTCCAACGATTTGTCTCGCGATTACGCACTGTCCTTAGTGTACGAATATCACGGCAGAAAACAAGCCCGATTCCGTCGATTTTTCGACGTCGTGAGATTTTATTCCTCTATCTATTCTCTCCATATCTAATTTCGTAATACGTAATTTTCGTTTCAGCCGCGAACGTGCCAAACACGCGCTTTGGAATAACTCGGCTACCTTTTATCCGCGAGAACGACGTTTGAGGAAACAGCGGACGATGCGACGACATCCGAACGATGGTAAAATCGCAGTGAAGAAGGGAGGAACGCGTAGGCAAAGGCGATAGCTTGGCAAAGCTCCGGGAAACCTATTTCGCTCGCGTTTCCAGCGATTCCCGCCTCAATTATTAAACCCACAGCCGGAGGCTGGCGATCAGAAAAATAATCCCAAGCGACGCAACGACGAAGAGCGCGGCTGGTCGAACCCGCTGGTCTCTGACTTTTCGATTTCGTCTCGATCGTATTCGACAAGCACGCATTTCCATAAGCCGAGAAAGCTGTGCGGACGTGCGGATCACCCGCGACGCGACGTTTCTCCCTGGAGCACCCTGTCGCGTCGGTTTTCTCGGCAGCCGCAACGGAAATCCCGATCAAAGTCAGAATCCCCGAGAGACGTTCCGTGGTCCTTCGATACACACGGGTTATAGCCGATGCGGCCATGTACGCGCTCGGAGCATCTTGGGCGTCCTCGTAGCGAACGCTTACGTACCGGCAGCGTTATGCGGAGATGCTCGCGGGCTCGATAGATTCGAACCGGCGAGAGAGGATCTGGTCGGGGAGAAAAAGGGAGGAAGAGGATAGACGAGAGAAGAGAAAAATGTAGAAGAAAAGAACAGGGAAGAATAAAGTAAGAAAAGAGGCGGGGAGGAAGTAAGAGGAGGAAAGGGACGAAAGTAAGAAGGGACGAAGAAAAGACCAGTTGTGAAGAGAGACGGTCGAATAGAAAGGAGGAGGAGGAGGAAGAAAGGAAAAGAAGAGGGGAAAAGAAGAGACAGAAAAAAGCCAACGGGGAGAAGAAGACACCGGTTGGAAACGGAGAAAGGGACGCGCAAGCGTGCGAGAGAAGAGACCGACGAAGAGAAGCGAACCGACCTGCCTGAGTCAACCGGTCTAACCACATGTTTGCCTGCAAGTCGCTATGCAACAGGATGGGGTTCGCTGAGAACCGTAAGCAACCTCCGTTAAGCCGCGTTTACACCGGAGAACAAATCGATCGGCGCGACGTTTCTTCGTGGAAAGCGACGTTTATCCTGTAGATCGATCGCGAGCGTCGCGGCCAGAAACCGCGAACAAAGAGAGACGCCGTGCCGCGTCGGCTAACTGTGTAGCCGTGTAAGCTGTGTAGCTGTTGTCTCGCATTTAGGTTAATTAATGGAAAGGGCTGCTAGAAACTGGCTTACTGGCTCTACGCTGCGATACACGCGGTGGTAGCGGTTACACCAGCGTTCGCGATGAATCGAGATAATCGAGATTGAAATTTTTCCAACGCTATCCGCTGCTACTGTTTGCGTTTCGTTCGACGCGCGCGCAAACATCCGGATAGCGATCGCGATATATCGGTAATTAGAATCTGTCGTTTGATCGATGCGCCCTATTAAACAGATTTAAATACAATGGCTGGGACGCTCGGATTTGCTCGCTGTAGATACCTTTCTAACCAGATTGCCGTGGGTAGATCGAGCGGAGGGCGCCGTTCGAGCGGGTTGAGTTCGATTATTTCTTCAGAGTTTAATTATCGCTTCGGAGTGGGCCTGCTTTCTGGAGAAAAAAACGACAAGCTGGGTAGGGTATAGGTTCGTTTCGTTTTACCTGTTAGCGGAAGAGGCTGTCCGTGGTGGAACGTAAACGAGGCTGCTTGCTTCTCGAAGGAAAGTTACAAGTTTTGCTTGTTTAATTACGACGTTGGACTTTTTATCGTCCGAGCTGCCGACTCGGAGTTTCGTAGCGATGTACGCGTATACTGGACTCGAAGTAGTAAAATTTCTTTTACTACCGTAATATTCCGCGATACACCGTCATACACCGTCATACACCGTGATATATTCGCGCCTGTTCTTCGCCAAGCACGTTCCAACTCTGTTTTCTCCATCGCTTTAATAACGCGATAATTAAAGCACGCTTTGCGGAAAAATAGCCAAACGTCCGAACGCTTCTCCACCGTAGCGTATATCCGGACGAAACAGCGAACAGCGCCAGATATCCGATATAGGGAAAAATATACAGCCATTTGGGGATTCGATCGCGCGATAAAAAGGACCGTTCGATCAGGAGGTGCGGGGAAACAGCGAATTACAGCTATCCGACCCGAGGCGGCCCCAACGTGCATAACACGCGTGCGTACACGCGTACAACGGTATACCGGCCGGTCATTTA
Organism: Bombus waltoni; assembly: GCA_014737395.1. Classification (NCBI taxonomy): domain Eukaryota; kingdom Metazoa; phylum Arthropoda; class Insecta; order Hymenoptera; family Apidae; genus Bombus; species Bombus waltoni. The sequence goes on from JACXII010000050.1 coordinate 2,144,859, forward strand.
AAATTTAAATGTTGCGCGTCCCGACGCACTTTACGTCGGTATCGCCGATGCTCTTTTCCAAGCTGGACGATGCCCATATTTTACAATCCGCGCGCGAAAATCATTTGGCAGGAAAATCATGATAGTCCTGTAAATATCGTTGCGTAAAAACGGCCGATAGTTTTCGAGAGTACGTTTTCCGTTTGAAACGGTGCCGTGTTATTCAACAACGCGAACAAATTGCTTTATCGCGGTACCATTAGTTCCGCCACTCTTCGAATTGGAATTTTCGCCAGAATTTTGGAATCGCGAGTCGCACAACAGCGAGATCTGGCTTTTTCGTATTTTTCTACGGCTCTGCGATTTTCTATCTTTCGTCTTATCGTCTTTCGTGCTATCGTTCCGTAAACAACGGCCACGGATGGATCGTGGACGGTTTGAATTCACAACAGGCGGATCCGCGTCGTGTATCTTTACCAAGACGTAGAATTTTAAACGTCGACCGCGAATGTCAAGTTATATCGTAAAAGTACGGTATTTGTTACACGGTAATGGCGAACGAAGAATCATCGAGTTGTTCCGGAAAGTCTGACCCGATTCGTCGAATCGACGACGCTCGAACGCATCGAAGCAAACGAAAATCAACGAGAATATGCAGGTACGTGGATTTCGCATACGGGTTAAAACTACCTCTCTTTTACGAAAAACATATTTGAACAAGATAGATCTTGATGGATTTTAAAAACGGTTATATCGTATCGGACTGTAGTGTACGTTATGAAAGAACGTGGTAAAATTTGATGGTGTACTATTACTCCGAGTCATCTGTTTTTGATACATCGGATAATGGAGGTCTCGAATAATAGGAGCTGGGATAATCGGGGAACCATAAAGTTGCAGCCCGGTTAAGTTAGACCTCGTCGGCGTGCTTAAAGCCATGAACATTTCCCAACAAGACTATGAAATAATATCGGGCAGAGGAGCTTCTCTATAGATTACATAAATTAATCCACTCGACCGAATCGAAATTACTCGCTCCTACTCGCTCCTACTCGCTACCTCTTCCACTCGTGTATAGGAACAAACTCCGAAAAGGGAGCGAGTCAAAGATACTAAAAACTGCCAACGAAACTGAGAGATTTGTGGATAATTAACCGTGTGCAAAGTAACAATGCATTTAGGATTACGTAAAGAAATTCATTTATCCGAATCGGACTAGCTCGCTGTTAACTATTTCCTGACCAATTATTTGCGATAATAGATAGCTTCGAGATACAACAGAAGAGAAAAAAGGAAAAAGAAGGAAAAAGAAGGAAAAAGAAGGAGAAAGAGGAAAAGAAGAGAGAGAAATCAGGACAAGTATTAAACCGTGCCGAAGCGAAACTGATCGACGCGTCTAATTGCGTCTAGAGATCACCCGATCTTGATTTGCTCGGTCGATAATACGGAATTATGCAAACGAGCAACATGTATACACGGATTGAACCGGTCGTCAAGGTAAACCGGAACAAAACGAGGTCCGAGATACAGGCAAGATCGCCACGACGAGGATCCTCAGCCGCGCTATCGGAACAAACTGCTCCGAGCAGGTGGACACGTACCACGGTTAAGCTATATCGCGGGCGAAAATAGGGGGAAACGAGGTTGTTACACCTCGTACGAGGGAATCCGCTTTGAAATCTCGGCCGGTGTTCGTGGTACGCGGACGCGTCGCTTAGAATTTGCGGCACGAGCTGGAAAAAATCCAAAGACGGAAACGACGTACGCCGTGGACGTACAAAAGGGGAGATCGGTCGTCTAGAAGGACGGAGAAAGAAGGACGAGGAGAAAACGGGGAATTGGCCGGGGAAGAGGAGGCTAACGGGCAGATTGAAATGCACGGAATAAATTTCAGGCAGCGAACGCGAACGTCGCAAAGAGATTTAATTAAAGATGCATTGCGCTTCATTTCTGAAGTTGAATGGAGCCCGTCGCCAGCTCGAACCTGCCCTCCTCTCTCCTTCGTTACATCCACCCATCGACCTGCGCATCGCGTTCGCTTTTTATCCGGCCAAACAAATCCGCCGACCGAATTCGCACGTCCCTGCTCAAACGTTGATTGAACTTTTCCTGGTGCCTCGTTTACCGCTAACCTCTCCGCGGAATTACTTTATCCGTATCGTTACCTGTAATTACGAGATCGGGCAATTCTTCCCACCCGGGGCATATTGTATAAACGAATCTCGTTCGATGAAAGAGCTGAGAACGTTCCAGTCCCGTTACTGACGTAAATTTGTCCGTGCGTGATTTACAGAGATACGCGCGAAATCTCATATCGCGGTTTAATATAGTTTTGACACATATGGAATTCGCAGGAAATCTACAAATATAAACTGCACCGCGAGTAAACGGGGAAAGTTGCCGCAGCTACTGCAGGTACTTTGCAGGGGTTCAGAGCAAAATTACTCCATGTTTGTGCGACTCTTTCGTACAAATTTACCGAGCGACGTAACTCCTTGAAAATATCACGAGGATGATGAGAAAAGTAGGTTTAGCTTTCGTCTGGTTAAAAGGTATCTCCGGTTCGGAAGCAAATGGATCTCTGCGCGTCGTTAAGTAGACATTAATCTAGAAATTCGATGGCTGAATCCTTCGCCGTACTCTCCAACTTTCCATCTTGAAATTTAACAGCACTTGGCTACACTGGTCCGATAACGCGAACGATTCGATAGAAACAACGAACCGATAATAATCGTATATTCGAATGGAATAAAGATGGCGCGAAATAATCAAATAGAAATCGCGTCGCCAATCAAGTCATCGGGCGATCCATCAACGGGCAATACGGTTTAAAAATACATACGTAATTCGATAAACGTGGTTGAGCGCATCTATCATCGCGTTAAACGCGCCAGCTTTCAACGCGAATATTCGCGATTCTTTTAGCCGCGCGAGCACCGGCCGAGTCCACTTGAATTAATTAAACGGTCGTACGAACCATTTCAGTGTACCAAAGGAAGAAAGCGCATGCTGCGGTGGGCGGAAATTATTCGACCGTGTTCTTTTTTTTATCGCCAACCAAACATGTCCATCGTCGATATATTTTTTTATTTTGCGAAACGCATAACGAATGTTTGTTCTGCGCGTGCGGCGCGCAACGCGCAACAACGCGGTGAAAAAATATTTCACCGAGCCAGGAGGAATCGCTATCGTCGGTGCGGATCATGCCGCTCGGCGCTGTTCCATAAAATCATCGCCCAATTTAAATTGTATATTTATCGAGAACATACGCACCGTCGATTAAAACAATCCGCGTATCGGTGAAAACTCGACTCGCTGCCTCAAAGGGGCGAATTAAAATAAAAAAACCCGACTGGTTCGAACGGTAAGGAGGAGATCGATGCGTCTACGCTATTTCAATATATCCCGACGCGGAAACTTTTAATACGCCGGATCGGATCGGCGCAACTTTTTCCGAAAAATTAGCCGCAACTTACTCGTAACGCGTTCCACCGCCAAAGAGGCGTTTATACAAATTTCTAAAAAGCCAGTGCACACTCCACTTTGGATGTTTCGCGCGTTTTGTATTTACAAAGTACGATACAAAGCTATACAAAGCGTATCTCTGTCCATACAAAGAATAATAACCTGTCTCGTACAGATTCAAATCTATCGAGATCCATTCAAAGCTATTTTCCTCCCAAATGCTTCTACGAGATAGGGGAAATTTCGTGGGTAAAGCTTCGACCTATTTACAATGCACTTGATCACACCGCTATCGAACGATTTTCGCTGCTCTATCTCTCGATTTGTAAATAGAAAAAAAAAAGCGTCCTTTATAATACAGAAACAAGGAAAAACCACGTTCGAGGGATTCGCATGCAGGATCCTTCGCGATTTGAATTTAAAATTCTCGTCTCTACCATGCAAAACATGGCGAAGCGGACGTATGATTTCGCACAGCGGCCGTCGTATCGGCCACTCTGAAAAAGTTTCAGCTAAAAAGGGAAGATTTTGTATGCCGACGGGAAGCTTGATTTTCGATATTGCACGACACAGTGTGACTGGCTGGAACCAACCGATAAACCCGGTAGGCAGATTTATTGCCGTCTAAATACGCTCAGCCGGATAAGAAATAAGTGCCGCAATAACGCACGTTACGTCTGCTCGCCATTAATGCGCCGGGAACGCCGGCAGCATTCCAAACGACTGCGGTCAACGAGTATCTGTTCCTTCTTGCTCCTCTGATATTGCGGTATACAGGTATTCCGCGTGTGCTTCGACGTTCGTAGGTCATGAACACGTTGCAAGAGCAAAGCGTTGGAAAGCAGATCTCCGTGCACGTGCTTGGAGTTTGTGGTCGCTGCAGAAAATCTTGACGTTTCATTTTTCGGTTCGACAACACCCTAAGAGTAAACTAATATTCCACGGCTAACGTTATAGCTCGTCACGGTGTAATATGGCGAGGCGAGGAATGCGGATGAAACGAATTAACCTGTCACTGGTGAAAGAGCGATTCGCCAAACCCTGGATATTTTTACCTCCGTAGTAATTTAGGAAATTTAAGATCGATAACTGCCAATCGACGCGTACCTATATGGGTCGACTAATTTTTAAGCAAACGATCGCCGTAACCCATAATATCGTCAATTTTTATTTCTCTTTATCGCTTGTATCCGACACGAATACCGTTACTGCGAAAAATACGCTTTTATATTATCCGCGTGCAGACCGCTGCGTTTCCAACATTTATCTACGACTCCAACATATTAATCCGAATACACTTTCTGCAACCGATCTGTTCCAGCCCGAAAATAAATACGGCGATCCATTTCGTATCAGCTTTCGAAACTGAACACGCGATACACGATTGCGGATGATTTACCGATCAAAGACCACAGATTGTATATTGGCGAAACACTTGTTGCTAAAATCACAAGCCTGAAAAATGTCTACCCGCATTTGCGAGTACGCGTGTCGATTTCAGATTTTGCAATTAAAAATGACGAATGCCAGCGGGGAGAAAGATATTAGTTTGCTTTTGTCGGTATGGAAAAAGACGAGACGATAACACTACATCGGCCGGAGATAAGAGAAAAAAATAATTTGGTCGCAACGAAGAATGAAGAATCTGGACGATAATTCTTATCCGATAGGCTTGAAATTGAAAATGAAACGAAAATGAAACGGAAGATCGTGTGCGCGACACAACCATACGGTGTGCGCATCAATTGTCCAAGTTATTTACGCTTGTTGTTTCTTGCGTTGTTTCTGATGGTAAACAACGGGGACCATCAATCACGGACCATGAATTAATAATCGTCCGGATGGAGTGGAAGCAGTCTGCGGCGCTCGCCTTGTTACGACTTTAATAAAATATGGAACGCACAAACGAATCAATCTTATCGCCTCGTTGTGTCTCGTATCGTCCGATTACGTGTTTTTTCGCGGATAACTCATCGCTGTTGCGCTAGTCTATACGCCATGATAACGATTAATAGGTAGCAGGCGATAAACAGAGTACGAAAAGCTGCACGGTAGTTCCACGTTTCCCTATACGTGTCGAAACCGAGCAAGTAAAAAAAAAAAATTAATTATTCGTCACACGGTACAAGTTTAGATTAGACATGCGCATCGACACGCGTATCCATACTTTAATTCTCGTTTGGTGGAAGTCGCGTGTGAACCGATAAATCCTGCCATTTGTCAAACGTTTAATCTACCATATTAAGTGCGAATTTGCAATTCTTTTCGGTCAGTTTACAGCCCGAAATTGTTTCTTAATATCGCGTTGATGAAAGAAGATTTGAATATAATTAATATCCTTTCAGCATTTCTTCTTTCGACTGGAACCTGCAATTTTCTCTATAAAGTACGTACGTTGTAGAAAGAGCGGCGCTATAAAACACGCGGAATAAATATAAGAGGGAAAGAAAGTGTAGAACGCGTGTAATTACCATGTCGCACGTGTAATTACGATCTAGTTGCCTGCTGTGACACGAGAAGTATGACCGGTTAACAGGCGATGTTCTCTAATTGCAGGATACAAGAATCGAGCAAACTAAAATATTGATAACAATATGTATACGTGCACGAACGTCGTGTACACGTGTACGCACGGATACGAATTTCACGTGCACGTAATCGCAACGACGATCGGTACGTTGCGTAGTATGGACGGTTCGTTCATAATTTTCCATTGAAATGGAGCAGCCAAGTACTAGGAATACCCACGCTTGTGCCCTCTGGCACGAGTTACCGTCTTTTAGTGGATTAGCGTTTAATCATTGAATCGAACGTACCTAAAGTTTTATACGGGAGAACCTTCATTACGGCAACTCGTGTTATCCGGGCTATACTTGCCGGTAGGAGCATTCTGCTATCCGAACATTCCATTACTCGAGCATTTCTTTATCCACGATGCCCCGATGGCCTCGACTCTCTCTCTCTCTCTCTCTCTCTCTCTCTCCTTCTGCTTTTTCAGCCAGAAAAGCATTATGCGTGGTTGATCGTAATACGATGATAATATAATAAAATGGAGCGTATGTGCATAATTTGGTATACAGAATTAACGTAATACTCGTGTTAGGAAAAAGGCCGCACGTTAATTAAAGAGATGCTAAACGCGAAATAATCGAGAAATTTTAGCGTAACGTAATACATATTTCAAATATCGATACCTCGTAGATGCAAATTTTTGGCGCTGATTATTGTACTTTTATCGTCGCGCGTTTACGAGCAAATGATTAAAAGTACAGCGACTAGCTCGAAATCAACGGCAGAGTTCTCTCTATCCATTGCGAATGTTTATTCACCAACAATCGCTTCACCGACACGACCTTTGGCCGATAATTATTACGCCGATCGCCGTGCGTTATCGTTGATCGTGTATCTTTATCCAAATGTTTATTTGCGTGCAGAGAAAAATAAAGAAACGTAAGAATTATCGGCGACTCGAAGGTTAAACCGTAGTAACCGCGGAATTCTGTCGTAAGTTCTGTCAAAAATCATTTGACATCGTAGTTACGAGCTACGAGACCGAGCAGCGGGCAAGATACCTCGGAAGAGAAAGAAACAGCCGCGCAAACACAGGTTCGACAATTCCCAGACACGAAGAGAGCACACGCGTCTCGTACGTTTTCTGATCACGTTTGCGACTTGACGCGAAATGAATTCAAATCGTCGTGCAAATAACACGGGCGGACGCGCCGCAGTAGCGTTGTATCGATAGACGAGGACGAGTCGATAGACGGCCGATGGTGGACGCGTCATAAAGAGACTACGAAATCGCGATTACCTCGGGAGGAACGTGGCCGTTTTTAATCCCCCTTTATCCGGAATCGCGTATTAGCAAGTCGGAAATCTCGAAACGTATGGAGCGCCGGAGCTCGTGAAAATTTTGCGAAACGAGATGGATCGATCGAACGTATTTAAAATGCTAAACGAATCTCGCGGATATCAATAGCGCGGAGCGAGGAGTGGCCGCGACTCCGAATGCTCGTTACCGGAAACCAGAGGCCGTGTAATCGCCCCACCGTCCTTTATTTCCAGATAGCCAGGGCGATGTTTTCGTTCGCGTTTCGCGACCAATTGAAATTTCCACAGGCGTTATCCGGCGAACAATCACGAACAACGCCAGTGACGCCACGCTCTCTTGCCGGGTCAGGGATCAAAGCGAAAGCCGCTATAAATCGATTTTTCGCCAAACTACTTTCCACGGTGAATTCAAAAGAATCCCGATGCATAATACGGACAAGCGCGCGTCAAAGCCTAAGTACACGTTCGTTTATGTAGATGTAGGTCATGCGTAGCGTGTGCCTTCTTATCCGAGTGGTAACTGGGTTATTCGGTACTACGAACAACGGGGTAGTTTGTTCGTGGACTGCCGAAGCGAGCGGATTTTAATCGAACGAAACCGAGAACCGCGTTGCTTGTCGAGTTTCGCAGGAAACTTCAATTCGGTCGATTAAACCATAACCTTGGTCGAAGGATACCGTGTTGCGCGTCTCTCCGATACGCCACCAGCGTCTTTCTGTTTTCTTTCCTCAACCGCGTCCCTCTTTTTTTTCTTTTTTTTTTTTTTTTTTTTTTTTTTTTTTTTTTTTTTTTTTTGACAGCGTTCCCCTACGCAACAAATACTTGATCGACCTTTATACGTCCGCTACTCACGAACGAACTAACGAGCTCCGTTACGATTACACATCACCTGTATGTATTCGTTGTGTATTCGCACGTATAAAGGGTACGTCGCATACACGCGCGCACGCATGTACGATGCACGTACGCGAGGAGTTCGCTACACTTTTCAAGGCGGGATTTTAAAACGAAACACGTTCTGAACACGCGAGCTGGTGACGAGAAACGTGGCAACACGCGACAATAACGAGAATAATCGACTTACCTAAGAGTTAACCGGTCAGGGGGGAACGTCCTCGCGGCAATCTCGACGGCTACGCTTCCGCCGTCGCATCCACACACTTCTGCACACTGGACACACGCGAGCGGAAACGTAGTTGCCGAACGGACACGACACGAATCAACGCACAACGGGGGGATCTCGAGAACTCGATGGTTCGTTAGCGCGACACACGCGGCAAAACTCGAGGCAAGAAACGCGACGTCGAGTCTCTCGACCGACTTGAAATTCCGATATGTTGTATTACTTTGTGCGGCGAGCGTGGCTTGACAGATGACAAGTTCGCGTCGCGAGGCAAGAACGAACGTACGGCGGACCCTCGCGATACTCTCGATACTCGCACGCCGAGAGACCGGCTTCGACTGTCGAGCGACGCTTCGCTGGCCTCGCCGAGGCCTCCTAGCCGCCGCTGCTGTCAACGACACGCGGACTCCGCACCCTCTCTCGTCCCTCCGCGCGGCTCTTCCATCGGACCGCGACTACGCTATCTTTCCACTTCGACCGGCGTATCCCCACCCGGCGTCGCGACGCCACCGACCACTCACGAACCCTCGCGAGCGTCGCCGAGCAACGCAGCGCGCAAACGCCCGCCCGACTATTGGCGGGCCGAATGAATTCGTACGCGATTTAAACTTTGCACTCTATCGCTTACCATTTGGTTCCGATGCAGGTTCTTAAGTTTGCAAGATGAGAAAAATTGCAAGAGGTACGAATGTTCTGGAAACAGAGGCGACGATATTCGAGGTGTGTTTGAAGAAACCGCGTGGTTAAAGAGGTTGTTTGTTTGCGCAGCGTTACGGCTTTCGAAAGCGTTCGGTGAGAATCGATGAATGAGAATGGCGAACGAAAGGGGCGGATGCTTGGAGTAGATTTGTTACGCGTTTTGACAAATATGATGGCTATAGAGCGATAATTGGCAACCTTTTTACTAAAAAAAAAAAAAAAAAGTGGTTAGCTTACGACGAAAGACACCTTATCTCAATTTTACCGGAGTTGGAAGTCGAAGCTTATAGTACAGTCGATACATATTTATCACGACTGAATTCGTTGATATAAAATTCTACTTACAAACTTACGTACGTTGCGTACACTATATGTAAATGTATTTACATATAGCATAATATTTACATAAAGCATGTCCCGTATTGCCCCGGGCTACAGAAAACGTCTCCACGCTGTTGTACTCGTTACACGCTATTTATATCGTTAACAATTATCACTTTCATACAATTGCAAAACTTTGATACCATGGAAACGAAATGTACAGAACCTGATAAAGCGAGGCTATATCGGAAAATGAGAGTCTGTGCAAATATTCTTCGCAACGACCGTGAATGTAGTTTAAAGAATTTTCCGTGAAATCTGTTCTTTTTTTTTTTTTTTTTAAGTATCGATTAAGCGTCTTACTTCGCCCCGCTATATGAATCGACTTTATAGCGATAAATCTGGCGACGAAAAGTTCAAAAACTATAAACAAAGTACGTATTTGCAAAGACAGAGACACTTTAATCTACGACTCCAAGACTCGTAAAATCAATGTCAGGCTCCAACGGCAGATTATATCTAAAAGCGGAAAGTCTGCAAATATCTCAATCCCTCTGCGTGCGTCTCTAATCTCGGGTCTAGTAGATCAGATTTAATCGTCAAAATCTCGCTGACAGTTTGCTCCCCTCCAGCGTGCATGCGAAATGAGCAGGATTACGTAATGCCTGACCTTGTTTCTTCGACCAGAAGCTCTTGCGCGCTGCCATGGCTGCTATTAATCTTCCCGATAAACCAATTACCGTCGCGAAAACCGGTTCGACTGTAAGCCGCTTAAATATGTACACGTTCATACGCGGCGTTCGCCCCCGGAAGAGCTTTCGAAATTTTATTAACGCTCCCTACTCCACAGAACGAGATTAACGCGATTCTCATCGAACGAAAACCGTATTCAACCGCATCGCATCGTCGAGCGAAATATCTCGCTAGATCGTTCGTACGACGTTGTTTACAACTAAATTTGCTTTCGCGTGGTAAACAGAATTTCTTGTTTGAAAATACAGTATTTCCGTCGAAGTCAGTATTACCTACTTTAACAAAACCATACAAAACCGTGTACGATTTATGCGGGATTACCGTCAAGAGAAAATCTTTCAATTTATGACGTACTGGAATCGTACACAAATTTGCTTCGGCTCCGTAGAGTCCTCCAACCTCGTCAATTTTGTTCAGACCTTTCGAGAACCTAGGAAAGAAATTCAAGCGTGTGATTGCAAACGATTGCTCCGTATTTGAGATGCCGCGTGCAGTAAAGGGCTTCATAGCGAAGAGATTAATGTAAAAACACGCTAGTAGATGTGTCGATCATACCGACCGACGTTACGTCGCGAAATCTAGTCGAGCCTAGTACACGAAACGCGCGAAACGGTTAATCTTGCGATTTCCCGATAGTTGCACGTTGGTACCGCGCAACCATGGTAAAGGGTGAAAAAGGAAACGAAGAATAAGAGGAAGATGGGCTGTCGAGTGTCCCGGGGCGGTTAGCCAGCCGCGTAACCGTGACGAAAGAAATCGAGCCATTACGAGCGAGCCGTTCCGCAGATTTAAATTCTAATTCGAGGTCGGTAATGGTAGGGCTCGGTTAAGTTTGCCAGGCGAGGTGAACTAATGCCTCCGCCAGCGCGAAGCCCCCGAAGGAATTTGTAAATTCGACGCTGGAAGTTTTAATCGTCCATCAGGGAAGAAACGAGGAGCACGAACTTTTCGCATAATAATTCTTTCCTACCCTTCCCGTGGTAGGTACCTTTCCCGCTTCCGTCAACTCTTGCACCGGGGCCCTTATAACCCAAGGAAATCGAACAGGAACGACCTGCGTACGCGAATGAATATTCCTTCGTCCAACTCCGCGAGCCTCGATGAAATAATCTTGCAAAGTATTCCCATTCCTTTCCCCTATTTTTCTCTTTTTCTTTTTTTTTTTCAAAATTCTTTGCTCAATCGCGGCCGAGACGCGTCACCGCAATTTTCGGATTTGCCCGAAGAAAAACGACGATGGCGTGAGTATCAACTCGACGATATCGCAGCGGCAATGACAAATTCGATTGTTTGTTAAGCAATCGCGCATTTGCGACTCTCTATTTGCGAAAAGAAGAGAAGGAGCCGGAAAAAAGATTAATTTCTTGAAAGAGAAACATCGAACTCGGTGTTCGAGATAGGATTCGTTCGATTTCTCTCGGTCGGTGGGAAGGAATGCCCGCGACTCTCCGAGGGATGTGCGATGAAATTTTCAGCTGATTCGTGAGTTGTATAATTCTACGAAATAAATGTTTGAGGGCCGTACGATGCAATTAATAAGTTATGTAACGATTCCATATGCAGGATCTTTGGAAAAGCGGTAAAAGATTTTGTAGAGCAACCCCAAGGGTCCGAAACAACTCTCAAAGTGCTGCAGGCATGGTTAGGTATATTCCTGGGAGATATGGGGTGATTTTAATTCTAAAATATGGCCGGGAAGATACCATTACGTTCTATCGCGGACAACAACTTTATCGTTTAATATTCTTCTATCAAAAACTACGTGTCTCTTCTAACGTCTTTGTACTTTGCCGGTACTTTTCCAATTTTTACGTAATTTATCATCCGCAATCTTTTATTTATTACTCGTACGAAGGAGAAATTTGTGCCGAAACTACCGAGCTTCGCTACCAAGCTATACTACACTCGCTGTAGAAATGGACAAATCATCGCGTTCTGGATCCTAACGGGTCGGTAAAAATCCAATGGAATTATACTGACAAAGAAGCGTAAAGCGAGGAATAAATAAATAACTGCGCAACAATGATATCGACCGTCTTCCAAACCAGGTAAATTCTGCGAGCTATAGACACATCACTGCGTGCTCCCAGGTACTCTAAGCACACCTGGGAAATCAGACGTTTCTCGCCGGCCACTTGATAAACGTTGGCAAAGATCTACGGAATAATTACGTTACATCGTCGGCCCGAGGAAAAAGTTGCCGCCGTTGGCTCACTGTCCTCGTTTTCCAATCTATCTCGCGCGATTATCGCAAGAATAGAAATTAAGAAAAAGAAACGATCGACACGGATAAATGCTTTCTTCGCGAGTTTATTGTTAGGAAATAACGCAATTTCAAACTCAAGCCGGTATAATCCGGAGAAAAGAGGCGTAGAATATTTCCAAGTGCCCGAATAAATAGAAATAGAAGGGAATAGAAATAAATAAATAGAAATAAATCCCGCCAAGCTAAATCAGTTTCTAGTCGATCGAACAACGTCGAAACGAATCTTCAATTATTCGAAAACAATGTGAAAATGATATCTGAAGATAACGTCTAACGGCCACCATCGTGGTTTAAATTTCGCAAGAGCTGTGCGATTCCGTGCGGCTGCTACGCAAGTCTACGTTGTACCTAGAAAGGCCGCTACGAGGTCTAGTTTTTACGAGGAGGATACATCTTCGCGACTTGTATTGCATCTTCGTGAAGTATTTGACTGCCGAGGTCGTGGGTTCAGTGGCCGACTGCAGGATTCTCTTGGCCAGAACTATTTCTCTCAAGATCGAGCGGTTTACTTTTTACGAGTGGCTTAGCTACAAGCTGCGATCTACAACCCGCGATATAGTTGTCCAGGTACTGCTTACTCCTAACCCTGGACCTCTGTCTTGTTCGACTCGTTACTTTATGGCTCGTTGTCTCGTTGCGCTCGAATCGCGAAAATTTGCATCGTTGTCCGAGCTGATTTCGCGTGCCACAAACGCGGGAACCGTCGTTCGCGCTTTCAAGAACGTTTACGTATCTACTTTTGTACATGTCGATTCTTCAACCTGCGTTCAACGACGCGCAAAGCTCTCTTTATCCGTCTTTCTAAAACTGGAATGTTTCGACTTTCTACGTTTCACCGCAGTTGCCATAGCGACATTGTTAATATAAAACTTGTTTCCTGCGTCGTCCTTACAGATGGAAAATGGAAACGGAAAAAGCCCTGCTGCGCGCATACGATCAAATTTTTCAAATATCGACGATCCTTTTCATTTTAGAATGTTTCGTGGAAAGCGCGTTTACTGGAGTGGTGCCGGTCGGTCGGACGTATCGTAAAAACGTTCGCGTGCAAAGTATTAAAAGTGATAAAATTTCCATATTTTGAATTTTGGCTAAAAGCGGAGCAGAAAATTAAATTACGGCAGCTACTTTCGTCCCAACAGTTTTTTTAGCAATGAGATTAGCAATTTTACCGAAGAAGTAGAATATTCTTGAAATATCCGAGCTTAAGCTCGTATTTTAACTCGTAACACGGTAAATGTGCGTTAAGGGATGGTAAAAGTAAATTGAATTCATTTGCGATTCGTAAAAAGCAGGCAGGCTACTCGTAAGCACGTTATAGAAACTGGAGACCATTACGCGCGTCTACAATTAACGCTGATTATTATTCGAGCGTCGCGCTGTCCTATCGAAATTCGTGTTCTGTGCAGCTTCTTAACCGATAGCTACCGCTTAAAATGCATAGCGTCTCCTGGCCGAGCGACACTGAAAGTGTTCCGGGAATATACATTACCGATACATCGAAAATTCAGTGTATCGAGATGCAAATAGAAATTTCCTGCTGCGTTTCTCGCGTAAGCAAATCTCTATCGTTCGCGTATCTCGCGTTTCTATCCGTTACCAGGAATTAGAAAGTCTTGCGACCAGGACGATGTGAAAAGTTCCGTCGACCGATATAAATCGTTAATATTTTCCGTGTGAATCGTAAAAGATACGTATTCGAAGAATGTCTCGTGGATTAGAAAACTCGTGGTAAAGATCGGCAAGGATTATCGTAAAAAGATCAACAACGATCCAGACGGGTTTTGCGACTATTTCGGTTAGCTTGGTAACAAAAAACTGTCGATAATTTTAGATTGGTCCAAGACGAAACAAACCACGAGAAACAGAGGGGAAGAGAGGAGAGAGATACCGCCTTTTGACCGTGAGTTCGGCATCGATACTGTCAAACGATCCTTCCCTTTGAACTTTCTTAGCACCGCTTCAGTTCGTCATTGGCGCGTTCGCGAGGAGCATCTTTCGTATTTCGAGTGCCGGTGGTATAACGCATAACCGTGCCTTGTCCGCGTCTCTTTCAAGTTTTCACGATGAAAATATACAAAACGATCGACAAAATGTAAGAATTGTTATCATCCTTTATTTTACTTTATTTTACTTTATTTTACGTCAATTGGTGATGATTTCGCGGATTTGATCGAAACTACCGTCTGCTTCGATTCGAATAGAGTCGGCGTTCTCGAGTCGATTAATAGAAATCTGCTTGCAAAGTGCCTTTCGCTACTTTTGCTGTTTGTTACTGCGAATGTTACGATCGGTGAACGATCGGTGAACGATCGGTTTCGTATTTCCATTGTACGCGTATTTTCTGTCGTGTGGTCGGAGATAACGGAGTCGATGAATTTTAACGGAAAGGAAAGTTTCCACAGTTTGCAAGAGATATCGGCACGCGTGTTCGCACGATTTACGGCAGTCCTTGATTTTACCCGAATTCGTGGATTTATCGATCTTTCCCGCCTCGCATAATTTTCCTATCACGAAATTATATCGCTGCCAAGTTCTCGCGCTTTCTACCTGGAAATAATATTACGCGTGACGACTAATGTACGATTGTAGTTACCAGAACAGAGACAAAGCTGCTGCACAAAGAGAACGAAAAACACGAGGAAAGGAAAGACAGCGGACGATATATACTTGCAACTGTTGCAAATACGAGAGTAGTCGATACTATAACATGCAACGTCACAAAGAAAGGATCCATTCAAGGCGAAAGTTGAACGTTTGTTGCGGTAATTATACATTTTCCAAAAAATTCATAATCTAAGAAAATCTAACGTCAAACGGAAACTTTGTTCCACGAGCATACGCGTCGAACAAGAACGTTGCTTCAGCGCGTTTCACGCGTACGCTCGTCGTCGCTCGCAGTTATTTGCGCCACCTAAACCCGTCAGAGATTTCTAAAACTAAACCGACTCGTCGACTTCTTAAAAGACGATTAAACGTTTCTTTACTTTACCTTTATCACTTACTGATCCGAGTTACCTACCGATTACCGAAGAGAAATTTCTCCATTATATCGACATATCAATATGACCGACGTCACTGTATTCTTCCGTAAGAGCGTTTTATTTATTTTGATACTTTGGCTTGCATACATTGTTACTAGACAAAATAGCAAAAGTGTCAAGGAGATACACAACAAGCGCGCTAGGAGATCGGCAGAACGGATCGTTTGATAAATACGTGGGCTCCGTCTAATGTGTCCGAGATCGAATCGATTATACGCAACGTCCTAAATAAACCGAACGATCCTCCGCGTCGGAGACAGAGTTGTGACGCATTCTTGGTTATTCGTCCGATAAAGCCGCCACCCTTCAACTTTTGCTTCTGGGGCGCTCTCCAATAAGAATATCGATGTCCTGGTGTCAATTTCTGCGTATGATTTCACTGCGGTAGACCAATCCGTTGTTGCGATCTCGCACAACGTGCTCCGACAACTTATCGCGGAAAATTAAACTCTTCGGTTTGCTAGTTTACACTTTGACGCTTTACTTTGCGATGCGTAACAAGGAAAATCTGTTTTCGTATCTGCTTCGCCTGTACGCGTTGATCCTCGGCACTGATTGTCAGAAAACGCTTCGACATTCGTCTCTGTCTGATTCGTCTCTCTGAACGGAGAACTAGATTATCGTGATATTGTTAGTGAAATTTGACACATCCCGAGCTAAAAGCGGCCAATATTAACAAATTCTCTCGCAGATTGTAACGGCAACGAGTCAGACAATAAACCAGCCATAGGTTCGTAAATGACGGATTCGTCGAGTCGTCGATCGAATCGTCAATGATCGAATCATCATTGGCATTGTCGATCGGTGAATTATTGCGTAAGAGAGGCGAGATGACGAAACTCTGCTCGTGTATCGTACCGACTAATCAACCGTAGCCGTCCGAGGCGCGATCGCCTGCGAAGCTAAAGAAAATCGTTCTTCTTCTCGCAGGTAAGAGTTTCTTCACCAAGGGCGATTATTATGTTCATTGCGAGCAATTTCATCCTTCGACGAGGCCCTACGCGATCATCTCGAGAACCAAGTACAAAATCATCAACGAACTGCTACCGATCGATTATCGAAGAGATTCTGCGCCCAAGCGTAAGAAACAAGTTGACAAATCGTGCAACAGGCAATCGAGGTCGAAGAGAATTTGCGTCAAGGACCGGATGCGGACGAAAGTAAGCTTGGAGTATTCAGTGAGCTGCAGCGAGTTCGACATAGAGAACATACCTCTGATCAGTTTTCTCACCGATCATCGATTGAAATCTCTCTTGAAGCAATTGTCCTCCTCTTCGAAACAGCCGAGCAAAGGGGACGAGAATGCGAACGAGAAACCGAAAGAGCAGGAGAAGAATCAAACTGTGAAGATCGCCATCTCGTCTCAGCAGAATATAGAAAAAACGGAGTGCACGAACGGCGTGGACAATGTTCGAACGAAAGTTTCCGGTTCGTCTGTTTCCTCGTTTTCGCTCGAGTTGCCGACGAAGAAGCTTATTTTGCACCGGTTCAGATCGAGCGTGCACGAATTCGATACTCCTTTGCGGGATCAAAACAATAATACCGACCGCAGCCAAATGAATTTAGCGAAAGAGACGGTTCCGGGCAAGATGAAGCGGCAAAGGCGGGCGAAGAAATGTAAGCGCGTCACGGACAACGCGAATAAAGAGAATATCGCAAAGTTTGCGTTCAGTATGGAGCAACAGTTGAATATAAAATTAGACAGTGGAATCACCGTGCCTACGGCGACTCAAACGCATCGAAACTTTTTGGAAGCGATCGATTTTGATAAATTTAAAATATTTGGAAATCTTTGAATACGGGAATCCTCGGAATAAGAATTATTTATTTTTTCGTGCCAAAGATGATTAGACAGAGCGACTGCTCGAGCAAATGTGATATAGCTACACTTGGTAAGCGACGATAACTTGCAACGAGAAAGCAACGAAACGATGCAAATTTCTATAGGATTTTATATTTATGGTTAGGGATAGCACGCGTGTTTTTGCGCCGAACGTGTGTCTTTCGAATCGATCCTATTCCGACTGCCGCAACCTTGTGGTTGTTATTTTAATAAAGTGCACTCTAAGACTGAAATTATGCAGCGGAATGCTTGTCTTGCATAAACCCACACCTGCTTCTCCCCCGTCTTCGAACATTTTGCCTCCAGGAGAGTACGTCACTTTCTCGACGCGTCAGCATTTTGTTTAATACCGCCCATTTTTAACTCTTTGTACCTGGCGAGCAAACGAAGTTTCGAAACTCCCCTTTGAACGCGCTCTCGGAAAAATGTTTCATCGTCGAGCTCGTAATTCAGATTCATTTGCATGGCGCGTTTCATTCTTGCTGCGTAGTTTAGGAATTCGGTACACGCAGTGACCTAAAATTTCCTGCCTAAGAACGTGCATTCGATGGGAAAAATGAAACTGGGATAAGAAAAAGTGGGTTTTCGAGTAACGTGTCTTTTATTAATTATCACACTTTTATCAATTATCACACGCTTTTCCAATCGAAGATGTAACTTTTCCCTCTAGAAACAAACAAAATTCCAGTTAAAAGGCACTAACGATACTACAACTCTCGCTCGAATCGATTTTCGACCCTCTCAGAAACCGTCTCTCTTGGCTCTCGCGTCTTTTCACACCTCCTACGCTATCCTCTCTATCTTGAATCATTCTGCACTTTGTAAGATCTCACACGTGAAACATACATTCGCGTCGTGTTCTCCATATATCATCAGACGGTACCATGCGTGTCAAATCTACATTCTCCAAATCGTTCCTCCCGCATAACTCACGCGATACCACAGAGGGACGCGAGGTTCCTCGCGCATAAATTATTGCTTGATTATTCGAATAAAAAGTATTTAATAAAAGTACGTAGGTTTTAATGGAAGCGAAGGTTTTTACCGAGCAGTTGGCGAGAATTTTCAAATACGTGTTCACGCGCTATTACTAAACAGCGTCTTCCTCGTAAACGACGAGTACGAGGTGAGAATGAAAAAGGAAAAAGACGAATGCCTCAAAGCGAATATCTTTTTCTTAATCGTAAAAGTGCATGCGCATTTTGCAACGCGAAATGGAAAGAATATCGTACGATGCGAAAGGTAAGACGTCTTGCGTCTGAAAGTTCCACGAAATTAAAGTTAAAATATCTTTATCGCGATCATGTGGTTCACTTTGAGCGAATTGTTTTCTCTCCCTCTCTCTAGATTTTTCCCCGTACTTATCGTTTGCGACAAAACCGCTGACTGGTACGAGCATGAATAAATACCCTGTATAAATATTTGAGGCATTCCAGATTTAAATACTCGAACAGCAATGTCCGAATCTGTCAGTCTGGGTCGCTACTCAAGACGTGGCACGTGCCGCGTATTTACGCTTCTTCGTAGCTCGAGCCTATCCGTTGTTTATTTACGTTAGAACGATAGCGAAGCGAGCGCGACTTGCGCACAAAAGACATTTCTAATTGATATTCACATGATACTTGATCGAAGGCTTCGTTGTGTTTCCAAGATCGCATACGTAATCTCGAACGTTATGCGAGCGATGTACAAATTCAGAATAAACATTGTTCGTTGCTCTCCTATCGTTGGTCATTAATATTGATAGTATCATTTCTAGGGAAACATGATCGTACGTAAATTGAAATGCGCGAACGGAGACAAGCGTCAATCTTAAGAAAAAAATCATTTAGAGGGTGTCCGCGGTAAACGAAAGAGAAGATTGCATGGAAGAAACCTTGTATGATTATGTTTGAAATATTGTCCGAAGAGTGACAAGGATCGAAAGTTTCGTTCCTCGTCGATGGACGATGTGCCGTGGTATAAAATTTCAAATAATTCTGAAACGAAATTAGACACGTATTATATAATTCCAAAATATGTCTCTCGATAAAATTACAGTTCGCCCGCTTGATTAAAACGTTTTAATGACGAAATGAACGAGGAAGTAATCCGTTGTCGGAGCATTGGCGACATGACGTGCTTTCGAATTTTCCAAAGTTTTGGAAATACATGTCCGCAGGACTGGAGATAGTTTCATAAACAACATTTTCCAATGCTCTCGGATGCTGGTACCCAGAGCGGAACAAGCGTTTTGCCAATGTCAGTCAGATTTTCATTAGACCTTCTAGAGGAATTTCATGGGAAATCGGATTGACCAACTTTTGTTTCAACGACAATACAAGAGATTTTAATTAATAGTAGGGATAAATACGACGGATCGAAAATTCGCTGCCACCGCATATCCAATTGTTCGTCCGCAATCCCGTAGGGGGTTTGATCCTCGTTAATGATTTAAAATAACGAAATAACGAGAGGGGAAAAGATTGACATCGAAAAATTCGAATCTATCTGGAGCAGGTGTAAATAATTTCGTGCGAATGAAATTGCATCGCGAATCGCATGATCGTCCATGCTCTTATTTATTTGTCTTCTCACCTCTTTCGTCGCCATAGTCGAAGAAAGATGGACGTAGCTACTACGTTAGGCAAAATCGTTGTACGAAAACCTCGACAAGACGAAGGAACAGCTTGGGAAAACGCCTGACCCTGGACGAGTTTGCTACGTAAAATGAAATTTGACAAAGATACGGCGCAACGAAATCTAGGCTCGTGGGAATTCGAACGCACTTGCTAATTATTTGGTTGTTGAGTATCTAACGAACCGTGACTACTCATTGTCCGGTTCGTTAACACCCCGACCTCACATACACCCTTGCTCTAGCTGGTACACGAATGGAACGAGATAATTGCTCGGTCCAATTGCAACCTGCACGATACTCTATCTGTACTCTGTTTGGAAAATAATGTCCTCGATAACCCGAATGTAATAACGCTTCCTTATTGGCTACAGAGTATATTGGCAAACGATTGAAATCTGATCCTGTGATTTAGCAAGTTTGTATAATTATATTGTACAAGTAATTTGCATCCTATCCACCTGTAAGTCCACGTTGTTGGAACAATATATCGTTGGTGTCGATTTTTGAAGCAGCTTTCGGCGCTTAGTCTTGCTCGAGTACAAGGATAGCTGCACGACGAGTAGAAAAATCGACCATCCGTCTCTGTTAATCGGCTTCATCGTGGCGCGATAAAAGCGCAGGTGGCAGTCTTTTGTTCGGCACAAGGACGAGTTTGAGTAGGCGCGGAAATTCCCAAAAAAATTGTTTCATCGAACAGGTTACTCTAATTTTAATGAAGCGGACGATCACGGTCGAAATACGAGATGGTGCTTGCGCGAAAGCGCGGCCGTTGCGACTTGACGTGGATATCCAAAGGGATATTACGAGCAAGGGAGCAACGTCGAGGAACCTAAACGAGTCTAAAGTACCCACTTCTCTCCTACTCGCGCTCGTTTCACAACGCGAGCGTAACCGAGTGTTTTCCTCGATGCTTCTTGACCGAGTTTCTGATGGCTCGTTGTGGACACAGAGACACGTATACCCGTGGATCCCCCAAATACGACACGCTTTCACTGACAAAACTATCCCCCGGTGAAACCAGTATGTATTCGGCAACTTTCTGCTTCGTTTTCCTACTCGGTACGAAATTTATTTGCCGGCCGGCGAGCTCCACTCGCGACCATTTCGACCAACTGGATCGTACGAACAGCTTGTCAATTTTTCATCGCTCTCTATCTCGGCACGCGAACGCTTGCTTGCGAATCTCGTGATACGAGTGATAAAAATACGATGCATCGATCAAAATTGATCGACGCCAGAAAAGATTAACTTTCCACTGATAGTTATTTATAGAAGATATTGGCACAGTGTCGTGTGTACGTGGCATCAAGTTGAAAAGCTTACAACATATCGCCGATCGATTAAAATTGCTATTGAACCAACATTGCCAAGGAGATTCCGAGAAGATTGCAGAAAAATAAAGAAAATTTGATTTCTCCGTTCTCAATGCTATGCGATTCGCAAATATCGCTGATCTAATTCTATTATGGAGGAACAAGCGCGCACAGTGCCGTATTGTAGGAAAATTCGTGCATCACCGGCGCAGCACGGTTGAACGACGTATTCATCCCTAACGTAATTGTTACGGGACTCGTACTCCGATCTTTAGTTTAATCAGGTAATGCAGTTTACCGGATACCGAGGCAACCGATGCACCGTGGAATATTACTGACAGCCACCACCCAGCACGCTCTGGCGTGGCTGATGTATTATTAATTATGCCAACATGCAGCTATTAGACCAAGACAATAGCCCATAATCTCCATGTACTGAGGTAATAGCACATTCAGAAACGTACATGGCGTTCTTCACCGAACAATGATACGTACCGTGCTCTATTCATCGAGTTCATCGAACGATCTTCGCCAAAGAACCTGCGGAATGTTCCCCCGTTACCTCCGGCAATCTTTTCCCTACTTTTTCAACCTGTTAAACAAGCAAGAATTTATCATTGGTCAAATTTATCGATCGATTGATTAATCCGGTCGAGCAGCGAACGTTTCGTTGTCTACGACGTATCGCGTATTGTTACGTTTCTAGAAAATTTCAGTAGATCTGCGTGTTTCGCGCCGGTGCGTGAAACGCGACGCGACTTTAAGCCGACGTTCAGCGCATATACATTCGGTAAAAATTACGCGTTACATCGCAGACTGCGCTGCGTCGGCATACATTGCCACGCAACATTGTTCTACCACGCGCGTTCGTCATCTTTGTTCTCTGCCCGCGTCTAGTCGATCTCTTTCTTGAACCGACTACTCGCGTCTCTCTTGCGAATCACGTGGCTCTTTGATCGACTCTGATCGTCGGTCGAAACGTCACAAATTAATTCTACGATTATTCTAATGGCGCGAAAGAATCCCGCGAATTATTTTCCGGGTATCTGCAAAGACCCAAATTTCATATTTTCGTAACCTCTGCGGTTTCAAGCGATTCGATAGAAAGCAAAGTAAAGAAAGTAAACAAAGAATTCGACGCACACGATCGACGCGTCTGGTCGCGAATTATCAAGACGGCGTAATTTCTGACGGACTCCGAAGTGGCACTTTGCTACAATTTCCAGACGATCGTTGCAGTCGGCTGCTGTAACGCTTTATCTCTTACCGTCTAACGAAGCTGCGGTCCGAGATTGCGGCACGTGGAACATCAGGAACTCGTTAGTGCGTGAAGCATCCAGGTATTCCGGAAACTAACTCCATTTACCAGCGGTACCACGAACCTCGGCGCAGATCAGAGAGGCCCGACCGAATTAGAACGTTTCGTCCCTTCGAAACGTAATTTACGTTTCCACTAGGACGGATTGATTTGCGGCGATTCCTACCGGTTGGAGTTGAATCGGCGAGCCCGAGCCGAAAATAATCGCGACAACTCGACGAATCCTCGCCGGTACTCGACGCTCTCTTCTTTTTACTCGTTTTCGTTTCGAGAGCACCGATCGATCGACGACGACGAGGAGCAGGACAAAAGTTTTCTTTCGAATTAGTTTGCATCGATTTAAATTGGCTTTTCGTCGATGAGCGTAAAACGCGCAGTTCTCCGTTTGTTTTCTACAGCCGTGCGGGTAAATATCGCCGTTATTTGTACGAAACTTTCGTTACAATGGATAAATCGTCCGAATTTACTCGTACGCGAGGAAAATAACCGCGGGCCCCTTCGTTTGCCAATTTTTAAATCAAATTCCGTCCGATTGTTCGTCATACGCGGAACGTTTGTTAAAATAAAACGCCAATGGTAATAATCCCTCTCGACCCCGTTCAATCCCATCGTATTTAAGTTGTCCACTTTTAGATCGAACTGGGTCATTTTGTATCACTACCCACGCTGTTACGAGTAGAAAGATTCTTTAGGAAACGTAACGGATATAGCTTCCGTGAAATTTCCCATCGACTGGTCGCATTTGACCGATCCGACTGGTATTATTTCGTGTCCCGACATTCCAACTCTTTGTCCTTTCCCTCTCGCTTACAATTAGTCCGTGAATTCGGCAGAAACTCGCTTTCGTTCGACGATTCCAATGAAATGGCTGCACTCTGTTTCGAAGCACAAAAATTATGCAACGCGGTAACGTCGGAAGCGCGCTCGGAAGGGTCGCCGGAGAAAGAGGTGGGTAAAGAGGTGCGGTAATTATTATCATTGGAATTTATGGTGACATCGGGATTACCCTTTCTCCGTGTTCAGCGCCATGGAACTGCAAGAAACTATTATTACCCTCGCTCGTGTTTCTTGTTTTGCCGTACCCCTATCCCGAAGGACCTCGTCCTAGGTGAAAGTCATAAATCTCAGCCACCGCCCCGGCTACACCCACCCACTCATATCCGAGAAGCATTCTGTCCCGATAAAAAACCAGGAATCGAACGATACAAGAGCGCGCGCCGCACGCTAAGAAAATTGAAATACATATTCGACGATGGCTCTGGATAAGAATTGGCGTCCGGCTGTCACCGAGGAAAAATGGTACATCGGCGGGCGTGGATAGCCATAAAGCGATCCAGGCTGTAGTTTGATCGTAAGGTGAGAAACTCGCCACGCGTATATACTTACGACCCGATAAACTGCTTACTCATTGCTGACGAAATTGACCGGTGAGTGTGAGTAATGGAATGCGGTGTAACGGTTGTTGGAACTTTGTAAAATAAAATATTTGTGGAGAGGGTCGTTGATAGAATCGATGTTCAACCAGTTGACGATAGATGGTATAGATGTGGCTTAATTATAAGCGACCTATATCGTACGAGAGAAGGAAAACTGATACACGCGGCTCGTTGAACAGAACTACGGTGAACGTTGAGTTCGAACATTGAAATTCCTTGCTGTACGTAAGCATCTATGAAAGCTGGGAAATTCGGAAGAATATCCCCCAGGTAAATAAGGATATTATCGTACCTTGTATGTTTCGTTCTAGGAAAACGTATATCTCTCCACCGAGCTCCTTGTATATGATATTTTTCATCCTGAAATTGCGCATTTGAGCGTTGTACTTTCAACGTTTCTTATTTTACTACTGTACTATACGTTATTAACACGGTACGGTACAGACAAGCAAAGATAAAAGCGAGTAAAGATAAAATACAATTCTCCTGAATCAACGTTGATGGCAGCTAGCGTGTATTTTCTTTAAATCGAAAGCTAAAATGAAATTTTAGACACGATTATTCCGACCTTTCGCGGGTAGGCTTGCTTGTTTATCGAAGTGTTTCGCGTTCCATCCAAAGGGAATAAATAATTTTCCATTTTAATCCTATTAAGAAGTATCGTACGAGAAATGTCTACCGTCGGTGCTTTGACCATCGTGTTAGTATTAATAATACGCGATAGGAGCTCTACCTTTACGCTAAAATATCTATTGCGACGAAGCTACGCATTATTAGCCAGGATTAACATCAGCTTTCTCTATAGTAGCTGATAACGGATATTTGAGAGGATTCGTCGAATACAAAGCGAATGTATAACGAACTCTAACATCAAAGAGAGTTTTGCCGTTAGGGAAAAAAGCTGCGATACCTTTTAGCGAATATTAGAATGAATAAAAGATAGTCCTGAGATAATACCTGCTCGAGAGATCGTACCAACGGCCACGGATGATCGAACGACTTGGACGTGTCCGTCTCAAGTACTATTTTTAAAACACGTATCAATGGCGCGTCGCTTAAAATTTCTCACAGACTCCTACGTTTATAAATCGTATTCTATCCGTACACCTCGTGTATATGTATGTCTTGTAGGTGTCTGTGGCTCTATGCGCGTGTCTGGAATACGTGTGTATCTGTGAAATAAGTTAGAAACGAGAGAATGAACGCACCGAAAGACGAGAATGAAAGACGAGACGATCATCGACTGTGACGAAACTATGACGGAATGCGCGAGCGAGTCCACTGGTTCATATAAATAGAATCGAGAATCTTTTCGATTCTATCGCCAATTACAAAAGTATCCTGTATCGCATCTCCGCAAAATTCTGTTTCCTCCGAAAAGATACCTCTCGCATCCGTATCCTTCGGCGTGTTAGTAAAACCAGCCATCCAGTACAGCGAGTAACTAAAGTTCGCGCTTGCATTAAATCAACCTAGAGTATATACGTACATATACCGGTTGAAATTCGATATAGAATCCGAGGTTCCGATCGGCGCAGTGCATTCGTTAGCCGGCAGTTTCTTTAACGCGGCGATAGACCGAGAGCGGAGCAGAAAGTGGAAGAATTATTGCCGTGCGTACAGATACGCCTAAGGGGCCTGGCTAACCCTTTACGATCCATTCAGACGATAACCGGGGAACGATAGCCGAGGATCGATAGCCGAGGATCGATAGCCGAGAAACGATAGCCGAGCATCGATGGCCGAGCATTATTGTGAAATTTTCTTATTACGTGTAAGACGAGGAGCCGCGTGATTTACCGTCTTTGAAAAGAACCGTCGAGAACGAGATCCCTAATTAAAGTCGTCCATATTACCGAGAGTTTACCAGTCGGCAGACCGTACGTAATTAATTCTCCGCAATATCTGGTTACCGTGCTCCACAGATACGACTGCAGATACCGCGTGCAAGAAAGAACGCGATGGAATTACTCGACTATTCGTGCGTAACGAAGCGAATTTACTCCGGAGCTGGTTCTTTTTTCGTGCCTTTCCTTTTCACCTTGTACCGCCACTGCCCACCCAGTTCCGTGTCGCGATCAACCTGAATTAACCCTCTCGACGCTGATACGATACGCATAGCGGTAAACAAAACGTCTTTCGAAAGAACTCGTCTTTGCCGATCTACGATATCTCCGCTCTGAACTGTGTTCGTTGTATCGTTTGTTCGCTGTGCTATCGTTTGTTCCCACATACTTCAACAAGCGGTTTTCCATGTTTTTATACATTTTCTTCCTTTTAAGTTAAACGCTCTTTGACCCGCGGCTGGTTTGCTTCGGCAAGTTGGTTTCTGAAGGCAGTGAAAGAAGGCAGCGAAAAAAGGCAGTAAAAAGCTTCGTTTGTATGTAGTAGCGAGTATGATGTAGCGACTAAGGTTTGGCCGGTTAGCCCACTAGCCGACTAACCGATTAATCGGCTCCCAAGAAGCAGATCAGTCGGTCGATTAGTCGTTTCTGCCGATTATTTTCAAACACCGCTACAAAGGAGAAGAAAGACAAGATTTCCTAATATCGTCCCTCGCATTCATCTTATGGCGACGAAATTAAGAAATAATGACCAAAGTACATGTTTGATTTGTTTCGGTAAATAACAATTGACATGTTTGATGTTTTATGTAATAACTACGTTACTTATGTAATAACTGCGTGATAACATGTACCTACAAGTAAGAATACTGCGTGGTAAGAAATAGTAAAATTATACTAATAGCGGTAAAGGAAGGGCATTGTATTTTTATTTCTATACCTTGTAAAGTTATCGGTAATACTAAAAATTTAAAGTCGATCGATCGGCTTCTTTTTGCCGACAAAAAGTGGCCGGGTAGTGGGTACAGCCCTAATTTCAACGTGAGCCACACGCGCGACGCTAAATGGAAATTTTATATACACTCGAGCTGAAGATCGAGCACAGGGTTCGAACCGCTTTCTACGCGCATCAGTGGATCGCTAGCGTCGATTTCTATAAGAAAGGAAGATAAAAGTCGAGTCGAAAGAGATAGAATCGTTGTTGCGCGAAGCACGATTCGTTTCGGCCAACGGACGGCAGCTGACGTGATTCGTTTACGCGAAAAAGACTATTTCGAAGAACCACGTAAACACCGGTGGTTTACCAATCGCTGCAAGTACAAACCGATAATTATGCAATGCATACGGTGGACTCGTGCGTGTCGCGGCGTTACAACGTCTCCAACTCGCCGCTTAATTTCCCGTTCAAAGTACACGATCAATTACGTAAACGTTGCTCTCTTTACTTTCCCGACGAAAGTGAATGCTGTGGCATCCGTCGCGTGTGTGTTTCGTCGAACCTCGTTCATTTAGCGCAACGAATGACCATGGACGCTTATTAGGAAGATTGTACTGCGAAGATAGGTATCATGGGCGTAGTATGGTACAATTGTGTGAAATCGATATTAGCGACCGGCCAGAGCTGGTAGACCTGACCGTGTTGGTAACCGTTTCCTCGCTTTTTTCGTTTTTGCTTTGTAAGAAGCAAAGAATCAAAGACTGTTATTAATTGCCATTCGCCCTCTGTATCAATTCGAAAGGTCGTAACAATTTGTCAAACATACGGAAATTTCGTCTTTTTATTTTCACTGAAAGAATTTTACCGAAAGAGGTTCACTTATCTTTCGGACCGCTGTGCCAATTTGGAATCGGAGACGAATCGAATTGGGACAACGAGTCCCTGTGAGTCTCAATGAGATTCTGAGTCCAACAATAGACGATATACAAGTTTCAGAGACTGAACAGATACGGTAGCGATATTAAATTTATGACATTAAGTTAATATCGTCCAGTATTAAATACTGTTCGGTATGAACGTCGACTAATGTTAAGTTGATCATCTGCTAATGTTTAGTCGATTGGAGATTCGGCTAATTTGAATCTAGGTCAGCCAAACCGAATGTTAAAAATTCGTTTAATGTGTCGTCGAACCTGTTCTTGGAAGATCGTGAACGAAGGTACAGGCGGGAGAACGCTAATGAAGATCTTTTGGCCGGTTTCCTGAATTTTGAATACGTTACGGTCGAAATTCGCTGCATTTGGCATGCAGGTGTGCAATGCAGAGACATTCCATATGTCCTTAGTATGGAAAACTATTCCGCGATTCTGTAGTTTCTACGTGAAACCACTTTCGTGAATTTCTAATAGAGTAATTACTATCGTAGAAAGGGGGGGGGGAAAGTGGAGGGAACTGCAGGAAATTATTTTCTGAATTTTGCTGAGAACAAAAGGGAAGAGGAAACTAAGAAATTCGAGACCAGGGAGGAGAAGTATATGTAAATTTTTCACCTAGAAAATAGCGAAAAGATCACGCATCGTCGCGTCGTAAATTCAGATCACGTAGTATACCTCCTGAATTTTTCGACGAGACAATTCTTAATAAGGTCCTTGAATTTATCTCGATATCGATTTTAACGTTCTCGAAACGTATATGTAAAAGCTCGACTTCTCCGATAAATGTTCCAACATTTATTCGCTTTTCGATCCCAACTCGACAAAAATGGAAAAAAACGTTGATCGCACGGTTTTGATACTTGCGACAGAGGAGAAACAGAGGAGAAACAGAGGAGAAACAGAGGAAAAACATACGACCCATTTCGTGGAAATTTTTCGTGTGACCGCTTCAACTGGATACAACGCGAAGAGAGTATCGCGAACGAAAAAGCGCACAGTCCATTAAGCACACGTTCCAGAAATCCGCCAAAAGAGCGACCCGGAGCGCAAAAGAATTAGCTGTCTTGTCCAATCTTTTTCGCGCGGTATCTTCGCTGCGAGAGGAACGGGAGCGGTGCATCTCGGCCGACGACAGAAAAGTGGCAGCGATGCGGCAGAATTTAAACGTTGCAAGTAGTCAGTCGCTCGCCAGGTGATCCTCGAATGGTCGATACGGGTGCCCTTATTACCGCTGTCTGTCCTTAATTCAGAGTTACGCCACTGCGGCGTGCATTCTACCCGCGGGGAATTGCTTTCACAGCTCGATGAGAATCCTCCGATTGCCCGAGTCGGAGGAAGTGAAAGAGCAAAGGTTGTTCTCCGCTACGTGACAGAATGTCGCCGCGATATTGGCGAACCGACAGACGCATGCGTCGCCGACGATTCGCCGCAATTTTGGAATCTTGTCAACAAACATCTCACTGTGCCCTTAACCCGTAAGCCGGACTAGCCTTTCGCACGCCCGCAACTCTGTTTTTTTCCACGTCGTGGCGTGATCGTCTACCGTCTACGATACTCGTCTGGTTGAAACGTTTAGTCGACGGGGATCTAGTCGAAAGATAATATCGATGCTTCCGTGGAGTACACGTACGTCTGCGCGAAGGGGATGAACGTTGTTTTCAAAGTGTCATCGTGTGCAGTGAATAATATCTTGGTAAAAGTGATTCTCTCAGATGTATCGATTTGTGTAGAGTGCGAGAGAATCTGTAAATCGAATGGTAGTTTAAAAGCGTTTCTATCGATTTCGAGGAAGTTTGAGTCGCTGATGAGTTGAAAATAATCGAAAGAGCTGCGTATACACGTGCTGCAAGATGGATGAGATAGAAGCTGAAACCGATCGTTCGATCGCCGCGACGCTGTCCAAAAGGTAGAACACAAAGATAATCAAGTATGGTGGAACGAATCGTTTTACAAATTACTGTCTTTCTTTTTCTTTTTTTTGTATACGTTTCACTGCCGTTAGTATTGGCTTCCAACGTATCGAGGTCATTCTCGACCACCCTCAGAAGGTCTGTTACAGCGGGAATCAGATTTCAGGGAACGTACGCTTAGATCTGGACGAACCAACAAGTGCTTTAGGTAAGCTACCGCCGAGGCGATTTAAAAATGAAAAATTAAGAAATAAAAAATCCAATTTAATTGCAAAGAAAACCGAGTCTCTACGACTTTAACCGTCGCGAAGCGCAAACCGTTTCGATCGAAGCAAATATTTCGAATCGCGCTTTCTCCAAAGAAACTTGTTCTCGCCGAGAATGGCAGAGTGTACTTTTAAGTTTATCAGATGTTCGCGAACAAACAGAGCAGACCGTCGCTGATGTGGTTTGCAATGGGGCATCGAAATTAATCTGAACGGAGCCGAGCGTCGGATAGCTTCGCCAGAGAACGGGACAACTATAGCTTCGAGTTTCGCTGGTTGGTGGTGTCGGCCACGTTATCTCCTCTACTGGCTCCGATTTATCGAGAGCCGACCCTGCTGTGTAGACAGATAGAGGGAACGCATCTCGCAGCAAGATATTCGATTGGCTCGTTGTAACGAGCCACGACTAACTTTATATTTATTTTCGCGATATTTACCTTTGTTGTCGCTTCGCAATCACAAAAATTTCTTCTCTGTTCGAGTCGAACGTGTGCCAAATGTGTCATCGATCGTGTTGCATAACGGGTGACCCAAAAGACTTTACTACCGCTCTGTATACGTCGTCCAGGCGATGTTACCGCGTGATTCTGGTATTGCAGGAACGCTCGTAGAGCGGATAGATAGAACGCAGGAAGAGTCTCTCGCGCGTTCATGACTGACTTTTCTTGCGCCGGAGAGATCGTTAAGCCGTGTCTAATACACAGTTCCTAGGAAAATACGAACACGTTTCTTGCACGTTCTCTGCCTTTTCAATTTTTCCTAATTCCAGCCGTTGCCCCATTACGTCTAACAAACGTTTAAATAATTTCCTACTCGAATCTACGAGTAACCATACAAGTGTATACGTTTGTATCGGAAAGTTTTTGCCTTCTCCTTATATTAGAATACATGTATTATAATTAGTAGCTTCCATTACCATCCTCCAACAAGGATTTTAGTTAATTTGCATATGAAATATCGTTTCTCCGAAATTCGAATTTAATCCGTTTTGTCCTATCGTTAATTACTCCGCAACGATGAAGAAGAGGGCGAAGAAAAAGACGAAGAAGATGAGGAAGAAGAAGAGAAAAGAAAAGACATTTATCACAAGACGCGTGTATTAAACGTTAAGCGGTTGGCAAAATGTTCATTTCGTTCCTTATCGGCTGCCATATTTAGAGGATTAAAGAGACAACGTTTCATATGCATCGAGCGATATAGTACGACGCATTTAACGATAAACCTTTTGCCATAGTATCGTTGTAAGTTGATCCTTCCCGCACGCAGGAATTAGACTTAAATGCAAGGGAGAGGCTCAGGTGTATTTTACCGATCGGTCGGCCGGAATTCGACGTAAGTTCTCGGCGTTCGAGAATTATCTTCACGTGGAGACGTACCTTGCTGGCGGTAAGTACACGAGATGGTAGTGATTGGAACACGAGTGCCGGGATGTTGGATTAACAGATTCTCGTCACGAGTAGATGGCAAAGAAAAGTCTATGATAACTGGAGGCGTCTATCCGTTCAGCCTAACGCTGCCAGAGAACTTGCCGTGCAGCTTCGAGGGCCGATACGGACGAGTACGGTACTCGATTAGGGCATTGTTGGACGTAACGACCATTTATCGGTTTTCCACCAATATTATTCCATTCACGGTGGCACCCATTCTTGACCTTAATCGCGATCCTCTCGCTCCCGTGAGTAGAAATCTAACAACCAACGATATTGCTTTTGCGATGTGATTTCGTTCCTCGGGCGCAACCAGACAGTGCGCTTTCGAATTAACGACTCGTTCTTGCGCTTCGCTAATGCCAGAAAACGTTCAGCCTGAGAGCGACACCGTTTAAAAGTTTCAACGATACGAACGATCGTTTCAGTTGCCAATAAGTATCAAACAGTCCAAGATGTATATCGGCCAAACGGAACCGATCAGCATGTCCATGACTGTTCCAGTTCGTGGTTACGTTCCTGGCCAGACTATACCGATCAACATCGTCGTGACGAATCCCACCACCGTCGTCGTTACGAAAATCAGAGTGGTTTTCAAAAAAGTATACCGTTTCCGTATAATTGTAACGTAGTTGGGGGATATTCTACCGCAGTTCTTGGACACGTTTTTCTATTCCTTCGAAGAATACAGCTTTAAAAGCGTTGTCTTCAACATTGCCAACATCGATTTTAACTTTTCTTTCTTCCTCTAAACAAATTTGCAAATGTTACCGAGACGCGGATAGAAATAAGATACTACGAGTTTCTTATAACGAGAAACTACCAGAGATGAAAAATGCCAAAGAAACCGTATAGGAGCACGTCTTACAAGAACAGTGGAATATCCTCTTTGATGTATCTCTTCTTTTTATGGCATGCTGCGAGTTATTTCCTAATTTGTTTAGCAAATATCGTAGTTAATAGCTTCGCTTTAGAGTTAGTAGTATTTAGAGTTACTAGCAACACCGCACCGTGGAAAAGATTTTTCCTCGAATTTTGTTTGCAAGCAGCACCTTTCGACGCAGCGTATTGCAGTAAAAGTATGTGGGTCATGCTCGAGATGTGTTTCTTTTATTACATTTTTATCCTGTCATCGGTTGTTTTAAATGATGCATATTTTCTTAGGTGGTGTCTTATCGTTCGACGGAAAAGTCGCGTAAGCACAAAGAAATCGTAGTAGAAGTAGAACAGCCCGTTAATAAAGACTGCGATACGTACGATGTCACGTTTGACGTTCCTGCAGTACCACCCACCGGGATGATCCACTGCAACATCATCGACGTTCTATACACGCTTAAAGTGAGACTGTCTGAAATTTAGTACTGCCTGCGTTCGACCGTAAAATCAAAATCAGCCGAGATTACAACTACCGAAAGAACCTAATTTCCATTCAAACGTAGCTTGGTACTTTGTGCCATCAGAGAAACTACACACAGCGTTAATTCCTACTTTTCGCGAACCAATTCGTCCCGTCGTTACGTAATCGCTGCGTTACGTAATTTCTAATATCCAGAGAAATAGCCGATCGCGATTTAATTCGATAATAGTAAAAGTCTTGCAATACCCTACGTTTTACCGTTCTCTATGCTCCGTCGTTAATCCAGCTATTCCTCTTTCGAGTTGTTCGAATCTTTTATCGCGAAAAAATTGCTCGAGTACGAGGAAAGCATAATAGAATCGTTCTCGCAATAGAAAGTTTCTCTTAAAATATACAAATTCTATATCGATGTAGCAAAGTTTTCGATTCGTCGTTAACTTTGACGAGTACAAGATTCGCTTCGGTCACTGGACAACGGTAAAAGAATTCTCATTAAAATTAATCGGATCGTTAAAAACGCAGCTTCAATACGTGTTTGCCAATGGTACGTGCAAACCAAGTACATACTACTTTGTCTTTACGCTCTTTATCCGAAAGGTCGAGGCCTGCGTAGACGTGAGCGAGTGGTACTACAGAATGTTTCAGAAGAACTTGAAACTGCGAACAAATGTAGTAGTCGGCACGGTGCCGCTTCAAAATTACGAAATCCCACAAAAAACAGCCGACGTGACGGAAGCTATTTCATTTCATCCCCCGTGTACCATGGCCACGGAAGAATACGCCAACGACACGCCGCCGTTGAAAAACTTGGAGAGAGAGGAAACTGCGAAACCAAGTTTGTCTTGTACGTACCGCCCCGTTACACAATATACAGCTGCTACATGTTAATTACCGGTATTTGCGGAAACTACCGGTTCGTTTACATTATTCTCCTCCTGCAGAGTGTAAATATCCCTGGTCAGTTAGAAACCTTCGCCACGGTAGCCACCTCGTCTTTCGCAATTAAAAGTTTCACTGAAATTCCGGCCGAACCTGTTGTCGCGCGTCCAGCGATCTTTGATCCGTGTATTCGAAATAATCGCCGACTGTATCGCATCGATGCGAATCAAGCGCCATTTTCTCCGATGAAATACGAATCGGAACATCGTGTGTTTCGTCGCACGATGCCACGCACTCTCCTAGCTTCGATCGCTAAAGACACTACGACGCTAACTACCTTTATGCGACATTCGGAAATCTCGATCGTAACGAGAACGAACGAACGGTCCTAGTCTCGATTTCGTGAATTTTTGCAGAAAGAATTCCCGACGATTGCTTGAAAGTAGCGCGAGAATTCGAGAAGAATAGAGCGAGCCGAGAAGAAATCTCCTCCATCTTCGTTACGATCTAAGGAGAATATTTGCAATCGAGAATTACAATAGAGAATTCTACTCGACAAACACTTACTCGCATCGCAACCTCATCCATTATCCGCTAAAACCAACTCATTGCCAAGTTTCTCTATCCATTTATTTGCCAAGTAGTTCTAGCGGGACTAGCAAAACTAAACTGTATGTTTCTTCCGACAGTGCCGCTGTACGAGAAAAGTCAAATATATCGATCCTCGAAACCGGACAGGGACGATCCCACGGGAGACGATGGTGACAGCGACGGAGAGGTCAAGCCATACTCGCCTATGTATCGCGTGTACACGTTCAAGTCGTCGCAGAAGAAGGTCCGTTAGATAAGTGCTCGACTTTGTAACTAGAAAGAGAGAGAGAGAGAGAGGGGGGGAAGAGGGAGAGGCTTGCTTAATTATTCGTTCAAAGATTCGCCGTTCGTTAGCGGTGTCCGCAACGGATCGCTGAGGAAGAAGAAGAAGAAGAAGAAGAAGAAGAAGAAGATCGTGATGCATCGTTGAAAGTAAAAAATAATTGTTCTTTCCAGAAATTGTATACATTCTAACCGAGGCGTGCGCAAAAGTGCACGCGTGAATTTTACGTCCAATTTCGCGCTTTATTCATCGACCGATTGCCTTCGATTCTTGCCTTTGACTTTTTATTTCTTATATACGAAAGAGTAGAAGGGAAAAATAGTAAAAAATAAAAGAGCATCGTTAGAAACACCGAATGAGATATGAAAATCCGTTGGGACCAAGCCGTGCGGCTAATTAAATTCCTTAAGTTGCGGGGAAAGTAACTCTATGATAATCGTCAGGCCGTGCAACATCGGATATCGTCGAAACGAAGTTTGCACCGAATAGATAACCAAACATGTATTGCTTCAGTGTTCAATAAAAATGTTCTCGACGAGTTTCCTTGCGAAATGAATTCCCGTCTTCTTTCCCTCTCCCGATGGAAAAACACCAAGTGGATCGATACGAATGAACTTTGTATAAAGTATTTATTGATAATTCAAAATTGTCTCGTGTTTGTTCCACAAACGTTCTAGATTAAGCAGGCTGATAGAAGCGTCGAGGAGGTGATGTCTCTGGAGAGTGGCACAAGCGAGAGGAATCCGATATATGAAATGAAAATTATGCATTAATTGTGCAACGAAATTAATAAGCGTATTTTAAATGGTGAGAATTTAATCGAGTATTTGAAATATAAATCAGCCATAAATGGTAATATGAATATTCATAATAACGGAATACTCGGTGCAATCAATTTCAACATTAGCAAATGCAAAAAGACCAACGACCGGCAATAAAACGCAAATTTACTGATATTCTTACATACGTTGGAAATCATCTTTAAAAGCTTCTATCGGCTTTAACACGATTGAAAAACCTGCGAGTTTTCTCGCTTCTTTCTCTCGTCGAATAAATATGCGCGCGTGTACCTTTTTCTTTCGTTAAAATGATATACGTGTGCTTTAAATAAAGCCGGACGAATGCGCGAGAAATTGCTGAAGATCGGAAAACGTATTTGACGCATCGCGCGGCATTCATACGAATCATTAAACGGTAGCAGCTTACCGTTTCGTAATCTTCTCGACATATGTACGGGCGAACGGTCTCGTTCGCATCGCACGCTTGAATTAATGACGTTGTTAATGCGTGATTCAACAATAACGTGCATCGATCGTCGTGGAAATGCAATTACAGAGAGTGGCGGTTGGTACAGGTGGCGAATAAACGGTGTGCAAGATCCGACGAGTGGAGGAAAAAAAAAGGCAAATGAAAAATCGCATCTATTCGTTGTGCCGTGGGATTTACTCTGATCGTAGCTCGTATTCAACGGAATAAATAAAAATACCGCGTTCGATGCTGCGACTATAACTTGCCACCGAATTTGACAAATACCGAAGGTTACGGACGCTCTTTGTTACCCCGCTCTTTGCTCTATACTTTCTGTTCGAGCTTGCTTCTTTCGCGAAATCGTGGAAAATTTATTAGTTTGTAATTTAATCGATACCTTATCGTTTGCGCGACGGAATAGACAATATTTGGCCGAGAAGATACTATGGGAGACAAGGCGGTGGTCGCAAAGACATCAACCATTCAAGTCTCGTTTAAACACTCGGAATACCTACGAAGGTTACGCTTTGGAATTTGCGTTGTTATTAAAAAATATTTTTTTTAGAGAATTTTCACTCCACTGACGAGATTTGTGAAAAAATCAACGAGAGAGACACGCGAAATTGTGTCGGACATAACTAAATATTTCACTCGCGTGAAAACGTTTGTTCTCTCTATAAATGGAAAACATTTCGAGGTTTCAAACGATAGGATTTAATTAGAGTTTCAAGATGCCAACAAACGTTCGTTCCAAGTTTCGTACGGTTGATTATTATTATGAAATTGAAACGTTCGTTCCGTGGAAAACAGCTTTTAAAGAAATCTGCCGCTAATCGAATCGCACCACGTTGAACTCTATGTATTATCAAGATGCATTCCATGGATCTCGACGTCGTGAAATTACTGTACTCTAGGCCGAATTCGACAGAGTGTGTAACCCTATCGGCTTCTTGATTTTGAGGTTGGCAACAGATGACGACGAAATTGGCAGGGAAGCTTCAACTTTGCGAGCTTTCGATATCGCGATGGTGGGTCTTTGATTACGGGCGCGCTGTCTAGCAAATGCTCCTCGTCTTCCTCTGTTCTCCTTCGTTTATGCTGCATCTTCCTCCATCACGCTGTGTATATCTACTTTGAAAGACCACATCATAGGTGGCCGAGTCTGGAGGTTCGGCTTAATCACGACACCGCAGCACGAGGTTATCCTAATTTCCTTGTGATTAAACGTTCCTGGCTTGTAACGTCGACCAAGCGACGTGAAATTCACGAAAATTCAAGTTCCTTGCAAACCAGCTTGGTCTTTCCTTTCAATTTTTCCGAGGTTAACTCGCAATCGCGTTACCGTTACCTATCCTCGCGAAATAATCCACGAAACCGCGTGTTTCAACTTAAAAATCTCTATGCTTGCCCTATTCGTGCAATTATATTCGTAAGAATACGCGTATTTTACGATAACCGGTTGAAAATACGTCTTACCTCTATCTATAGACATTCTCAGTTTATCCTTGGAAAATCGTCCGTCTATCATAATTTCCGCGCGATTATTAAGTAATTATGTGCGCGAAGCTCGTGTTACAATGGACTTATTATATTTAACGGCACGTCCGTTGGTTACAATTAATTTTGCAATCGAAAGGAGTATTACGAGGCGGTGTCGAAAATTAATTTCTAATCGGCTATTACGCTTTCAACCTTATTCGGGCAAACGAAGAAACGAAAGCTCGTCGTACGGCGGCTGATCGATCTTTAGCGCGAGGTCAGGTCGCCTCGATATACCCTTACGTCGAAGTCACAGCGTCAGAGTGCGCACCTAATTAAAAGTTCGTACTACTTTCGTAGAACCCGGTGTTACAACTATCGGCTGTCGCAAGAACGAGCTTCCGCAAAGGACCGTCGCTCGCCTAGCATTTGAAATTCCTCGTGTCGTAACTAGAAAAATTCTTTCGGAAAATTCGACTTGGTCTCGCCAGACTCTGTAGTCCCGCGTTTGCCGGAAATCGACGAAAAAATACGACGAGAGCTAAATGAAAGACAAAAGCATCGCCAGGTGAAGTAATTCTTGGTCGATCGAAGGTTTGTTCGTCGAATATATTTCCAGCGAAGCTTCCAACTTTGTTCGTACGAAATTCTTATAAAACGCTCTAAACGTATAGAACGGTAATTCGATTTCCACGCGAAATTGCAGAAGAATTATCTAAAAGTTATCGGTTTCGATTTTACGGGAGACTTACATTGAGAATAAAATAGGGTACGAGCAACGTTCGGAAGGTAAACGGGGCGATCGAACCGAAAACGCGAGGGTTGTGCTCTTTGGAAAAATTGAAGGGTAATCCTTCATGAGGCAAGCAGGCGATGCACTCGCTCCTACCCGACTGCTTACTTTTTTCTTCGAGCCCGTAGACTCTGAAAATCGGGTTTGCGATACAACGAGGGCTTTCAAGGTAGCGCACAATGTTGGCACTTGCCAACCGAACGATAAAGTTTCCTCTGAATTTCCCGCAGCGCCCCTGGCAGGAGGCGAGTTTACGCGGATTTGCTCCAATCAGAGTTTGTTACGTATACACACACGGCGGATAGTTACCAATGAAAACACTCGCGACGATGACATCCTCCTCGATACAGCGATATCTATACATCGCACTAGCGGACCGATACTTTGCTCTTCCTTCGTTTCGTTAGTTATCTCGTAATAATCTTCACGCGGATAATCCTGGATAATTATTATCTCGCATTCGCTTCGATTCCCTATATGTTTATTTAGTGAAATTTTAACGCGAAGAGCAAAGCGCAGATGGTCGGATGTCGCGAAATCAAATCGTTTAATCAAACTTTGTACAACGTTACATCGTCGAAATGTTTCCTACGATTTCGTTGTACGATTTGCGACCGCTGATAGACTTTTCCCGATTCAAGTATAATCGAGATGTAATCAAGGATAATCGAGATTCTACCGTATCTACCTTTACGAATGGAACTGATAAAGCGCTTGTAGCAACAACTAATGGCTCTGCGCGCGTGTATTCAACGACAAACATGTCCTAATTCCTTCGGGAATTCCAGAAATCGAACGTCATAAGCCTATCAAGTGTCTACAATCGATCCTACACCTGACTAAACCTACCGCATAATTTCCCAATAAACTTTCAACCGAGCAAACATTCTCCAACGAACAAATTCGCAAACAGTATCTACGGTGCTTAGTTTACACACAACAGTTCGAGTCGAGTCACTTAATTTTTAAGCGTGCCGTTTCAACTTGTACTATTCTGCATTTTACGCGACAAGCAACATTCGTGGCATTTAATTATCGCCATCGCTCGACTCCAATCCAACGGAACCGCTGCGTTTACCTACGATCCGGAGATATCCGGTATTAACTGGAATTAATTCACGATCGCTACATTTTTTCCGGTCATACGGCTTGGATACGGCTAGAGGTGAAAGTCGAAAGACCGAGAAAAGATAAGAAGAAAGATGGTTGGCCGCGTGATACCAGCCAAGAGCGATGCGAAAACTTGTACACCATCGCCCGATGGATTTCCTTTGAATTTCAACGGTCGAGAGAGAATCGCAAACCTCAGAGAACGCGCGACCCACGTTTTCATTTACCCCCGGGACAACCGTGTGTACAGCGGCGAATTTAAATCCTGTCCATTCTTCCCCTGCCCTCTGGAAGCGTCTTTTCGCGCATAATTCTCCGCAGACGCATGAAAACGTTACACGACGAAGGAAACCAGTCGGAGTTTACGAGCGCGCGATTAAAACGTCCGTACGGGTCTCACCGGCACGAATTACCAAGGTAAGTCACTTTCGACCTTATTACCCTCGCACTTTCCACCCTGAAAAAGGAAGACGTTTCTATCGTTGGTTCGCGCTTATTCAATTCGCCGATCCCCTTACAGATGTACCACCGCTTGGAGAAAACCGCGAGATCGATGCCTCTTTGCTCTGCTCTTCAAAGTATCTTTACTTTTAAAGCCCCTCTAACGAACGCTAAATGCCGGTAAAACTTCCGCCTCCTGGACGATTCGAAAGATATTTTGATATTTCGAGTTACCAACTGTCTCTGTAAATTTATTCCTCGCCTAGTAAACCTTCTTCCCTACTGTTATACTTGTCAACGTCGCAAATTCGCTTGCTCGGACTTGGAAACGCGAAGATTCAAGAAGAATCGCCAGTGACGTTGCCCGATTCGTGTGGATTCGTATTGTATCTCTAACGTCGCCAAGCACGCTCGCTTCGGAATTGCGAGTTGTCAAATCGAATTATTTGCCACACACTGTGTTCATTCGTCGTACCTTCGTACATCTCGGACATTCTGCGATCTTTATTCGCGAGATTGTCGAGCATTATCGTCAGTCGCTTCGTTAAAACAGTCATTGTGCCATGGCCCTCGTAGGTGGCTACATAAATCCGAGACTTATTGAGCCGCATAGTTAAGTACGGGCGGTTAAAACAATTAGCCGCGCTCGACGCGGCTGCACTAGCCCCGGTGTAAACAGCCCTCAGCAGTAATTCTGTTATCGGCGCTCGACGAGCATTCATAGGCTTAACGGGGCTTATTTCCTCTCTCCCCGTTCTAACCATTTACTCCTCTCTCTCTCTCTCTCTCTCCCTCTCCTCAACCCTTGCCCGCTGTCCATCTCTATCTTGCTACCTACCGGCTGAATTAGGAGTCAGCTTTATCATATCCAGAGTGCATCAATTTGAGCGACATCGGCGATGAAGTCGACTTTTGAATACTCGAAGCTCACGCGTCACGGGTGAAGAGGATTTATAACTTCTCCATGTTCCGCCGAAAATTGTGATGGATGCCTCGGTGGTGCGCCACCGCGCACTTTCCTTTCTTCGTCCCTTCGTGTCCAACTGTTGGATAATATCACTTTTTGAAACTTTGTGACAGTAAATACCAGCTAAGTACATACGTACATACACGCTTTTCTCTGTCCATTATAGAACAGAGATTATACGAATAAACGATATTCGCTATTAACGAATAATACAGCTCGGCAGTATTTCCAAGCATAAACGGTGTAGTAATAAAGGGCGCTGAAAAAGAAACGACTCTAGAAGCCAGAAGGGCCATCAAAGTATCCACTCGATGTAACCGAACAACCGCGAGTGGAATATTCATTTTATTTCGCAACTCTAATCTACTATAGCTATTGAATAGAAAATTCTCAAATGAAATCGCGATGAGTGCTTTGTCGTTTTTGCGATATTAATTTACCATCGATAAAAAAAAAAAAAAGAAACAAGAAAAAAGAGAGAAAATTCACGCGTGAATTGTTTGCGCGACACTAACAACCATCGATTTATGCACTCAAATCTATGTATTCGCAACGCTAACAACGGTCCAGCGTAGCCGTATAAGAGGCTACTGGTGAAACTGCGTCTGACGATCCAGAAGCAGGGACGTGCTTCCACGATCCAGTGGAAGAAGGATCGGGCATCGAATATAAACGCAACGCTACTTTAAAAAACGCGATCACTCGTCGACGCAACTCTAACAAGAAAACTAATTGAAACAATCGCGATTGCAAGCCGCAACGCTAATTCTTGAAACAAAGATAAAACTAATATCCACGTGTGAATCAAATATTATACTAAGCTGGTACAAACTGCAATATTATAAAATTAACGAAACGTTAATACCTTTAAATCTAATTTTAAACGAATTGCAAAATTGCAAAAGAAAATCGCGATATCGTGATTCGCAACTCTAAAGCAAACGCGATTATCATTTCGTCGCAACTCTGATTCAAACCGAGATCGTTCTCTCGCGACACTAATCAAAAGAATCGCGATTTGCCCGATGTAGTGGAAGGCTGACGTAGTGCAACCATTTAGGAGGTTGCCGATGAACGATCACATTTGTACAGCTCTTGCAGCTGTATCGAGCGATCCAGGAACAGTGTTCGACAAATGCAGTCGAAGGGATTGGGCATTTTGCAAACGCAACTCTACTTAACAAAACGCGATCGTTCGTTGTCGCAACGCTAACAGGAAAAATAATTAGAAATCGCGATGGGATAATATCGCAACGCTAACTCTTAAAGCGAATTCGATGAAAATTGCTATTTACTATATGAAAAAGCTACTTCAAATATTCCGATATTGCGATGCTACAAAATACTATAAAATTAATTGAAATCTAGCATTTTTATAATCTAATTTTAAACAATAGAAAGAAGGATAAATTCTCTGAGAAGTTCTAAAAGTTCTAAAAATGGCAAAAGACAATCGCGATATCGTGATTCGCAACTCTAAAGCAAACGCGATTATCGTTTTATCGCAACTCTAACTCAAACCGTGTTCGTTCTCTCGCGACACTAATCAAAAGCCGCGATATTCCTGCGCGACTCTAATTCAACCCGTAATTAATCTCTCGCGACACTAATAAGAAAAACCACGATTTGGGGATAGGTGACGATGGACCGATATATACATCGGCCAAAAAAAAAGAAAAAAAAAAATACTACAAATACTACAAGCGAGCATAGTGACAAAGTAGTAACGAGAATGACTTTCCATGCTCTGGATCACCCAGAGGATGGAGAGCCATTGGTAGTTGCCCTCTTGAGCGGCAGTTTGCCGGGCCTCTTCGGCTTATAGCCTCTTCTTTCTTCGGGCGCGATGCCCGCTGAAACTTAAATCTAAACTCGAGTCTTTCTAATCGCAAAATAAAAAATAACTTATAAAGGTGAAATAAAAAATAAATCGCGAATGCTATTCCCAGTGCACATGGACGACCAACGATCGTAGAGACCGCTGTCCGTTCGCATGTGCGTGCTCGAGTAATAAACGTTCGTTTCGGAACCGTACTCGCGACCACGACCGCGATATTCGAAAAATCGATGGGCAAGGCTCAAGACAAACGGTATGCTCCATTCGTGATGCCAGCCTCACCGTCAATTTTTCAAATCAAATTTCCTGAAACAGGTTGGACACGCGAAAACGCGCCTACCCGACGAAAGACTGTGCCAACCTGCCCGGCCCTACCTACTTAAAGTAAACATTCATACCAGAAAATATGCTACCTATCCTCGCCCGGGAACCTATATTTAAAATGGGGAAAATAGCAAAACATGCACACCAACACATTCGCTCCACGGTTCTCACACATAACCCGGGCGCAAAGGCCTACACTAGAGAGACGTCCCGGGACGCCTCCGACACCCGAGTTTGGCATACAACATTCACACTCTAATTTACGTACCATTTTCCTGAAATCGACTGACGATGGCTAGCGACCATTGCGTAAAATATGCTAAATACATTACGTGTATTTCCACTTTAATTTAAAAGTACGTCGGAATTTTAGATTTAACTAAGAATTCATAATCACGTTGTATACGTTGTATAATAATAATATATCATCTAGAGAAATATTAGAATAGATGACACGTATAGTTTGATATTACTATAGGTAAGCTTAATAACATATTGGTTATACCCTGCTATACATATTATATTATTTAATAGCATTGTTATTGTAAAATGAAATTTGCAAGTATATATTTAC
This sequence comes from Bombus waltoni, assembly GCA_014737395.1. Lineage (NCBI taxonomy): Eukaryota > Metazoa > Arthropoda > Insecta > Hymenoptera > Apidae > Bombus > Bombus waltoni. The sequence goes on from JACXII010000050.1 coordinate 2,188,069, forward strand.
TTTAGCGTTATAACGAATTAACGAAAACGACGCAATTCCACAGCCTAGCCACGCACACATAATGTGGAAAATACGTCGCGCACGATACACTAACGCACCGTCAGTCGCTGAGAAATTATTAAGCTTATAAACTATTCATCATGCCCATTGCCTCTCTCCCACCCAAGTAGCACCTGGGCACGTGAGTAAGATCCTGACAATGAGCATGGAAGGGGTTAAATCTGAAAATCCTGAGCTAAAAATTTGATTAGCGTATCTATTAAATTTTATATCTTGCGGCCTAATATTCTTTGATTTTGCAATCTCGATTCATTTCGAATTTTAATCACTCTGTTTATACGCGTTTTAATTTATTCATTTTAGAATTTACTAAAAGGCTAACACAACTTGAATGAAAGAATAGAATGGAAAGGATAAACTTATTTAAAAAATGGATCAAGACTCGATAAATGCAAATAATAATAAAATACAATGGATATAATAGACGGACTCTCGGTGGAATATTAATGGAAATAACCTCAGGCGATTCCTTCGTCAAAACACACCTTTAAAAACAAAGAAGCGTATATCGAACATGCTTCGATTCGGAAATCTGCCTGTCGCAAAGTGTCTTCTTGCACGGAATTTAATACATCCTTGGACGGACGAAACTGGGCTTTAATATCTTTGTACATTTCTAACTTTACCGAAATTATACTGTATATGGAACTTAAACAACAAAGTTATTCCATATCATGGTAAAGCAGGAGGTAAAATTAAATTAAATGTATAGCAGGTATCGTGGTTAATGATAATAATAATAATTTCAGTCGCAATTGCGATTTCTCAAAATAACAAAGTCTGAGGGTGTCAGACTTCTTCGCTACAAAATACTCGAGTCAGTCTGATGTTCCTTATTTATTTGAATATTCATACTTTATTTATCCATTACTCTGATATAATGAATGCAGAATGTCATTTTCACTCGCACATACATAAACTAGTTATCAATTCTATGATCAACGCATCGTCACTAATATTAAAAAACGCGATGTGCAAGAAGACCTATCCTGAACTAATAAATAAAACACAGAAAAGAAAATGTTACTACTCACGAGTACAACAAATACCCGCGGTCACTATGCTCGTTAAGAAATCTACGTAGTACAACCAGTCACCGGTGCCGATTCGGACCTTTCGTCCTACGACATGATCGAGTGACCGGAGGAACAAAAATGCATGCGACTCACGATTAGATGCGAAGAACGTTGTCGTCAATATTGTTGTAACCCAGGTGAAGTCATTGTGAAACCGCCATCGAATAGTAATCGTGGAATCCCATGGAAGAAACGAAGGTTGTAAGGAATCTATAACAAAACGGAAAATATTACAATTTATCGTCAAAGACAGCGTTAGTCACAGACGGTGAAAGATTTAAATAATAACAGATTGGTTTCTATTAAACGTAAAATTTGAATGACAATATACGATTCGAGAAGGAAAAGTTTAAACTTGCGAAATTTTCAGATTCCATTTTTTAATTAATGGTAAAGGAACAGAATTAAACGAAACAAAAGATGCTTACGTTCTTGGCTTTCAAAACACCGCAAGATCCTTTCCAGGCAACAGAAAGAAAAGGAAGGAGCGAAAAACCTGTAACAAAATATTAATTATTATAATTAGTTTTGAAAAACGCAGCGATGATTGTTAAAGAAATTTAAGATAATAAAATATAAAACTCTATGAAAACTAGCAACTCTGATATAAACTTTTAAATTAAACCTTATTGTCTAACTAATAATAATTAAAGTAATTTTATAATGAAATAATTATTGTTTAGTAATAAAATATCCAAAAATTCTTACGTGCTCAGCTTTGAAGCATCGTTACGCCCTTCCCGGAAAACTGGGGAACGTAAAAGTCGTGAAAAACCTGAAACAAAACATGTTAAATATCATAACTTGTTCTTAGAAATATAGTATTTATTGGTCACAGAGTTTGGAAGAGTGAAAAGTAAGACTTTACTCGAACTTGAAATTTTAACGACAATAAGAATTGAAATTCTGGAATAAAGTCTAATTACTATAAAAATTGGAACTTTAAAAGACAAATCTTAAATTGAGAAATTAATTTATTGTATACTTCGACGTAAAAACTTTAATATCCCATTTCAATAAATAGTTTAAATTAACAATAGTTCAAACGAAACATGAATATTAAAATAGAGTACAATGTACAAACAAAAAAAATACTTACGTTCTTGAACTCCAGGAGAGGCTTTATCCTCTTGCGAGACCTGCGACTCTAGCGCGGAAAACGAATGTCTAAAAAAAAGATATATAAAAAAAGGAAAAATAAAAGACTATCAATCCGTCCGTTTAAGTAATAATCGGCAAACACACTGACTCTAATTTCGCGTGTGATCGTTACAATTAAATTTAATGAGAGCTACGATGCTCTAAAGAATATTAAAAATAACATAACTAGCAAACACTGACTCTACCGATCGCATTGCGCGCAATCACCAAAAGTTATCAACTATTTTCTTACGAAAATACTGCCATTTCAAAACTGTGAACAAATTATTACTCGTTTAGTATAGACAACAAAATATCATATTATCAAAAATATATAATATGCTTTGATATTATATAATATAGTCAAGATATAGTCGTACATTATAAAATACTTGGTAACACGTATCGAATATCTATGAGTATTCTGCGATGCAACCAATTTGAAAAAATTCCAACTCTGACTGCCCGCTATTAGATTTTAGAAATTTATTTCGTATCAAACAAATATGGCGTGCTTTTCTTGTCAGTTAAACATATCTGCGCAATAGGCAAAAAACACGATGCGCAGAAAGTACTCAAATCTATCTGCGATAATATCCCTTGAATTTTTCGAAAATGATATAAATTATTGAAAAAACATCGGAATAACAATACTACGATTTATTATTACCCATCGTAATCGATATTATAATCAATTACGATAGGTAATAATAATATATTGGTTCTCGATGCTTTCTCGATGTAGGTATGAGCTTCGTTGAATATCAATAATCATCTATTCGCATCCAAATTCGACAAATCGCTCTAAATTGTATTAGATTATGATATAAAATGAAACAAATTAAGATTCTCACCATTTTGAAGCAATAACTTGGTCTGGTATATTAAATTTTCTACTTTTATAACGAGCTCTTAGAAGTTGCTTCCTCGTTTCGATATAACACCGCGCGAAATGGTATAATTTTAAATTTTAATTCCTAGTTCTGCCACCAGGGCGGAGATGACCGAGATACGTATCATCGGAGAGGAAATTGTCTCTGCCACTCTCTCTGGTATCGCGTATACTGTCAAAGAGAAAATTTCCTCTCTGACACGGTATGCGTAGCATTGCACACTGATGCCACTCGTTGATCGGTATTACACTTGCATATTTACTATCTTTATATGTCTGTGATCCTGTACCTTTATCCTGTACCATGTTTGTGATATAAAAATATAAATAATCTGACTGTTTATGCTCTGTCGATAAAATCTGAATGTATACGCAATTATCAGGTTTGCCACTACGTGGCGCATATGTTTACGAATTCTATGTAAGATTGGAAATCTTCTAACACGCCATTTTAAAGTGCAGTGTCATCAGCGCGCCGTGAAAAGTAAATTAACCGCGTGTAGAGTTTTTAATATATTTATCAAAACAAGGTGTTTGAAATATCAAGTATGTCAGGAGGAGCTCTATTTGGAAATAATGCTTCACGCGGAACCCCTAAAAATTTGGTCGAATTTAAAGCAGGAAAAATGACTATGAAGGGAAAGATGGTTTATCCAGATATTCGAAAAGGACAGCTTTACGTTTACCAATCTGATGATTCATTAATGCATTTTTGTTGGAAAGATCGTGTGTCAGGATATGTTGAGGATGTAAAGATATTTTTTATTATCTTTAAAATTCATTACAATTCAAAAATATTTATTATTTGTACAATTGTTATACTTCTTTCAAATTCTGTTTAGATTTCTCTATAATCATCTTATCGATATTCTTTATTTATTTATAGGACCTGATTATTTTCCCTGATGATTGTGAATTTAAACATGTTCCCCAATGTAAAACCGGAAGAGTATACCTCTTACGATTTAAATCATCGAACAAAAAATTCTTTGTTTGGCTTCAGGTAAGATGGGTTTCGATATTAAATATTAAATTTCATACATTTGTTTATATTTTGTACAAATTATATCGTAGAAAGTTAGTATTTATGAAGGGAATAAAAAAGCTGTAGATTTTTAAAATAACAAAGACATAGCGATTGTTTCTACAATGTTCACAAATTACTTGTTAGGTAATTTTCTTAGTTAATAATCAACTTGTTAAGAAACTTTACATGTTATATATGAAACTTTTGAAATTAATTTTAAACATGCGTTATATTATACAGAGTATTTTGTATACTGGATACGATAGGGTATCTCACAAAGGATTAAAGTTATCGAAAAAACGTTTTCATAAAAGTTGTATGACCAATTATCTTTTTACAGGTTGAATAGTAGAATGGTTCTATGGTTTTTTTAAGTGGGTCCATATATGTGTTAATATACTAATCAATCCACCGTGGCATTTTCTATAAACAAAGTATTGACCTATTTATGTTGAAAAACTATTTGTTTAGTAGATATTTAAAATTTAACGAGACAATATTCTTGTGTTTACATTGTCTTTATTTTTCATACGTTACAATGTAAACATAAGATAACCGTTTCGCGTCTTTCCTTGTCTTTCATACAACAAATTAAATTTAAAATATTTGCTAAACTAATAGTTTTTTGACATATATACGTTAACAGTTTTTTATAGAGAACGCCAAGGTGGATCGATTAGTATATTAAAAAATATATGATTCCATTAAAAAAAAATAAAGTTGTACTTAAAATCTCCTCCGCTACTGGATCCGCAAAAAAATAATTTTCACCATATGATGCCTCTTTTCAACCCAAACGACTTTTGTTAAAACATTTTTTTGATAATTTTAATATCTCGTCAGATATCCTACCATTTCCAGTTAAACAAAACGCTCTATGTGTATATAATAGATTATGTACAATAATATATGCATGACACATGTAAAATCATATCATCCAAAAAAATTAAATCGATGATTAATTAGATTAAACATTATATAAAGTGTATTATCTTTTGTTTATTTATTTATTTATTACTACCATCATTCTTGCCTTAGACTTCGGCTCATTATCATCTGAGGTAGTAATGGATTTCAAATATAAATAAGAATGTAATAATATTTTTATACAAAATATTGTAGAATGTACTATGAAGTAACTAAGATATATAGGTATATCGCATAAAACATATGTATGTACTTTGCATAGTCTAGGAAAAGATATAATAATTCCACAAAAATTGATAAGATATTTTAGTAATTAGGTAATGTTACGTGCCTCATTTTTATACAGGATCTTAAAACAGATAAAGATGAAGAATATTGTAGAAAAATTAATGAAGTTCTTAACAATCCACCAACTCCTGGATCACAAAGAAGTGGTAGTACAAATCCAGAAGGAGATCTGCAAAATTTATTAAATAATATGTCACAACAGCAGTTAATGCAATTATTTGGTGGTGTAGGCCAAATTGGTTTAGGTAGTTTATTGGGTACAATGAATAGACCTCAAGGTGTACAAAGTACTAGAGCATCTACAACAACTGCATCGACTCGAGCTACTACAAATACTTCAAGACCTGCTACGCAAATAATATCTTCAGCATCATCTGCTAATGATCCCCCTAAACCTAATAGTAAGCGTATTTATTGTATAGTTTATTCTATAATTTGTATAAGTGATTCATGTAAATCTCTGCTTAGGTGATAATAAATCATCATCAAGAACATCAGGTACATCAACACCTGCTTCAACAACGACAACAACAACAACAACAACAAATACAAATAACAAAATTCAACTTAGTGATCTACAAAACTTCTTATCAGAGATTCCAACACCTACAGGAACAGAATCTGTTGTTCAGGTAATATCTTTTATCCACATATAGCTTTATATAATATATTTTATTTTTTCTAAATTTTCAGCATTTCAATAACATTATTATTATTATAAAACTACCTCATTTTCAAAATATTAATATAAACGGGCCTACCTACTATTTAGGTTCTAACAGCTAACAATCTATACCCAGGAATAATAATGGTCTAAATTAAATGATGTATGACAATTTACATTGTCACTCAATAATATTTTATGTAGAATATCTTGTATATCTTTTTTTTTTATTATAGCTTTTTTATTCAATCAAATCAAAGACAACAATCATTGAAACCACAACTTTAAAATAATCTTGTACATAAGAAATACACATAAATTAGAATTAGAAGAAAGAACACAATAGGACAGAAAGCAACAACAGAAAGCATCTTTATACTCTTTCAAAAATATTAAAAATGATAAATGTGCATTTATAAAGGTAGTCAATTTTATATTATATTGCTAATGAAAATTGAAATATTCTGATAACAGTTATAACAAATAGAAGAAATATAAATATAATAAAGATATAAAATACTAAGCCAACAAAAAGAAGATATTATACGTATATTATGAAAATATTAAATGCTATGCGACTATACAAATTTTTTTTACAAAAATGTTTGCTAAATGAAATAATATATATTTATGTCTCATTTTCTCTTTCTCTCTTTTTTTCCTTTTTATCTGGATTATTTAACGTTGGATCAATCACTTATATGGGTTATTAACGACTCAAGGGCGAGATCATTTTCTCTGCAACAAAGAACATATACATTATTTCAGTACGAATATTTAATGAAATCAAACAGATAATTGTCATTAGTTTGGCATATATCTTAAGATGAAATTTATTTTGTTAACAGCTTCTTTTTTTCTGACATACTATATGTTGTTTTCTGTCATACTACATAATGTTACATTACATTAGAAATGTCTCTTGTATCCATGTTATTTTGCATATGAATTGCATATGAATGAATTAATCATTTTTTTCTTTTAATACAGAAATTTCCGATGTACAGAGTATGATCTTATAATAATTTTATATTTAATTTTTGTGTTATTATTTTATTTTACATATATACATACAGATTAGATAACTTCTGTGCAAACACGCACGCGCGCGCACACACACACACATCGATGCTATATATCACATAATTTATCAAATATATTTCGTATTTTATATTATATTATAATTAAATATTTTAATATTGTCTAATTACATTTTGTTCAGTGACAACAATTATTAAACAGTAGTTCAGTGTAATGCTTTTTTTTATTAATTATATCTTTTCTTTCAGCTGTTATCATTATCAGGAACAGAATGGTATTCTTGATAACATACTTGAAATGATATTTCATTGTTTAATGACTTGAAATTATTTCCTTTCTAAGCAGCTCTTTAAAATATATTCTTTTATGTGTCATTTTTTAATATCACAAGGTTGATTTAATATAAACATTTTCGTGGTATAAATTATTAAATTTCAAGGCCAGGTATTAATGAATATTTTATATACTTATTTATCAGAATTAACACATGTGTCAAATAATTACAAATATAATAATTTTTAATTCGTACAAACCAATATTTACTTTTTTAACAGTTATAGATTTTTTGTTATTATAAATGTGAAATTTTCAATGTACTAATTAAATTATTGGTATTATTTATATTGGTATTATTTATAAATCTCAAAGATAGCATTTAATGTATAATATATTTTTATATATTGCGTGTCTTTCTTCTGGAACTAATATGATTCTAATTCAAATGAAGAATAATTTATTAAACTATATGTGGTATACTAGTAGCATACACAGTTTTTATCTATTTAATATTTTTATTTTATTATTTGTATGCTTTTCATTCATTTAAAAATAAATAAACGAATAAACAAAAAAATAGGATATAATAAATAAACGAATAATATATATTAAATGTTATAAATTTTTTATTTTAGCTGTGTAATGTATTAATTTTTATCATTTCATAGAGTCAGTGCTACCACCAATAGTTGAAACGCAGTATAGAGCCACTAAAACTATTACTAAAAAATCAGAGGGCAGAGGCATGGTTGTTTCGTTATTTAATATTCTTTTCCACATGAACTTTTCCTGGCTGTCGGAGACTCTCGCTCTGTTGAGTAGTTGGGGAAGTTTCTCTGGGATTATTTGTTGTTTTCGGCCACCTACAGCACAGCTTATTGTCCGGCAGAGGGGAGTAGCAACTGAGCTGACCAATGCCATCCCTGCGGCGATTTCTGCAACGGAAAGCTTGGAGCGTGCAATGAGCCCGCACTTACCACCAGGGGATCACCTGTGTACCACGCTAGTGTCTCCCCAGTTCTCCCAGGCGCTATCAATGTTCTGGTCTGCTTTGCAGTCAGGCCAGGCGGGACCTGTCATCCGTCAATTTGGCTTGGGTCCAGATGCTGTCAATGCTGCAGCCAGTGGAAACATTGAAGAATTCGTCACTGCTCTCGAGTCTGAAGCTAAGAGTGGCCAAGAACAAACGCAGCAAGGACAAGAGGACAAAAATGCTAAACAAGCTCCACCAGCATCTAGTCCTGATAAGAAAGGTGACGATGATGAAGGATTGGATTTAGATTAAAAATAGAATTTAACAATATTTTCATTTAGAAGATATACAATGTGTATTACATTATAATCGTTTATGTGTAATAAATAATTCCTTAATGAATGATATACTTTGTTATAATATAATGATATTTACATATATCTCTCCTTCTTATTGTAAATATATCAAGTTTTTTAAATCTCAAATCCTATAAAATTTGTATAATAAAACATTAATGAATAAATCAAAATTGAAAATCATTTTCAAATTGAATTTTTTAATTTTGTAATATATTGTATTTAGTTAATATTATTAATATAATGATTTATTATTGATACATATTAATAATACATGTAGTTATACTTTTTGTGTATATAATTGTTAGCCTTTACAGATGTCCAATATGTATAGATATTTCAGGTAACATTAATCTCTATCGCATAAAAATATAAATAAATATTAATGTATATAATCATCCTAAAAATTCGAATTTAACAAATAATTCTTGTCTTTTCAAATTTAATTGGTTATAATAAAATACTATTTTTATATTTGTAATTAATTAAAGATATATTGTTTTTCAATTAAGTGTTTTTAAACGAATTATGGATGAACATTTATGAACATACTAAAGCAAAGTAAGCACTGAAAAGTATAAAATTTCCAACTTATGTACATATTTATATATAATTTCATATTCTTCGATATTTAATAGCGGGAATATAATTGACCAATAGAGGAATACTGTTTACGACGCACAAACACGTTATTGGCCAACACCGATAATCGATATAGAAGATTAAACATAGTCATTCTATCGTGTTCTGCGTAAAATTGCACAACTTGTGTCAAGAAACAGTTGTTATGCGAATTCAATATTTCTTCTCGGTTCTTCGAGTATTTAATATAGTTATCTCGTATTAATATTATATATTAACAAGTTTTTTCCTTATAGCATAAACATTGGCAAACGCGTATAACCTATGTTGTCAGATAGTTGTATAGTTAATTCACAGAATTTCTCATTGGTCTGCCGATTATGACATCATCCAGGAGCGGCTCAAAACAAGAAATCATATATTTGAAAGTACTTTTCTATATTTTATTTAAAAATAGCTGTAATTTAAAAAATGGTAAAGTATAAGTATTTCTAGTTGCACAAAACTCGTAATTATATAATATTTAATGTGTACAATTTTATAATAAAGTTACGTTAAAATAAAATTCATTTTAACGATATTATGATTAAATTAAATATTTTATTGATAGTCTCTCCAATATCCAACTTATACAGAAATTAATGGTCTTTTTCATTATTTTTCTTACAAAGAATTATATGTTGTTTAATAATGTACAACTAGTTGATAGTTCAAAAATTCTGTATTTGTATAATATGTCATATTAAATCAAAGATAAAAAGATTTAACATTAAATCCTTATTGCACAGACTGTTACTATATATAATACTATATACAGTTTAATGATATGTAACAAGTAAATAGATTTAAATGCCATCATATGTACGTCATTGTTTGTAAACAAGTCCATGAGACAATGATACCTCATTCTGTTTACTTGTTACAATCCTGACCACATGAGTATTCGCAATAACTGGTGAATCGAACAAGTAGTGGGGTCTTTCTCGCGGATGTTGATTACTGTTTCGGTGAATGTTGCCGAAAGTTTCCCGGTAAATTAATGAAAAACATACGGTGTTCGTTACGCATAAAATATAAAAGTGCATTGGAATACTTTATAACAAAGATTACCGTACAACAGTATCGGTGTCACTGTAAAATAAGTGCGAGCATTACGATAAAATACTATTGTTTTATGTCTCTACTAACATAACAGAAATGAAGAGAGTGTAGAGTGTATGCGAGTGCATTCAACATACTCACACAATCGGTATATTCGACATGTTCGTGTACAATGGCAACCTTGACACTTGGTGATCGTTTTTGGCGGCTTCGTTCCGCTTCTACTGAAATCGTGTTTGGTAGGATCGCGTCGTGAGTGAAAGCGGTGGTGGCCATTCTGTAAAATCTTGGAGAGTTTGGCAGTATCGGATCAGTAAAATATTTCGCGCTTCGTATTAACGATATTCCGTTATTGTGTTTGTTTTCGTGAATGCAATTTCGTTCGCTATATAATTCTCGTGTAAACTGTTATTCTATAAAGAAATACATCATATAACAAACCACACCAAACATTTTGTGAATACACTGGAAATTGAGAAAAATAAACAATTAAGGTTAGACAACAGTAAAACTCTAATTAAATAAATTATACTATATTTAAGTGAAATACATGTTTCAAGAAAATTTTATTTGTTTGAAAATTTATATTTATTCATTTTCTCTTATAATATTTTTGTTTGATTGGTTCAACGACCTAATTTTTTTGTTGGACTACCAGCAATGAAAACAAACTATGCTATGTAACTGTATATCAACACGTTGGCTATATGCGATCACGAAATGTATATACGTGTAAACATATGTGAAGGCTAAATGATTCTTATTTTCAAGTGAACTTAAAGAAAACAATGCATTTTAATCTTATGAGAGAAAAGAAAATGTAATCAATTCGCTAAATTACGCAGAAATTGTTCAAAACAACGATAGAATCTTTTTCCTCGGAAAATTTAGAAAATATAGGAAATATATAGAATCATATATATATATATATATAGAAAAATACATAATCATACAGAATATATAGAAAAATTTAAACAATGTTAACAAAAGTTTTGAACTATTCCACGTACGAAAATATCTCTATAGAATAGTTACTTATTTATTCCTTAATTGCGTATTAAATATAAAACGCAATTTATGCATACATTTTATATAAAAGCCACGTAAATTTTGAAGAATAGATAAATTGTTATACGTATGTATATAAATCGAAGAAATAACTTTGGTTCAATGATATATTTGTAGTTAATATGAATCTATTACCCCTTCATGTTTTCAATAAATTAATATGCGCAAAATTTGGAAAAAATTTTTACATTGAACGTGATAACTTTTAATTTGACTTTTCGTCAACCGAAATAAAAATTAATAACAATGCATCATACGTTCGTCAAATCGGACGATTTCTTTTATAAATATATTCGTATATAGCTGCATGCATACAAAACATTAATGTTTAAAAGCTACTTATTGTAGCTTATAAACCATAGTTATTGAAATTTGCTATAGATATATATATTTCAAGCATAATATAGTTTTACGGCACAATTTTTGGATACGTACATGCTTTATTATTTTGAAAATACGCAATTATCGAAAATAATACAAAAAAATTAATTTTATATGACATGTATATTTTCACGTAGATAATTAATTATTGTCATGTATAATAAATTATCATTATATTATATTTTATCACGGAAGATGCGTCTTTTATAGTGCTATATATAAAACTGTTACACAGTGCATAGACACTACCGTGAAGTTTATATATAAAAAAACAATGTTTATGTGAATTCGATAACAGTGTTTATCTATTCCGCATATTGTAAATTGAATACTACTTCTATAAAACAGGTGAGTTTTTAAATTGCTTATATGTACATTTAATCACATACATGTTTGAACATACGCGTGCGGCGTAGTAACGTTTTTATAACTATAAACATTCGTGAAAAAAAGACATACATTTGTAAAGTTTTATATTAAGTAGTTTATGAATTAAAATTAATTATAATATTATAAAATAATACAATATCATGAATTAACATTATAGAGTATCAATAAATATAAAAATAATTTCCTTTTATTTATAATATAATCCCAATTACAACTAAAACTATACGATCATTAAAATATTAAATTCTTAACTTTAGTAATTTACCGATTATAAGCAATTACAAAATAAAACCAATAATACAGTGTGTCCATAGTAAATCATAATGATTTGTGAAATTGTTTGTAATTTATATTAAACACTACAATGATATTGTGTTCATTTTTTTATTATTAAATATTAGATAACTTTTATTACATCACATTATACAAATTATTTAATTATTTTATTATAATGTTCACTAAAATTACAAAAATACAATTATAAAAGCTTTGTATAAGCCTCAATCTGATAGGTTGCATGATCAAAGCACAAAAGATTACATATATAAAAGTAATTAATTAATGCTTTATGATAAAAAATAATGTGACTACTAAACAAATGTTTCAAGCAATTGAAAATGCTTCAATATAACATTATATATTATAATTTATTATAATATAATATTATATTGTTTTACATTTACATATTATATAGAACATATAGAAAATTTTATTATTATAATATAATGTTAATAAAATTTAGTGAATGTATTTGATGCCTTCTTTATTGAATATAAATCACGATATTTGAAACAACACTGTAAATTTATTCTACAGGTTTCAGTGTAATAAATCTAGAAAGAATGAATACAACTAAAAATGTTCCTGCTACAAAGCAGACAACAAAAATATACCATGTTTCTTCATCAAATACATCTGTAAAAGCTGGAACCTGATTATAGAGAGTATCAATAAGTTTCATATTATAATTCTTGCTATTTGAAGTATGACTTGCCATTTTAGAAATGAATTATGTCTCTTATGTAAAACTCAAAAATTCTGAGAACTGTAGAATTCAGATACCTTTTTTAAAGTATTTTTAGGAGGAAGAAAATTAAGCAATTAAATTTATTATTATTGTTGTTAAGAATTCCTTATGTGCTTTCTTGTAGACTTTCACATAAACAATTGTTTTATATTTAAATGCTTAAAAAAATATTAAAGTACAATTTTTAAGAAATATATTATGATTAAGACTTTTATGAATTGACAATGTAGGTTTAATTTTCTATGTTATCCTACAAATAGAGTGAAATATGAAAGCTGGACTGTTTTAAATAAACGATAAAGTTGATTCTGATATTTATTCTTTAAAGATTTTATTTTTTAACTTATACTTGTATTTATATTCAATTTTTTCTTTAATGCCTCATAATCAAATTAAATTGCCAATAAATTTATAAGAATAGTCCTCTACGTTTGTTTCCTGGCTTAATTTTAAATCCTTTCTTCTTTTTCTTTTTTAACTTTGTGTCCTCAACTTCAGCTTCAGATTCACATGGAGCCAAAGGTGTGATATGTTTGTTGTAAAGTTCCAAAATATTTAAAGATGTCAAGTTTGCACCTTTGCATATTATTTTATCACCAGATACTAAAAGATACAGATGCAAGGATATAACATCAAATTGGTTTTAAACAGATTTTACAAAATTTAATTGTAATTTTAGTTACTATAATTTAACATTAGTGGCATATTTATATTTACTTTCAATGTATTACGTGGATTTACTCCACTTCTAGACAAACTTATAAATTTTTTAATCCACATCTTTATTTTAAAAGCAAAAGCGATATAAACTATTAATGTTATTTCTCTTAAGTAAAAAAATATTGTGATACTCACATAAATTGAATGTAATTACGGGTTCGGATAAATTAGAGACAACGCATGGTTTCACTGTGCAACGTGGATTTGTTGCAATAATCTTTGGAGTTGTAATGTGAAATAAAAAATCTCTGCAAATACAATATATGTTTGTTATAATATGTAATATTAGATTACTAAATGTATATTCTCTTTTAAGTCTATCTTTATATCTATAATTGTGTTCATGCAACAGTTTTAATAAGATAGCTAATAAGATAGCTTCTTTCTATCATTTATCATATTAGTTTTGATAATTCTTGCATTATCTTTTAATTTACTTGTTTATAATATTTTCAGGAAAAATGGCACAAATGAAACAACAACTACCACTTCAAATGCCAGATTTAAGTAGTCTTCGCATAACTACAGCAGTTTCCATGCTTGGTAAAGCATATGGATGTGGACAGTGTAGTGGTGAGTTTTTAGTTTTGTAATTATAGAAGTAAAAACTTTTTAAAATAAAAGCAAGCGTACATTTTGCAATAAATTTACATTTCAACAAGAGACTATTAAAATAAATTTTTATTAAAAATTGTAGTTATTGAGAATCTCATAAAGCAAAAAATTAATTATACAAAGTAGAAAAAATATTTTAAATAAATATATTAGAGTTGAATGGGGGGAGCATAGATGTTTATATATTGTTCCATTATTTAAAAAATGAAATTCTGTCCTCTAATAACTAATATTCAAATATTCAATAGTCTATCAATGATATAAAAAAATATAACAATTTATAATAAATCAAATAAGTTTTATCGTCACCTTTAATAGTTCCGTAATATCTTAGCTGGAACACCCTGTATAACGCGTATGAAAATTAACTGTACCTTTTCAAATGTGTATAATAAGAAATTACATCACACATTTATTAATATTCAATTCCAATATTTTGCAGGCTACTTGATTTTCATATTATACTTTTATTATATTATCGTAGCAACTTAATCATCAACGTTTTCTAAAAATACTGACATCGTCTGCTAGTTACTAGAAACTTCACCTTACACATGCGCAGGATATTGACGTCATTAAACTAACCAAACCTCTTATGAAGAGAAATGAAATATAATCGTTATTGAGGCAATATTTTTAATCTTGAAAAAAATATTTTATTATGATAATAATATTCGAAACTTTCGCTGCAATTTTTAGATAAAAAGGGGGAATCAAGTACTATGTATTAACAAGCCATACTATAAAAAGTATAGTACAGTAGTTAAAATATTATAGATAAAAAAAATTTATAACTATAGATTGTATACTGTTTATTGCAAATTCAAGATAAGAAATACTATGTTCTATGATCAAATTCCAGTGAAAGATATATAAAATACAAAATTTTATTGAACTAACCTTGCTTCCAAACCTTTATCATGAAAGGGATCAAACTTTATGTCGATTGATTTAACTGGTTTTAAAGTTAAATTTCTCAAGTGCTTCGCAATTGCAGATATTAAACCGGCAGAACGCGTGCGAGTTCCATTGAAAGGGATCGACATTTCGGAAATCAAGCACGCAATCGCATATAGTATTATCACCAATAGTTATAATTCTAGGGGAAATAGTTTTGGACGCAATGCAGCCAATATAATCAAAATTTATTTATCATTAGATTATAAGACAATTATAAAGTAAAATAATATGTTAAAATAAGTCAAGATATAGAAAACAAATTTTATACTGCTTTATATTGTTCGAAGTATTATATTTTTTAGAATTTTCGAAATACTGAAATGAAAGTATCAGGGTGGGAATGTTACTAACATTCTATGTATTATTGATGTTGCATAAATTTCTTATATACTATATGTATATAATTTCATAATATCTGTTAACACGTTTCTATTCAGACGTGAAAAATTTAAATAATTTGAGAAAGAATGATGACGCCAAGAACTACTAACTATCGTTTTATTATCTATGCGCTGATTGGTCGAGATAAGATCAATCGGAATCAAGTTGGTGGCAGCCATTGCAGGAGGCAGTCTTGTTCGCAGTGTGTATTTTGGAGAAGTGTGTTGTGTGGTCAGTGGGTTTTGTGTTGAATTTTTTACTTATTTATTAGTGGTTATTTCGTATTTTTCATCGTCAGCATAAAAGATGTATCCCGTAGGGCAGCGTAAGTATTATAACGTGTTTATTTTTCTTTATAGCATTTCAAAATATTCTAAAATAGTCTTTTCTGCATTTCTAAGCAAGAACAGAATTTCATTACTTGACTAAATCTGATCCTTTGTTCCTGTTTGATTATCTCAAAGTGACGAGAATGCTTTTAATTCAAGCACGTGCTAACAAAATTCACCGTAGCAATAAGTTAAAGTTTAAGGAATCGAGGAAAATTTAAAACATGACCTCGAATGAACCTCGTTCAACAGGCACAATGTGTCGTCACTCTGATCCGTCAATGCACGGATAACGTATGAGCACATATGTATGTGCGTCTAATATTAATGGTTTTTTGTTACTTATAGTATGTTTAATGTATTATTTTAAGTATAATAATCCCGATGAAAAATGAAGGCTTTTCAATTTTTTGTATTGGTATAGACACACTTTTAAACTTACACTATTATTGTGTTATTGATATTTTGGATTTTATTATTTTATAAAACATAAATAATTTCTATGTACATATCTGTAGTTTCTGTTAATTATTTTCTTTTTTATTAATATTATATTTTTAGCTTATAGTATAACTTGTCTAATTCAACTGAATATTTAGTGTAACAAGAAAGAAGTCAATGAAATAATATTGAAATAAAATATTATTCTATATTGATATTTAGAAATAAATAAAATTTATTGTAATTTTTATTGCTTTTTTTGATATATATATATATATTTTTTTAAATATATTAATTAAAAGTCTATATATATTACATTATTATGGTGACTTTACCATGCGTTATAAAAAATATTGCTTGTAATTATCATTTGCTTATGATTATTGTATAAAAAATATTAGTATATTTGTGAGTATAAGTGTATATGTAATAAATATCTAAAACAAGGAATTGAGGGAAGATCTTGAATATGGTTAACTGAATTAATTGTTTTATTAATTTTTTGTTAAATCAATTTTTATAATTTAACTATAATTCAAGAATATAGTTGTAATAAATATTAGTATACCAAAATATCTATTTATTGTAGTATATGTATATATCATATTATACTTAACTATTACTTTTTATATTTTGATAAATATATTTGTATATCTTTATGTTTTTCGATTATTTTATTACTTGTATTTGTAACTATTAGGATAAATATATAAAAATAATTATTTATGTATTCATTTATATGCATCAGATATATATGAAAAATATATTAATTTACTACTTTATTTTAGCTCCTCCACCTGGACCCACAACAAGTTCTTCTGTTGGTGCATCTGGGGCAACTGGCAGTAGTGTTGTAGCTCCAGGTTCTTTAGGACTTGTTTCCACACAACAAACACACACTCCTCCTCAACCTCCTGAACTGCCAAGTAAGTTCTTAAAAAACATTTCATGTACAATGAAAAGAAATATATAGCATTGACATAACAGTATACATATGTACTTTCTTATATACTGCTATGTTAGAGATTATTTACATTATGCTGTTTTATAATAATTTTGCTTTTAATTAATCAATAATATATGAATTTTGTTTCCCATTGCTAATTCTCCATACTTTTCATTATAAATGCATGATATTATAAAAATTAGTAACAATATAATTCTTGAGAAAATAAAGCTATGTAATTGTGTGAGAAAATTTATAACATGTGTATATTAAAACTTGTATAGATAATAATCTAAAAAATATTACGATAAATTCCTCAGCTAACAAATTTTACATGAAAAATATTTTCATATTTTCAATGGAAACGGAGATAATATATTTAGATCATATATACTACACGTTATGTATTAACAAATTAATAACAGTTATGTATTTTGGTACGTAAATAATTTAAAATATATATATTTGCAGTGTTTTCATGTCCTCGAAGACCAAACATAGGACGTGAAGGCAGACAAATTACTTTAAGAGCTAATCACTTCCAAATAACTATGCCTCGTGGTTATGTGCACCATTATGATATTAATATCCAACCTGATAAATGTCCTCGTAAAGTTAATAGGGAAATAATAGAAACAATGGTTCATGCATATAGTAAAATATTTGGAACTCTTAAACCCGTATTCGATGGCAGAAATAATTTATATACAAGGGACCCCTTGCCTATCGGTACTGATAAAATAGAATTAGAGGTAAGTACAATGCTTAATAAAACATATATGCAGACTTCTTTTTTAAGGTATTATTTTTTAATAATACATACACTTTTTAGGTAACACTGCCTGGTGAAGGTAAAGATAGAGTGTTTAGAGTGGTGATAAAATGGCTGGCTCAAGTTTCACTGTTTGCTTTAGAAGAAGCTTTAGAAGGGCGTACAAGACAAATTCCATATGATGCTATACTTGCTTTAGATGTTGTAATGAGGCATTTACCATCTATGACATATACTCCAGTAGGTAGATCATTCTTTAGTACACCAGATGGATATTACCATCCATTAGGTGGTGGTAGAGAAGTTTGGTTTGGTTTTCATCAATCTGTTAGGCCATCCCAATGGAAAATGATGCTAAACATTGATGGTAAATATATAAATTATAATAAAATGTGAAATAAATGTTGTATTCATTTCTTATGTGTATGTTACTTACCTTACAGTTTCTGCAACTGCATTTTATAAAGCACAACCTGTCATAGAATTTATGTGTGAAGTACTAGATATTCGAGATATAGGTGATCAAAAGAGACCCTTAACAGATTCTCAACGAGTTAAATTTACCAAAGAAATTAAAGGACTTAAAATTGAAATCACACACTGTGGGACAATGAGGCGAAAATATAGAGTGTGTAATGTTACGCGTAAACCTGCTCAAATGCAATCGTAAGTATGTATAAAAGTAATTCATAATGTTATTTTAAAAACATAACATTTATGAAAATTTTAGATTCCCATTACAATTAGAAAATGGACAAACAGTCGAGTGCACGGTTGCAAAATATTTCTTAGACAAATATAAAATGAAATTGCGCCACCCATATCTTCCATGCCTTCAAGTTGGACAAGAACATAAACATACATATTTGCCACTTGAGGTTTGTTAATTCTAGTATTTAGACCTCTTTTTGATCCTTAAAGTTATGCCTTTTTCCCAAGGAATATAGTGTAATATAATACAATTTTGAAGTATCGTATGTATTATTAGGTCTGTAATATTGTTGCTGGGCAACGTTGCATCAAGAAATTGACTGATATGCAGACCTCTACTATGATAAAAGCTACAGCCCGATCTGCTCCAGATCGTGAACGAGAAATAAATAACTTAGTTAGAAGAGCTGACTTTAATAATGATTCATATGTTCAAGAGTTTGGTCTAACAATATCAAACAATATGATGGAAGTTAGGGGCCGTGTTTTGCCTCCACCCAAGCTACAGTATGGAGGGCGCGTAAGTTCCCTCAGTGGACAGGTGAGAAACTTCCAACTCAATCAGTCAGGTCTAGCCAAATCACACATTTGCAGGGGCTCTTGTATTATTTTTGGTAGAAATATATTTTTTGCAGCGCTTTGAGATACATGAATAATATTCTTGCAAACATGATTTAGTTTAAAATCTTTGTTTTAGACTAGCTTAAGTTTTTTCCTGAGATTTATACATCTTTTTTTATTAAAACAAAAATCTTAATAAATGCGACTTCATATAATGCAATGAGATTTTTCCTTAGATAATAATATATTTGGCCTTAAACTGTTTTTATTTCAAATACATTAAAAAATTAATTAAATGAAAAGTTGCCAAATGAATGCATCTGTTCTAGACCTGGTTGATTTTGATATATGGGCTGTCACTGTAATGGAAAAAAATTATTTTTATAAAATCAACACAAATAATCCAGTAATTATTTCAAATATTATTTCATCCTACAAAGAAAAAAATTCATTTTTTTTTTTTATATATCATTTGCATTACATCTACAGTCCATTATCACTATATACTGTCTGATGCTATCAGTTTTGTTCCATGCAGTAATGAAATGAAGTGAATTCTTATATATTTTAATTTTTTGTTGCAATTCTTCAAAATTTTTATTTGCGTTACTTTATAATTACTGTTTGTATGTTTTTTGTGGTAAGAAGAGATAAATATAGAATAGTAATGATTGCATGGATTGTATAGAAATACTGGTGCATCTTGTTTATTTATTATGATTCAAAGTATTCATTATGATGTTTAATGAAATATTTCATCTTGTTTCTTTCCTTTCTAAAGACAAAGCAGCAGGCTATACCTAATGGTGGTGTTTGGGATATGCGAGGCAAGCAATTTTTCACAGGCGTGGAAATTAGGGTTTGGGCAATTGCTTGTTTTGCTCCACAAAGAACTGTACGCGATGATGCAATACGTAATTTTATAGCACAGTTACAAAGAATAAGCAATGATGCTGGGATGCCAATTATTGGACAACCATGCTTTTGCAAATATGCTACTGGGCCAGATCAAGTAGAGCCCATGTTTAGATATTTAAAAGCGACATTTTCATCACTACAACTTGTTTGTGTTATATTACCCGGAAAAACACCTGTATATGGTAATTATATATATTATATTATGTATTAATTTTATTGTTATTAATATATATATATATATGTTATATTATAATTTGTTAGTAGCTAGTATAATGCGATGAAAAGTTTGTATAATTTTATAATGTAGTAAATTAATTATATATGGTACAATAGATAACATGGGAGGTTGTTACAACGTAAAATATGTGTCTCACATTATATGAGATTCTATATTGTTGATGCCATATTAGTCTACATATGTTGCATACTCTGCTTACAGCTGAAGTCAAAAGAGTAGGAGATACATTATTGGGTATGGCAACGCAGTGTGTACAAGCAAAAAATGTTAATAAAACGTCACCACAGACGTTGTCGAATTTATGTTTGAAAATTAACGTAAAATTAGGTGGTATTAATAGTATTCTAGTACCCACTATCAGACCGAAAGTGTTTGATGAACCTGTTATATTCTTTGGAGCTGATGTGACTCATCCTCCTGCTGGAGATAACAAAAAGCCTAGCATAGCGGCAGTAGTTGCTAGTATGGATGCTCATCCATCTCGGTATGCAGCTACTGTTAGAGTTCAACAACATAGACAAGAAATTATTCAGGAACTTAGTTCAATGGTGAGGTAAGTAAATTGTTATAATTTTTAAATAATACAAATTTATTTACTTTTTAAGCTCTTATAAAATGTTCATATAAAAAATATTATATTAAGGAAACAAATATTCTGAGTAAATTGAATTTTTACTTTTTTCCATATACATATAAATACAAAACATATGTTTTAAATACGTTTTGCCATATATTATTTTTAATTAATAACGATGATATACCATTTCTTTTTAAGGGAACTCCTTCTTATGTTCTATAAAAGCACTGGTGGATATAAACCACTTAGGATAATTCTTTATCGCGATGGTGTCTCAGAAGGTCAATTTCTTCATGTTTTACAACACGAGTTAACTGCCATTCGAGAAGCTTGTATTAAACTTGAAGCTGAGTATAGACCTGGAATAACATTTGTTGTAGTCCAGAAAAGACATCACACTCGCCTATTTTGTTCGGAAAAGAGAGATCAAAGTGGTAAAAGCGGAAATATACCAGCCGGCACGACGGTTGATGTCTGTATAACGCATCCAACTGAATTTGATTTCTATTTATGTAGTCACCAAGGCATCCAGGTAAACTTTAAAACTCTTGATCAAATCTTTCCCTTTGTTTGTTTCAATTGACCTAGATATTACATTTATTTATATTTATTGCAGGGCACGTCACGACCATCACATTACCACGTTTTATGGGATGATAATCGTTTTGAAAGCGATGAACTACAATCTCTAACGTATCAATTATGTCACACGTATGTCAGATGTACGAGATCTGTTAGTATACCCGCACCAGCATATTATGCTCATCTCGTAGCATTCCGAGCCAGATATCATTTGGTAGAAAAAGAGCATGATAGGTACATAAAATTTTATATTAATATATGAAATCATCTTTTTCAGCTAAGGCAAAGTATTAATTTGCTACATTAAGAAATGATAATATAAAATTAAACATGCCGACTGTTATAAGACGTAGTATATAGTTAAAGATTCTAAAAATAATAAATTAATCACCATTAATTATGTTATAATCACAATAAATTAATTACCATTCGTTACTAACACGAATCTTCATCTTTAAATTTCAGTGGAGAAGGATCTCATCAATCTGGCTGTAGCGAAGACAGAACACCAGGTGCAATGGCAAGAGCTATCACAGTTCATGCAAACACAAAGCGGGTTATGTACTTTGCATAATTCTTCTTTGAATTTTTCTTAGACACATAAGCAAAATAGTAAAAATAATAAAAATGATACCATGAAATGATAACGATCATCATATCTTGCACGTGAATATTTCTAGACTACTTGAAATGCTGGACAATCTTCTTGAGTGGTCAATTTTTTTGCTTACTTTTATAATCAAATAAATCTGTCTAATACCTAAAAATATGTCGAACAATTTTATAAGTTTTATCTTATTTTCTTTTTTTTGCTTTTTTTGTTCTATGTAATATATATATATACACATATATATATCGTCGACTAGGTTTTGGACAGATTTTTTAACACATTAGGAAGTAGATATTAAACGAGGTGCTTTTAGTTAATCATGTTTTAGATTGATGCAGCTTGACTGTCGGATCGTTTCGCGATAAAGACCACACGAACGAATAATTTAAGAATCAGCTGCCGTGGATATTACGCTTATTTCTTTTTTTTAGAGGTTGAATTTCCTCTAGCATTTGTATGATGCAAAAAGATCATATTACAACATAAATTCACGATTGTATAAATCGCTTTTGCAAGACTGCTATCTTGTTGTTTATATATAGTTGTCATTTGTATCAGTCATTTTTTGTAAAAAGGAAAAACATAAAAGATGTGGACTTTCAAGTCACACGACGATAAAATATTGGCGTGTAAGATCTATTTTCATGCTTGAGTATATTCGTTATTATGCTTATGAAATTATGTTCTTTACAAATAACATACTTATCGCATCTGTCGTATTTGTCATAAGCATTAAAAAATTTGGCCACATCAAGCAATGATTTGTCAATAGGGAGATATAAATAAATAAAATTTGTAAATGTTAATTATGAAGGTCTCCAAGTTAATGGCCAAAGTAAGTTAAGAATCTTTAATAAAGTCCAAAGTCGTGGCAAGTTGATAAAACATAGTGTTATGTAATATGTTTAGTCTCATAAAGAACATTGTGCCACATTTGCTAAGTAATATCTTTTGTATGACTTAAACTCGAATGAAACTAAATCTAATGTCATTTTCGGGATTGTTTAGAATATGTAAAACATTGACCTATATACAAACACAAATCAAGAATTTCTCATGTGACTAAGAAAAATTTCAAACGAATCATATGTAATTAAGAGTTGTCTTTCCTAATAATAAGTAGTACGAAATTGGTTTGATCACTGCATTATAATTATGTAAAAGAATAGCATGTTACATTTGATCAATTATCCTTATCAACGGAAAGTCCAGAGACATATGTTTTATTCTTTTTTTTTTAGTTGCACAGACATTAATCTTTGCATGTGGAGCAAGAATTATTGCGTAGCTTGAACTGTGGTAGTACTTTATTCATGTCGACAAAGATAAACGAATACCTTCTATCTGTATGTTTGCAATATGAAGCATCTCTTCGGGCAAGACAAGTACTTCTAAGTGAAATTTATATGGCATTAAATGCGGGCGTATAATTATGTTCTATCAACAAAGAATGACTCGACTAAGAATAGGATAGGGATAATTTAATAAATGCGAAGTTATTCAGAATGTAATGTGAAATTATTAGGATAAGCTATATTTTATTTGTCGTATAATGCAAGTTTTAAGGTCCCCAAGTTTTTATTTTAAAAAATTTATCATTCACGATTCATGATTCATATGCAAATGGAACAATAATCTTAATTGAAACAATAACTGTATTAAGAGCCTTGCAAGTAATTACAATGTAGAGGCAATAGATAGGATAATGAAGTGTATAAATATGTATTGACGTGCCCCACAAATCGTTTATTATATACCGTTAGAATCATTAATACACTAGTAAAATTTTTGATAATCTTGGTTGTTTTAAATAACGCAGGTAATTCTTTAAAATGATAACTTAATTTTATTTAACACAGAGCAGTATTAATAACATTTAAACACCATATCATTGCACGATGAAGCAAATTATAAAATTGTGAAACTTGTTAAAGGTTTTTAACAAATATCCGAGATAGAGTTCTACAAATTTTATTTAACGTAGGAGCCAATTTATAGACAATAAATGCAAAAATTCTACTCTGACGTTTGGTATTTTAACAGAGATCTTAAAACACAGCAGGAAAAGAAGTCATTTAAAAAATATTAATTATTGGAATTTCAATTGGGATAATAGAGTAGATTAGCAGCTGAAATTTGTAGAACTTTGTGCATTAATGATTCTAATTTTAGATTTACAAGCGATACAATGTTAATATTATCTCGGAAAGTATGAAAGGACCTTAATCTAAATAATATTTATTCTAGTTATAAATTTAAGTCTATACCGTAGGTTATCACTTATAATTATAATGTTTATGCCTAGTTTCTGACTTTGTGACGGATTAGGTAATTTGTTAAATATGATTTGAGTACGAGTAAAGGTTTGAATATAATCTTTGAACGTTCGCAACGATAGTCGAGCGGTTGAATCAGTTCCAAGCAATTAAAGGCAGCAGATAAACAGAAGCAACTAATAAAATCAGTATAGAAAGTAAAAGAGAAGTTGCGAGTTCCGACTTACGAAGAGAAAACAAATTTACTATTCGCAAGGGTGGAAAATACCAAAATGTGAGACGTGAAAAGCTTAAATGTTAATGAATTACGAGTCGATTTGAATCGTAATAAGGCCATATGGATCTATTAGATTTAAGTCAATTTAAGTGCTGCAAAATGTTGCAGTGTAAATATAATCGGTGCGCAAGTAAATACCAAAATTAACAAGACATCAATGAAGTATGTGATCAAAAGTAAAGCATTCATTATTCATGTAGTTCGAAGTGAAGCATTCGTCATTGTATTATTCACATTTCGTATCTCGATCTAAGCAATCCTTTGCAACGAGATTCCTTTCTTACGGGCTTACGCTGACATTTGATATTTTCCTGCGCCCGATTAAGAACTAGCCTCCCTCTGTAAATATACCTCAGTAACTTATCCATACATCACTAACCCATTTAGTAAATAATGCTCGATGGGCGACAGGTGAAATGTTAAAAATGATTTTTGTAATTTTTGTTTTAACAAAATGAATTAAGATATTGGTTATATATTGTTTACCGATCTTTTAAATCTGATATAAAAGAGAATGTTTTGAGATGAAATGCATTGAGACGAAAAATATGTCGATCGAAATACAGTTTTGATAACATGCATAAATATACGCAGTATGTCGTAAATCTGTACCTAGAAGAAATCACGAGGCAATTTAGAGAATGAAAATGAACATTCAAAGAAACGGGTTTATTAAACGATCTTTACTTAGTATATAATAAAATAACCGAGTCTATTCACAAAACAGAAGAATTTACTTCCTACCCTGAGATCCGAACGTTTTAAGATAAGGCAAATAATTTATATTTGTATACCTACAATATATATGTATATATATATGCGTATATATGTATATACGTCTACGTATACATATATACATATATATGCATATGTAAAGATTAACTGTACTGCATTTGTTAACAAATGCTATGGGCGAAGAATACATATGAATTATACAACAACACCAGAAGTGAGACGACGATAAGTATCCTTGTATTCCGAAGAGCTTTACGGGTTACATCATAATCAATTGTATTTGCAATGCGACCGATTTTCGTAATTAATTAATAAGCTGTATCGCCTATAAAAAGGATGCGTCTCTATCTTGTTCTTAAAAGATCATCGTAATCGTCAGTGTTTTTTAAGTGGCGTTCAACGATAAACTTGATAAAAATTAAGCAAGTTCGATTTCGAGAAATTACGAATTATCGATACAGTTGAATGTTTATCAAATCATTTTACAGTATTAATGTTGATTCGTTAGCAGTCCCACTGTATCGTAATCTCTGCACAAATCATGTAGGTAAATTGTGATTCTTTCTTTTAGCCTTTATAACTCGCGAAGCGCCACCAAAGACCTCGACGTTGTAATATTGTGACTCTCGACAAATTTTACTTAGGTTTACGATAAAGGGTAAAATTGTATTAAACGAGATTAGCACGATGTTAAACGGGTATTGGTCAACTTGCAGGAAATGCAAATAATTAAACGCGCAAATAATCAATACGGTCTTAAAGAAATAGAAATTACGACGTATATAGCGACGAACAGAGATATTAGCATGGACAATACAGAACTGTGTAGAAATAATGAAAAAATACTGTTTCGTTTTTAGAACGTTTCGAAATTCGATGTTTTACCAACTTTTTGTCTCGCTTCAATGTCTCGACCAATCGTACGATTATTAAAAACAGTAGAATATACCGTTTTATTATTGCTAACTACTTGCACCGAAGCAAGAACGTATATTAGCGCTTTTATGGTTTTACACGGTGAATTGTTAAATTAGTTTGCTTTGATATTTTGTATCGTATATCCAATTTCTTTTATTACTAATATTTTAGTATTTTAGTATTTTATAAATAATTATCTACTATACTACATGTATTATGATTATGATATATCTTAGTCTTTATCTCTGATTTAAGTCAAAGGTATTTGCTAATGTTTAGATCCGAACGTAACGTTTTCAAAATAACAATTCTCTTTTAAACGTCATTCTTTCGTGTTTCTATGTACGATATATTTCCAAGATAGACAGTCCAAGCGGAGGTCTGTTCGTCCCTATATACTTGCATAAAGAGAGAAACGAGAGAATCGATAGTTTCGTATAACACGCAAAGAAGTTGTATAATATTTTTCCAATACTTTTCCTTTGCTTTTCCTACGAGGTTCCAACCACTAGCCGTTATCCTTTTCCGCAAGCACGAGAAAAGCGTTTCTTTGCGAGAATGTTAAAAATTTATCGTAGCGTAAGTTTACTTCGCTTAAGCACTTAAAACCGTACACACGTGTGAAGGTGCCTAGGGCTGTAATGAACGGAGAGAATACTAGCTTTAAGAATGTCAGCAACTTGAACAAATTCAGTGATGGCGTTCCCAATGAATTTTATGATTCTGCATATGTCATTAAATAGTATCGTAGTTTTAGGGTTGTCTAATTAAATCCGTTTTAAAATGCGAATATGAGCATCGCACGAATAATCATATTGAAATAAGGGGTCAACCGAGTAACGATGATGATTAATGACAATGATAATAATTAGCCGACTATAAAAGTAACGCTTTATAGGCTAAGCTAACTTGTATAATTTCTTGTTGAGCGTGCTCCGATTTCTTGTCTACACGCGCTTCTTCGTCAGTGATCTCAGAGGATATTTGCGCACCTTTTATTATGTTGCTATGTGTTTAAGCGCGAGCTCTCTTTAACCCTTTCGTACCCAGTGAGCTCGAGCGCCTTAATTACTGTAAGGAAAGGTTTATGCAAAAATTTGTAATTTCAACGTAATGTGAATTGCAATTAAATACGTTTGCCGTTTGTAGGAAGCCTCTCGGACGACTTTAATTCTATCGTTACAAGAATATCGATAATTTGCAGATTCCTCTAATTGCATCAGCGATCAATGTTTCACATCCACGCTTAATATCATCGTCGATTGCATCGATGGGAAACTGATTTCTGGAAATTTCATGAGATATTTTAACTTTTTAACTTTCGTGAAAATTAATTCGATCGTTTTAACTAAAAGCACGTTTAGTTGACAAATTTTCTCTTACGAATTTCGATCATCGAGAAAGGATTGTTTCTTTTTCTTTTTTTTTCTTTTTTTTCTTTTTTTCTTTTTTTCTTTTTTTCTTTTTTCTTTTTTTTCTTTTTTTTTTCTTTGGGGGGATGATTTTTCAAAAAATCGATACGTATCGTATTGACATTTTACAAACATTTGCACATTCACGTAAACGTAACAAGTATAAGAGTTTCCTTTGCAACCTAAAGCACATTCGCTTGCTCGCAAAACATAAAACTATCGATACGACGAAGCTTGATATACAACGTGATCTATCGACTAAAATGAAAATAGCATTTATCATCGTGTGAATCCATTCTGGTGATTTGTTGTAATCTTCGATGAACGACTAATTTCGTAAATTGACTAGAAGCAGCATCGCGGTTGAAAAATTGTGCAAGGAGACTAAACGAGACGTCTAAACTACAATTGGCTTTATCGTCGACGAGCAAACAATGTAAATAGAAGAAATAAAAAGACGGAATCGTCAAAGTCCACGATAGATGCCAATTGCAGCGAAGTTTGCAGTTAGACAATTTTTCAACTATATTCATCGAAGTTTCTGTTTAAAATTTTTATCGACTTACGTTTCGTGCAAACTGTTTTAGTTTCCAGCTTTTTTTCTTTTTTTCTTATACTAAAAATATAAAAGCGAGGGAAACGTTTGAACGCTACTGTACCTGTTGGATTTTGAAAAAAAAAAAAATCCAAAAAGAAATGTCTCGATGTTCGTACGATTGTCAATGGGTATCGGATCGAAATGTTTATTTCGAAAAAAATTATGCTTCTCAGAGGCCTTTTTATACGGAACATTTTTTTATAGAAGTAATTTTTGGGTTTCGTATCATTTTAAATGTATGCTATGTACGTTTACTGATCTGTTTATATTTTTGCGTTCTAAACTTACGCAAATTACAGATAGAGAACTTTGTTCCGTTGAAACACGCAATAGCAAGTGCTTGTTTAATTTTCTAGTCGAATTTAGAATTAAATAATGGATTTTAGAACGATGGACATTATTGTTTTATCATCTGAACTTTTTATTTATTTTCACTAAGGTTCGCTCGTAAACTTTCCAGAATGAGATTTGTCGCACGATCAGAACGTTAAGTATATGATTTGTTTATACACGTTTTGAGAACGATTAAGAAAAATAGAAGAAAACATAAAATACGCGTCATCGAAATAATTGTGACATTATTAGAACAATGTCGTCCGTCCTACAAACTGCCTTGTTCAACTAAATTCGACGTCCCACCGGGTAGAAAAAATCGTATAAATCTTCCTTATATCTACAAGTGCCTGGCGCTTTATCTGCGCATATTCGAAGTGGCAAGTAATAATTTGAATTTATTAATGCGAATACAGATTTTTCAAATTTTAAAGGGCGTGAAAGATAGAGAATGTCGTAATAAAAAGAGTGAAAGAGAGAGAAAGAGAAAATGCGAGAGCGAGTGAAACGTGTAATACCGAATATACATGTATATGAAAACAAAATATCTGAAAAATCGAGGTGACCATTTTCTGAGTTTCGTAGTTGGACATCCAACCTTCACGTACAATAAAAATTTACATTTTGCACAATACAACTATTACGTATTCCAATTTCTATATAATATGTATGTAACGTGTTGTGTGAGTTGCATATTATTATATAACGTAATGACGCATCTCGTTAGCCCTCTACAATCCAGATAATGTTTAAGCAAGAAACCTTAAGAAGAATCTTTCCGTTTCGGAGACTGCTATAATTATCGTTGTAGCATATACCACCGTGCAATTATCCTTCTAAGCATACGTATTATAAAATAAGACGATTATTTCGAATGAATGTTCATATTATGGGTATTATTATAATTAAGAATAAGCCGGTATGTAGAAGGTTTTAAAAATAATCAATTAGATTTTTAAGGCGCACGCAGTTTCGCTTCACGGCAGTGGAGCTAGAAAAGTTGATGTAATCTTTCCCGAATGCTTCTTTTTGTAGTTTTAAGTCTCGAAAGTTTTATATGAGCGGAATATATACGGAAGCGTTCAGAAATGACTTTGTACAAAAATTTTAAAACGTTGGCTCGTGAATCCCCAAGTACGTGTATTTATATATAACAAATTCCTTAATTAATATAATGATCATCGTTGAAGGATAGTTCTCCGTCTGGGAAATTTTCGGAGATACATATTTCTAAGTAAGACAAAGAAGTTTCAAGAATAGAAACTCAAGATCATTTCGGACGTCGCTTCTATTGTGATCGATGATTTTTAACGACGACGACTCAAAGACGGAGCATTCGTGGTTTTACGATTTTACGTTCGTGCGTATATGTACACTTAATATATTTTTATCAAGCTGTAGTTTTAGGCTCGCTAGACAATTTCAGGAATCATTGTTCGAATCTATTTTGTCAGAAATACGAGTCAAACGAAATGTATGAAAGTTCTAGAAAATTGTAGAGGGTTCGGATACGTGTAATATGAAATAGCTGTATTATGACATGGATTCTATCACTAATAAAATAATTTGAAATTAATTTTTTGCGCTTGAACTTTCTTACGTCTTTTTTCTTTTTTGCCATTTTACTGGTAGAATAGTTACTGAAAATGGTTACATCTATTTCGTTTCTCCATCATTTTACTGGTTTCGATCAAGTAGTTGCTTCGTATTTAGATTTACAACATGTGAATTTGCAGTTTTCGGAGAAATGAAAAATAGATATCTTTGTGATCGTTCAGGGTTACAAAGAGTAAGGGTTAAA
This sequence comes from Bombus waltoni, assembly GCA_014737395.1. NCBI lineage: Eukaryota > Metazoa > Arthropoda > Insecta > Hymenoptera > Apidae > Bombus > Bombus waltoni. The sequence continues at coordinate 2,219,049 of JACXII010000050.1, forward strand.
AGGGCTGTAAATAAAATCAAAATTACGATAGAAAGGTTACGAATAGTGCATACTCTGCGATGGGGGATGGTCACCTTAAGGATAATGCGCTTGGAATACGAAAAGTTCATCGTGAAAATATGTCGAAATGCGACTAATAACAATAAGGCGCTTATATTTAGGAGAATAGGTATTTGTTAAGAGGCGTATTGCTAGTTTACTATCGGTTGCACACTGAAAGTATGTACTTAAGTATATCTGTTGAAAAGTTTTATGAAAATGCCGCGAAAAATGTTATTTATTAATCGTAAGATACAAAACGCCGACATCTATATCTGTACACACATCTATATGCATACATATAGAATAGAATATATTTATAAGTGTTTAACAATTAATTTTCAATATGAATAATGTGCATTGTGTGTCATGAACGGTTAAATTTCATTCTTGATATATCGATATTTAGCTTGTGCATTGATTTATTAATTATCGTCGTACGATATTACGAATGAAATATTGTGCATTAAAATGATTATTCAAATTCTAGTACATGTATAGTACATTTCTTTTCTTCTTATGAATATACATGTATCGTTTATGTAAAAGATACGATTTTACCTCATTTTATCGCTTTACATTTCAATTACTAGATATAATATATATATAATATATTATATATATATATTATATATATATTATATCTAGTAATATATATATATATATATATATATATATATATATATATATATATATATATATGTATATATATATATATATACATATATATAAACAATTTACAAATAAAAACAAAAAGCCTATGATTCTAAAATCATGTATATGTCAATGAACAAGTAAAAGTATTTAGCATAAAGTAATGATTATACTTTTGTGTTATTCTATTTTTATTATTAATTATTAACTACGAACACTGGATGTAAAACTAAAATTTGTCAGATAAGAAAACGTGATGTAATGAATAAAATACAAAAAGAAGACGGAGGAACTATAACAATAAAGTTCTTCGACTAAAGAGATTTAATTGTTATGTCCCAGTCCCTCCGTACGATCACTGGAAGCATCTAAAAAATTCTTCTCTGAAAATATCTAAAATCTTTGTTAATCAAATCAAAATTGAAAACGAGGTTGATCGCGTTGTTCGATTCATGGGGAATCGTCGTAGAAAGTAGAAATCGTAGTAGAAAGTAATTTTATCATTAATTAACGTTATTACGTTTCCTTGTAAGAAATATTGTGGATTGAATGCCGCTTTCAATTGAATGTTTGAATACTGCTATCCATCTTTATGACGTACAATCATAACCACGTGTTGTGGCAGGATCGTGGTTGTTGCAATTAGTAACTTGTGACCGTAGACTTTATAACAGTGATAAATTCAATTAGAGAGTTTTTATGATAACAAAAATATTAGCTAGCTGCTAAATTTGATCGGATTATAATCATAAAATTCATATAGATGTATACATTTCACGGTAATGTTAAGAAATAATATCGTATTAGCATATTGATAAAACATTACAATATAACCTGTAATTCGCCGGTTACACTGTTTGTTTATAGTTTATAAATTATTATTGTAGCGTAAATTACTTTGTTGCTTATAATATGCAAGTTAAATATATATTACAGTTATTTATCATTATATTTATATGTCTTTATTGTTGTATTTGGACGTGTAGTAATAGTTTCGTACTGAGTTAACCTATTAACTAATCTATTAACATAAGCTAACATTAGGAAAATTTGTTTCTTAAAACAGGCCGATTAAAATTTTATGTGCCATTTACACATATTATTTAATAATTATAGATGCTTAAATGTCAGGAACCAGTATCTGCATTTGCAATGTATGGTATGAAACGTAAAAATGCAGAATTATCATCGAATGCAAAGAGATTAAAAAGAAAACATAGTCCTCCAGAAAAACGACTTTTAAAAAATAGTGCAAATTTGAAAATACAAAGAAAGTCAAAACAAACACCGGTGCGTAAAAGTGTTCAAGAGATAAACAGGATTCCAAGGGTAATAAACAAAGTTCAAAATATAAATGGAAAGAATAATCTAATATCTAAAAAGACTAATTCTTTTGTGCCTTCTAAGAAAAATAAATCAATTAAAAAACCAATACATAAAGAAGATAAAAAAGTAGCTGTAATTCCTAGTTCAAAGAAAGATGAATCAAAAAAAAAGTTAAGAAATTCTGTTTTAATGGTAAATAGCGGTGTTGCAAAAATGAAACAGATTAAACAGAAGCAACAGAAACAAATTAAAACCAAAAGATTAATGAAAAAGAATACTCGGGAGACTGCTTATGCTAATTGTAACGTAACTGAAGAAAATCATGAGAATCCGATAATAACAAGTCGTTCGATGTTCGAATGGTTAATACATCCCATGAAAGTAGAAGATTTTTTTGAGTAAGTTTAAAATAGTTACAAATTACATGTACTTATAACTAATAATAATTAATAAGTTAATGAGCGATATACCATTTTTCTTTGCAGAAATAATTGGGAAAAAACACCTGTCCACATAAAAAGAAATTTTCATAAGTATTATAAATTGCTTATGTCTACTCCAATGTTGGATAAAATATTAAGGGAATCTTATATTTTATTTACGAAAAATATTGATATTACCTCGTATGAAAATGGTATAAGAGAAACGCATAATCCTGTTGGCCGTGCAATTCCAAGCGTTGTTTGGGACTATTATATGAATGGATGTTCCGTTAGAATGTTAAATCCACAAACATACATACCAAAGTTACATTCGTTAAATGGTATTTTTTATGAAGAGAATATTTGTAACACAAAGATTTTTTTATATAAAAATATGGGAAAGCATAACTTCTTAGTCCTATAATGAAAGATATTTATTACTTTCAGCCACGCTTCAAGAATTTTTTGGCTGCTTTGTTGGTGCAAATTCCTATTTAACACCCCCTAATAGCCAAGGTTTCGCGCCGCATTACGATGATATCGAAGCCTTTATATTACAAATTGAAGGTAAAAAGAGATGGAGATTGTACAAACCACGGAATGAAAGTGAATACTTGCCAAGGTATTCTTCAAAGAATTTTTCACAATCTGAGATTGGTGAACCTATATTAGATACAGTTGTAAACGCAGGAGATTTGTTATATTTTCCACGAGGAACGATTCATCAAGGTGAAACTATTGGCAATACACATAGTCTTCATATTACGCTAAGCGTTTACCAAAAAAACAGTTGGGGCGACTTTTTGGAAAAGTTACTTCCAAATGCATTAACAACTGCTATAGAAGCAAATAGTGAATTTCGAAAGGGATTACCTATCGATTACTTGAGACAATGTGGATTTGTGTATTCTGATATTAAGAACAGTGCCAAGGATGAATTCAAGGAAAAAATAAAACATCTATTTAATAAATTAATAGAATATATTGACATAGATAAAGCTGCAGATTTAATGGCAAAAGATCATATTCACGACTGTTTGCCACCTGTTATTTCTGAAAGCGAACAGGAATGCTCTGTTGTTCAAGATGGTGAAAAGATGATTGAAAATGGAATTGTTGAAAACAGGGTAGAGATAGAACCTGATACTAGAATTCGATTATTAAGGTCTCATAGTATAAGGTAATTTAAGTTATTCCCTAACTTTTTAGAATTATAAATTGTTAATTGTTTGTAAGTTTAATATTTGAAAATGTTGATTGATTTTGCACAATTTGATATTTGAAAATCATACAATTATGACTTTATATTTCGAAAATTTATACAGAAACAGAACTACTATTCAAAAGCTTCACTTTTTATTTTTAGATTAATTAAAGAGGATGAGACATTTAGGATATATTATTCGAGTGAAAATTCTAAAGAATATCACGAGTATGAACCACAGTTTCTAGAAGTTGGTGAAGAATTTGTACCTGCTATTCGAGATATGATATTGCGATATCCTGAATTTATACGCGTAGAAGATTTGCCAATTGATGGTGAAGATAATAAGGTAAACAAAAAACTACAAGAATCATTTCAAAGTAGCATCATAATACAGTAGAATCTCTCGCATTTGAACTAGTAGAGATAATTATGTTCAACTTTGGAAGATTCAATCGTACATAGAGTGTTTTCCATTATTTCTATTCGACAAATAATTTAATATCTTAAATTATTTTTATTTCATAGGTACAGATAGTTAAAGACCTTTGGGAAAAATGTCTTCTTGTAACAGACAATCCATTATGTATTTTGGAATAATCATATATTCTAAATAATATGTAAAAAAATCAATAAAAAAAATAAATACTAAAATTCAAAGGTTCCTAAAAGCGTTAGTGCTATCTTAATTTTGATATACGTGTATAAAAAAAGGTATGTTTATACTACAATTTTTTAAATATTTGTGTATTTATACGATATTACAATAATACAACATAATAATTAAAATAATCATAATTATTTTTAACAAAAATAGAATTGATATATTGAGTATTCCTTAATTAAAAAAATAACAATATTTGATGAGTCATTGCGTGGTATATATGGAAAAGATTTGATTATCTATTATTGTAGTATACAGAGGATGATTTTTTAATTACCTGAAATAAATAATATACTGTTTTACAGATTAAAATCGATTGTATTAAAAATTGCAGTTTTTGTACATTTCAGCTGAAGACGTTTGTTACAAATCAATTAATTAGAAAGAAACAAAAAATCTTGTTTCTCGTATGTCTTTTACATAAATTTATATGTTATACAGGAGTCTATAATTATTTCATTGGCCAAAGGCGTTGTACTAGATGTGCTTTTAATTCTCCAATTTGTTATTCCGTTTTGCTTGAGCAATGTGATCTCTTTGTCTTCCAAGTACATACTCAATGTATCCAAGGTATCCATCATGATCTAAGTCGTCTTCCCTCAGTACTCTGTCTACAAGTTCTTCATAACAGAAATAATTATTATATTTTCGATATTTCGTATCTTAATTTCTATATTTCTATTACGAAATTTATTCTAATTCGAACGCATAATTGTGGCTATACGTACCTACGATCCAAGGCAAATCATCTTCGTAATCCATAGTTCTGATATTTTCACTCGAACTTTCATGTTTAGCATTGGCGAGTCTGTTCTCGTGAAACGTATGTTGAATCGCATAAAGAATTTCTAATCCATCCAATTTAGCATTATTGTCGATATCATGAATTCTGAATAAAAATAACTTTTGATACTTAGAAAAGAAAGAAAACACGGATAAATTTGCTAGTCAATAAAAATATTTAATTTACGAGAGATAACCGAACATATTTCTTTTAAGAAATTTTTCACAATAATGACTGATAAAGACGTTACTAAGATATGAAAATGATTTATTGTAGCATTGAAAATATAATATATTATTAGTATTACAGACGTACTTGAAGTAATGGAATTCGATTTCTTGTTCAGTCATGTTCGAAAAGTCCAATTGATCCGCCATTGATCCTATATCTTCTTTCAAGTGGCTGAAATTTTATGCTTATATTTCGAGTTTTCACAGCGGTAAGAACTATATAAAAATTATACAAATATGGATAAGGCAAATAATACGGAGAATAATAATTGACGCAAAATAATTGACGATAAAAATAATGTTTGTTTCTCTAGGCAGATATAATATATAGAGGTGAAAATATAACGATTATTGCAATATTAAATTCTAAACATGCAAAATCGTTAGAAGTTTAAAACTAGAGTAAAAATAAAACAATAACAAAGTAATACAACGAACACATACTTAAATAAAATTATGATACCCAAGTAAATGAGTTAAGTGTTAACTAACGTAGCATCTTGTAGTAGTTGTGCATCTTGCGTTATTTTAACATCTTTCTGCGGGACGTAATGATGATGAGAGACAGGACTTCGTGGATGATGAGGTCCACGTAAACCATCACAAAGTCCGACGCATAAACCGATCAGAATTGTAGGTATCATTTGTTCGTCTGTAACAGTTTAATAAAGAGTCTTTCGTAGTCATTATACATATTTTTTTTTTCATTAAGGCGATTCAGATCCCCACGAGAGGATTATTATCAGTATGTTATACTTTATCAAACAGATTACAATTACAATTATGTACAATGCGCTATTTCCTTAAATTCTTAGCATATAGCGTTACGTATCCGACAAAAATTTCAAACAACGCGCGAAAACCGAGGAAATATGTGACACTGCGTGATATTTTTTACAATGGTCAACAACAATAGGACCTGCTGAGACAGTCTGATCGCCTATGTTGCCGTGACATTGCACACTGCCACTTGTAGGGGTTGAACACCCCTTGGCTAGCGACAGATGGACGGTAGAGGGGGTTCTAGTAATTATTATGCGATTACCCACAAGCCCATTGATTTAGATTGGACCCCGGGGGGTACAGCGTACGATGTTCTGGGCCCGTCTTCAAATTTGCTACACATCACTCGTCAGGAACTTTGCGATCAGTTAAACCCCTATGAGACGTGTATAGTAAAAGTCTGCGCATTCCGCCTTTCTTCTTCTAGTTTGGTCCCCGACAAATAAAATTTAACGCGGCTAAAATAATATCTGCCTGTTATATTAAATTTATTGTTTCTTTAAGAACTGAATTTATCAAAATAGTCGTTTATAATACATGTGTGTGTGTGTGTGTTAAAATAATAAGATTTTATACGAAGGTTTATTACAAAAGGTTTTGATGCGAATGAAATTAATTGAAATTTTTGAAATATCTAGAAATACAGGCGAAATATCATGGTACTAGTACTATATATATATATATATACTATATATATACATTTGCAAAGAGCGACAACAGGAAAGAAAGAGCAAACAAAAGTGTCGTTTTCGGTCATGTTTGCACTCAAACTGAACACTCGAAGATTTGTGTAGAGAACAAACGAAGATAGGTGTTAAAAGACACGCGAGATTGACAGGAAATCCAGGGTACTTAGGAATCAATTTTATATAGGCTTACGGTGGTCGAGTGAAAATGCATATGTTGAGGGGGCTTCAAGGGGCTTTTGATGCAAGTGGACCCCCCCGGGGTATACACCCCAGTTGGAACAGTACACCCTCGATTCCCTCCCCGCGCTTTGGTGTCGAAATCTATAAATAATTTATATCATTTGGTCCATTCACTGAAAGAGCCCATATGTACCTGTGTCGCCTTACAGGGGACCTGCGACCGCTCCAGATTTTTTCCGCAGAATATCGTTCGGATCAAGAACCTCAAATATTCAAATATATTATGTCGCTATACAATGTACTTCGATACAACTACTAACATGCACTATTGGAAAATTCTATTGCGTTGCTCAAATATTAAACGTGCCGCTCGGAAGCCATACTAATCAAGTCCATAAATTGAAAAGTAAAGAAAAACGATGTTATTAACGCGTATTATTTTATAAAACGCGCTCTAAAATTTATGATTATATACTAATATAATTTTCGTATGACTTTGTTACATCACAATAATAGAATAATAATACAGAACGTAGTAATTACTTGTCGGTACAAAACTTTTACTTGTCAGTCGTACATGTAATTAAATCTTAACATCTTGTTAAAGACGAGCAAATGTTCGGATACTTTTGAGCAATAATGTATATTTTTAAAAAGCCGCCCTCTAGCTTTCAAGATTCAGCATCCGTGACTATCGAAACGCAATCTCGAATCGAAGAAGTAGAAGCCAACCCCTATTTTAGCTCGGATCAGGTTACTCTAACCTAACCTTAATTTGAGACGAGACCGAATGAATATTCTGTTCAATTTAAATCGTACGAATTTAATACGCGCAATTAAATTAATAAGTCGAACGTGTTTTTTACCTGGATTTATCGTGGACGATCTATTGGCCTACGAATATAGGTCGAACTTTCGTTCGATTTTTCTCGGTCGATCTTTTCGACAATATTTTCAACTGGGTTGTCACTTCCGTAAAGCGCGTGGCATTTATCGACGTTCTTTATGGAGTTTGCGTATTCGAAGAGTTGCTCGCTACCGTTTTTCCTTAGAGCGGGTTATTTTACTTTTGAACTTTATGGAAAATGCCTTTCGGAAACGAGGATCCTTCGGAATCTTTCGGAAAAATTGGAAAATCATTACCCCTGCGTGTGAACAGTCCTAACCCTCAAATGGTATCGTTGGAATGTAGGCGACCACAATAACGTGGGTTATAAGTTAAGTTCAATTGTACAATTTTATTCGATGAAGTTCGAATTAAAGTTTCTATTACACTATGGCAAGCTATCTTGTTTCGAAGTCATACAAATTTACGCGTTCTATCATTGCTTGATCCTCAATGGACCTCGATTCTTTAAGAACTCGTTAAATTTCAAGAAAATATGTTAAACTGGAATAGAATAGCTTGTCCTATTTCATCACTTTATTGCACAAATTACTGTCTATAAAATGCAATCAACCATAGTATTATAGGTAAAAAACTGTTTCGTAATTTTATTTCCTTATTCTTATTTTTTTATGTATTTTAATATTTTCATTGTAGATCACGTAATTTATTGCTTTTTTATCGTATACTTTATATATTTAAATAAATAAGTAAAAAAAAATATATATATATAGTATACATAAGAATGTTGTATTATATATACATATGATATATAATACTTGGAATTAAAAAGCTCTTCCAATTTAGATTTCTAATTCAAATTTTTCTATTCGATTAATATATTTAATACACTTTAATTATTTTTCGTTTGTTAGAGGAAAATAATTATTATTTTCACTCTCGAGTTGAAAAATGAAGCTCTCGGTGAATTTAAGCCGATATTCTTTGCCATATAGTCGGTATTAAAAATGAAATACATTTTGAAAAATATTTTCGAACTGTTCATTGTCGATATATTTTACATTGTGTTAGAGATGCACTTTTGCCGTATAAATTACATTATACTTTGCTTCTCTATGATGGCTCATTTTTTCCTAAAATTGTGAGATGCGCCAAAATCCATCAAGATAAAAAATTGACTGAAAATGAAGGTATAGACGTCTCTTATTCGTTTTTCTTTTAACTACTCGATTATTCCATTAAATTCCCGATGATAAAATAGCGAAACGCTGATGTTTCATCGTCGGACTATTGTCAAGCTAACCGTTGGACATTATGATTTGTCAATTGTAACGGATAATCGACTGCTCGGATATTTTCGTGATCGTTCATTTCGTACGTACATTTGACAATTTATGTTCAGGTGCAACGATAGAAAGGTGACCGCGAAGTCAATTCTGAAGATAATTAAAAGTAAATGTCCATAGGATCGATACATAGAAACGTGCTTTAACGAATTGCAAGTACAAAGAGACAATTCGAAACAGGAGAATCAAAAACGAGCTATAATATAGACACGTGTGTGTATATACATATACATATACGTATACGTATACATATATATGTACATGTGTAGTTGAACGACAGTTGAGAAAATAAAGGACCGTGCGTTCGGTTTGCGCCGACGCGGACAAAATAGAGGCAGAAAAGGTGAGCGAGAAAAGGGAGAAAAATGAGAAGATGAACGGAATAGAGAATCGGTGGAATACAGCGGAGAGGGCGGAAAAGCGAAAATATGGCTAACGTGTTCAAAGGAAAGGTGGAAGAGCGGGCGAAGGGCGAACGAGCAAAGGAAAATGAAGGGAGGGGAAGACACAGGGAGAGAAAAGTATGCGAAAACAGGGAATAGAGAGGAAAACAGAGAATTAGACGTTACGTGTGCAAGGATCAAAGTTAAAAGGATGTAAAAAGAAAATGGCAAAAAGGGAATGAAAGAGAGAGCGAGAGCGAGAGAGAGAGAGAGAGAGAGAGAGAGTCAGGAGGAAAAAAGGAGAAAGAAAAGAGACGTTCGCGAGTTAGGAACAGAGAACGAAGGAGAATAGGTATGGTATACGTGTACGAAGAGAGGCAAGGAAAGAGAACGAGAGAGGAACTGCGAGAGAAACGAAGAGGAAAGGGTACGTGTACGAGTATGAGTGTATGTATGTATGTATGAGTGCGAAGAGGAGAGAAGACGAGGGAGAGAGAAGCAAGGTACACGGATGGGTCTCTGGTTGCCATGGTGACCACCGTCGCCTAAAGCTATGCTTTTATTGATTCCAAGCCGCAAACAATGTACAGGAGTGGATGTTTCGCTCTGTTCTCTCTCTATCCGTCTGGATAGTGAGGTATTAACGTACCCCGAAATACCGATACCCATGGGCACGTGCCCCAGAAAAGCAGGGTCACACGAAGAGTCCTTCGATTAATTTACAGAGAACGGCAACTGCGTGCATCTTCTCGTTCGGCTTGTATGCTTTAAGTCCTGTTTAAACGCGTACGAGCGATTACGACGTTCTTGTTACGGAAACGCTACGAGAGTATCGCTATGGAAGAACAGTTCTTTAATACGAGGGCCGACAATCTATCGTAGGACCGTTTGCTCGCGGTACACCGAAAAACCAAATCTTTTCTCTTTATCCGTAACCACCTATTGAAAATCGAATCAATAACAACGAGTGGATCAACCGACGCGAAAGTCAGATCGCGATTGAGTTTTCTACCCGATTACAACGAACAGGACCTCCTATCGTGATATCTAGATGAACGGTATACCGCCTAGGGAACGCGTTTCGTCTGTGCGACGAGCCTCTGTCTCCTCTGTAACTTGCAAAACATTGCTCGAAGGAATATCTGTTCGTCGATATTTTATTTTCTATTTTCGTCGTCGTATTTTTCGTAATTGGATTATTCAAGGTAACGCGTTTAAGATAAATTTTAGTAGAAAATGTGTACTAACAGTTTATACTAGTTTTACTTTTGTCATGTAACGATAAAATTGAATCGTTTCACGATCAAGACTGGTTCGATCAAGATTAAACTGATTTGGTCGTTGTCGTCGGAGCATAATTTCGCGTATTTTCAAAACACCATGTAAACGTAATTCCAAATTTTCTCGATAGAATATCTTTAAGTATTTACGTCGTTTTATTTTTTCAGAATTCACGTGCTAGAAACATTCGGTAGGAAACTTAGGGATTAAGTTTCCATGTTTCTTCATAACTTTCCAGATTACTTCCGCGAATGATTTGAAAGCCGCTTGGAACGTGCTTGCTAGTTTAAACGTAATACTATTTAAAGCTTAATTAAATGTCAGGACGAAGTTAATTAAAGATTTAAAAAGTCGTTCAGAAGGTATCTACTCCCATTGACTACATAAATATTAAGTTGTACTTCAACTTCTAATGAATTTCCATTTTTTGCTTTGTTACGCATCAACGCTTTATTTAAATTCAAACTGCTCGTTATCTGAAATTTCCTCCAGAGAATAACATTTTGTTTGTAATAATCGCATCGCTTTAAAATATATAAAACGCTTTGAAAATGGATATACTATAATTTCCTTGTAATTCGTCCAGCTGACTTTAATTATAAAGCTACGATTAATGGGAAAGTACTTACCGTACTATTTTATTCAGGTCGCTTGAAAGTAATTTCGTGACAAATTTAACGTATCATTACTTTTCATTTCAATTTTGCACATTTTCGATCCATTAAGATTCGATTTCTCAATATCGTTTTTAATTTCATACGTTATGCCATTAGTTAATTACAGTTACGTAATAAAATAGCGATAATAAAAAGCTATTAATTATCTCATTTAAAGATGTCCCTTCTCTAAATATCAAATTCCGAGCGTCGTTCGAAACAATGGTGATTCGACCTCTCATACTTACGAATCCCTGTTCTAATACTTGCGAGAACGAGTACGTGTACTTTAAGTCGATCAAATTGCGCCACAAAAGTCTTACAACTTGTCCATCCTCTAAAAATCGATCTTTCCTTTCTTTCTATGAATCGTCTATTTCATTATAGAACGTATTCGTCCACTCTCAAATACTCGTTTTAATCTATTTAATCTTTCAGTTCACCGAGAACACAACGAAAGGCGGAAGAAGAGACGAAGAAAGAAAAAGAAGAAGAGTACGACAGAGAGAGAGAGAGAGAGAGAGAGAGAGAGAAAGATCCTCCTCTTCCCACCACAGAGGAAGAGAGAGACGTAAGCTGTTCAGCCGTGTATTTTCGATAATTATTCGACAGTCGATTTGCGTGCGGATGCAGCGTTGGGTGATACGCGGAATAGAGGCTGGTTGCAGAGGGTGGCAGCGGTATGAAGCGCGGGCGGCGACGCGGGCGGGGGAGGGGGGAGGGCAGAGGATTTCGAGAGTCGCGTTCAACCATCCGGAAGCTATGAATATATTATTTGACGGGCAGTTTCGGTAGTCTCCGATCGGATGGAGCATCGATCATGGCTGGCGCATCCCTTTGGGCCATTTTCATGCGTCAGAATGCGACACACCTCGATCGAGCGGCTGCCGCGAAATGAAAAAAAAAAATACTGCCGTTAACTGGCGAAATACTTGTATGAAAAGCGCGTGACCTGGATTTCTGTTCGGGGGGGAAAAAAACACGCAGAGTTGTAGGATTTGCTTGTGACGGTCGAGTAAAGTTTCGACGCCCGGGTCAACAGGTAGGGCCGATGCACCCTGCTTTTCAACCAGGTTCCCGTAAATAATTGCCCGACGTGTTATATCATAGCGACAATACGCGAGACAGATTGAACGATTTCGGTGAGACGGTAATCGAGTTGGTGGCAAAGTAACGTGGGTTTTTTGATCGTACCGAGAAAACCAACTTCGAGCGGATCGTACATTACGGTTTAGGGTAAAATCATTCTCCAAGGACGATCCTCTAGGCTGAAAAATCAATGTTAATCGAGACAGCTACGGGAATTTCTTGCTCGCGCTGCCAGTTCGGTAGAGCGGTGTCGTCAGACTCTGTCACACCGTTTTCGGTCGTTGTAAAATTACTCAAATCGAAAGAATAGAAACGGATCGATTGATTTTTACCAACGAAAACCAGTTTCGTCCTGGAAAATGCCACGGAGAAGTTTCCAGAGTAGTGGGACAATGGCGAAGAACGATCGATCGAACACAACAGCGCGAATTAATCTATTTTTTGATACGTAGAAATGCCACGTTACTTTCTCGTCGCTCCGATATTAAAGTCGAAATACCGGAGAGGCTCTGCCGTGTTAATTTTATTTGTAAACGCAGGGTTTATTTCCGTATTGCAAGTTCACTCGGCGTTCCATTTTTCTCGTCATTAAATGCACGTAAGAGGCGGAAGGCGGGGAAAGAGCGCGATATATTCTATAAAGCCTCGTTCTCTTCCTTTTTCTCTTTTCGTTCTCCTTCGACTCGATTCACGGGCCACTTCGCCGTCCAGCTTGTTGCATCGAGCTAAGTGCAAAATTATTTTAAAAACATTTTCTTAACCACGTTATCCTGAAAGCTGACCCCATCCACCCCGCGTGCGTACCTAAAAAGAGGGATGCGTGTTGGGCGAAAGGAATTGGTAATGCCGCATCGCGGTTTTTCGACTCGCCGCGGTTTCTGCGCTCCTTCCGTATTTTTTATCCTCACGAACGCAGCCCTCTTGGTTGTTGTATACGAACGACAAACCACCGGGTCTCAAAATAATCTTTCGAAGGACAACCGCCAATCTTCGGGAAAGTTCGGCCGAACGACGTTTATAATCACCTAGCGAAGGGATAAGTAACCCTAGGGTAAAGCGTGTTAATCTTCTTGCGGTTTGGTGTTGTAAAGTTTCAAGGCGCGAAAATATCGAAAAATTCCGCCGATACGAGAATTTCAAGAATTACGAATCGTACAACGGAAAGAAACGTGGAAGTTTCTCATTATACGGTTTAACAGTTTCTAATTGGCCAACTTTGACAGTACGACGCGATTATATTATACAAAGCTGCCACGGTGAACGTTCGAGCGAGAAAATTGATACTCGGTAGTTACCAGTCCCCAACTTCCCCGGTGAAGTAATATTTTTGAGGAAATTCCAGTCAACGTATCGCGTTTCGCGTAATCCATCGATATTTTTACGTTTCGTTTGCGTTTACATCGTTGCGTTTCGAACGGCAGCTTATTACAAAAGAAGCAAGAAATGCTTTTTACGGTTTAGCGTCTGAAGGGCGCGATAAATTTGTTTGACATTTTCCTTCCATATCTCTCGTCTTCTCTACGACTGGTTTTTCGAGAAAAAAGCTCTCGAACAAGTTCAACGTTTTCTACGTAACGCTGACTAGAAACTCTTGGCCGAAGCAACGAGAGGTTCAAAATAAGAGAAAAGCGCCACGTAAAAAGCATCGGAGTGGTAGGGGTTTCAGAGAGAGGATGGTTTAAAAGTACGTGGAATGGAAAAGGTGTGTAAAGGATGTACACGAGTACCGCTGGAAAATATAAAGCTGCGTAGACAAGAGCGTATCGAAATCAGTTTGTTGCTTAACGAAAAAAATTTCATTGCCCTACAAACAAACGATTGATACCTTGTTATTACCTACGCGCGATGTAAATGGTAATGGGAAAACCAAATCGCCGACATCGATCAAAGTTTAAAAGATAGAACGTAAGCTGCGCTCTTTCGAGTTAATCGCGCGAGAAAAACGTTTAAAAAATTTAACGAGATAGAAAAATGCCGGAAGAATGGATTTCAGGATCACAATAGGAGAACAGTAGGATAAATCAAATATCGTGTTTTTAAATCGCCGAGAGTTTCTTCTGCGCGTTTCAACGAAGATATGTTATCAGAACGAAAGTGCTTTATGCGTGTACATACATTGCTTAATATCAGTTTCATCCATAAGGTCGATCAAAATATCTTCATCGAATACTTAATTACTTTGATATCGCTATCTTGTAGATGGCTTGCTCTAACAGCCATGTATATTATATACAAGGAAGACTTATGATGGGGTTCCAATTTGCCGCGGGGCGCCGTCAGGCTGCGTTTAACAACTTTTTAATGGAGGCTTGGCGACCATCTCCCCGCCGCCAACGTTGAAACATTAATTCTAACGGGTGTCGTCTTAAAAATAACTTACATCTTCCCGTAACTTTTTTGCCCACGGAATTTTTAATATCTCACGTCTCGATATTTCTTCTAGAAATTTCGATCGCTACGCGTTACCAATTCCCTTTCGTGCCTTTAAGCGTCTCGTATATTTTTCCCTATTACGCGTATTCTATCATCCGTATCGGTATCAGCCGTTTCTCGAGAATCGAACATCGTTTATATTATCCACGTACGCAACGAGATGGGAAGATTTACGGAAGAACGTAGTCGATCGTCTTCTCTTCTCTGTAGAGGCTCGATCGTCGAAAGCAAGATATTTCCAGTCGATTAAAGATCGTCTCCTGTCGCCTTCGAATGCCTTCAAATTGGCTTCGCTTTATCGAAAGCCGAAAGAACGTTTCTCGCCTAGACAACAACTATTTCATTTACAAGCCTAGGAATCATAGCTGGCCATGGTTCGCCGCTTCTAACGAACCAATCGATTTTTCACGCACGTACGCACGAACGCACGCACGTACAAGGTACATACGTACTCACGCAAACAGCCAGCCAGCCAGCCAGCCAGCCATCCAGCCAGCCAGCCAGCCAGCCAGCCAGCCAGCCAGCCAGGCAAGCTGGTAGGCACAGACACGCGGAGGCACACATTCGGGCCGAGCCATTGCTCCAAGCTCTCGCAGAGTCAAACCCCGAACTCACCCCCGCTTCCACGACAATTCTCCACCCCTGATAAGCGTCCACCATCTCTCCTGCCTCGTCCCTATCGAGCCACCCCTTTGCTATCCAGCAAATCCAGACCTGGATACCGGAGTTTCGGAGCCCTGGCCCTCGATCCTCTACTTCCCTCCCTCCCTCAATCTTTAGCATATCGCCTGGTTTCCACGATGTAACTCGATGGAAGCGAACAAATTCCATTTTCAACGATATCCTCTCGGTATGTTGTGCACGAGTCGCGCGAGAAGAGAATTCAAATGCGGTTTTAATGATATGTGAATAAAATTACATATGTTTTATATATATATATATATAACACGTATGTCCGTTTGTATGTGGGTGTATGTATATATATATGTATGTATGTATGTATGTATGTATGTATGTATGTATGTATGTATGTATGTATGTATGTATATATGTATATATATGCATAGAAGGTTACGAATAATGCAGGTTATATAATAACATTTCGACAAATTGATTTACGTACTGCATATTATATTTTATTGCATGCTTGTAAAATCGAATAACGAATATAATCAACGGGAAAGTTAAAGCATTCCCGTGCCGTCCTGTAAAGGTCTAATTGAAAGTTGGTTGTGAAACGGTTTTTGGAAGTCGTTATTAAGGGAATTATAAAACAATCGTAGGCGTTACTCGATACAGGATAATATTTGCAAACTGGGGACGAGAGTTACAAGAGTGGTAGTTTGAAATTGTACTAAGTAAATTAGGAAATACATGAGGAAATAAATTGTATATATCGGTGACGGTATAATTCTGCAAATTTAATTACGCGATTAATCTCGTAAAAAGAATTCTACGAGCAACGTGTTTTCAGAATCTGTATGTTTTTAGTCGTAAAACGACGTCAGAGGAAACAGGAAAAAGCAAGAAACGGTATACTCTAAGAATTTAAAGTCGTCGTCTTGGTGGGTCTTGATGGCTGTCTAGTATTAATCGGATTCGAAGTAAATGAGGATAATACGGGCGCGTATGTGAATTTAACGCGCGCTATTTATGCGATCTACGAGCTTCTTTATATCTTCGTAGACGTCGTAACGGTGAATGTTTCGTTTATTAAGAAACAATCGATTTATATTCTTTTCAAACAGTATCAAGCTTTAACGCGTTTCATAAATATCAAGAGATTCGAAATAAACGCGAAAACTCTTTAACAAAAAAAGAGAAAAGGAAAGGACGATTATTCTAACGGTATTAAAAACTTTCTTTTAACTCACGTTTCTAGTTAAAAGGTTAAGGAGAGTTTCATAGCATATTCAAGTATTACCAAGATACTTTTTTATCTTAAATCGAGCGACGAAACGGCCGTGAAACAACCGTAGTGGAAAAATTATTTCGTCGAATGGGAAAATTTCCACTACCTCTGCGATGGGATCGCGAAAGTAGCTGATCCCTTATAGAAGAAGCCTCTTATGAATATTTTATGCGCGTTATACCAAGCATTCTGAATTAGCACCGTGGTAGAGCGTAGCCGTTATCGTTAGATTCGCGAATTTTGGGACTGACAATGCACGTGAACGGTGCAACTATTTAAATAGTCATTCGTACGTTACATCGATCAACGTCGATATCCGACGTGACCATACTCGATGCTAATCGTACCCTTAAGATCGCCGTTTGTTCTACCTTCGCTGTTTCTACCAGATATACGTTCGCGATAAATATCTTGTAATTTCTATGTACATTCTCCGGCTGCTTCCAAATCTGACCAATATAATCACGACATTCGTGTCGTATTACAGAGATAGGAAAATTTAAAAATGTTTTATATAACACATACGATATGGACATAAAAAGTTTTTCACGCTAAGTGTTCAAATACTTTCGCGAGCCAGTGTACGTATATAGATTCAGCCCTGAGCGAACTCTCTTTCCTTCGGTTTCTCTCTCTCTCTCTCTCTCTCTCTCTCTCTCTTTCTCTCTTTCCCGTATCGTTCTGCGCCCCTCGTTCTCCTGGTCCAACCTTTCTAGTCACCCTCTACCCGCCCTTCGCCGCGTTCTCCACCTAACCTAGCGCAGCATCCGCGTTCTGGAGCTGCTCTCGCAGCTCTCGTAATCGCATTTGACGTCGCTACGTTTTTGTTTCAGAGCTGTACGTGACGCTTCCGCCCATGAGGGCTCTTGGCAAAACACGCGAGCGAGGAAAAAAGAAAATGGGGAAGAGAGAAAGAGGAACCGAAGGCGGAGAACGACGATGGCGAGGAGGGTTGGTGGGAAGAAAACTAGAAGCGGGAACGGTGTTGAGGATCGAGAGATCGAATCGGTGTTTCCTTGGGAGATCGGCTTCCACGGGATGTGACCTTTCTTCCACTCGTTCGAGAATTCTTTTCGACTCTCCTCCAAGATTTTTTTCCCATATTCTTTCCTTTTTCTTCTCGGAATACGCTTCCACCTCCGTTTTTCCGTTAGATCGCGCATCGCTTCGTCGAATTTCTCTTTCTTGCCTCGTGTGTTTTTCAGTAAAATCACTTTAGAGTAAAACGTAGAACAGAGCTAAACGGGAATAAGAATCGAACGTTATTTGCTTTTGCCGCATGGGCCAGAAAGTTCAACCTTCGTTTATTTCGGATAAAGTACGAAGACAGAGCCTGGGAAACCACGGCAAGTCTATTTTTCTTCATTTCACGATCTCCGTGCTATCTCGTGCAAGCTGAAACGAAGAGAACCTCGATTATTCGACGTGGCCGACGCGGACCGGCTCTACCACGGATAATCGCAAGTTCGGATAATACGGAAAGGTCTGTTAAGATTCGTAAATCGTATGGTAACATCGTAAGGAAGATGTTGACAATGCAATGTCTAAATACGGTTTAATTCGTTATTTATTCGGTTGAAAGTTTGATTAACTGCTTCCGCGATGCTCTCCGTATTAAAATTTCGAAAAAAAATTAAGTTACGGTGAAGTTTAAAGCACCTCGGATAATACTGTACTTCTAATGTTGCCCGAGTCCCGTTCGACCGAGACTCTGCCGTATTTTAATATGAAATAGTTAACCGATATCGCTATTGTCAGATATCCTTTTTATCCGTTAAAATGGGAGGCAAGAAAAAGAAGACGAGAAAAATGCAAAATCGCGCAAAGATTTATTATCATTTACTTATCTTCCGATAACGAAACGCAATCTACATCTCGCTCGATTTGCCGCTCTACTCTTCGTTTTGATATATTGACATCGTTCGTTGCAAACTTGACAATCCAATGCTATATGTAACTAATGCGCAATTTGGAATTACCGCGCCCCTCTTTGTGCAGAACGTACTCTGATTGAACAATATTTTGCGTTGATCAATGGGAACCAAAATATCGATAATACACTGATTATACCTTTGGCAATGGTACGTGTGGCACTTTAACACTTAAGGGAACGTTTAAATTGAACAAAAGTGCCTATTATTATCGAAAAGTCAGAGAGACACGGGGGGAGAGAGAGAGAGAGAGAGAGAGAGAGAGAGAGTTAAGCGGCACGTGCTTGCTAATTTGTTCTCCGCACGTGTCACCGATAAAACCGCGTCAAAATATTGCTCGCAATTTGAATAGGGCAATTATGAAGATAGAGCCGAAAATACGCCCATCTATTTAAAAAGAGAAAGATTATTCGCACGGACATCGCTTTAATTTTAATTCACAGTATAAATAGCAGCTGCGTATAAATAGAAAAAGGCCTGTGTACTACGTGAAAAATGCATAATTTAATCGTTTATTAACTAATTACTTATTTGCATGGATTGTTGGAATCTGTTACTTTTAGGTGTAAGGGACGAGAAAAAGGAGGAAGAGATGTAAAAAAAGAAAAGAGAAGTTGGGTGAACAAGCAAAGAAAGGTATTTAGAAGTTTATACGTATCGATGTTAATTACTTTAACGTTCTCAGAGACGTTCCTCGTAAATTGGCGATATTCGAAGATGCTGATGTTTCTAGTGCTTCCGTTGCGGACCGCTTCGCGTGCGAATGAGTCGCTCCGTCAAACGAAGCAAAAAGCGAAAGTTTATACACGGTGTCTGAACGTCTTTGACGGACATTCGTCCAAACGGAGACGGCACGTACGATCCCAGAAGAGGTACAACGTGTAGATCAAAGCCAGTGAATTTTCGATGCACCGACCGAGGGTGCAGGGGCATTCTGAAAAGGGGGTGCACACCATATCGACAGGGCGTGGTCGAAATCTGTCACACTAGCCGCGAACAAACCCGATGCCTTGTCAGCAATAGTATAGAATTTCTTCCGACTACTACGCTTTTCTCCCTGTGTAAATTCGACGTTTCTCGAACGATCGTCGAACACAGTGTAACGAAAGGTAGTCACGCGTTAGGATATAACGACAATCGACGAAAATCGACCAGACCAAAGGATAAAATCGTTTTATTTCTATTGCATTAAGAGAAACTTCTAACGAGGTTTCTAGTAATTCATTTTAGAAGAGATTATGCTATCGCAACAGCGGCAGTTTATTCGTTTCAGCTTGTTAGCTCAGAAAGTGGACTCTTGGTTACGTAAGTTACAATATATTACATCATCTTATACGTTATCCTTATCCCGTATTATTGTCGCCGAATCTGCCTCACATAATTATCTCTTTGGCCCGTATTCCAGAACCGTCGACATTATTCTATTGTTTAATCAAATACGTTACAAACGTCGGTGTTTAAATATCAAGCAGCTCTCGTCCAGCGATGAACATATTTTCGATGCAACAAGCGACGTAGACTTTTCAAACGAACGTATTTACGAACTCGTATTTATGCGTCATAGGAGAAAATGAGCGGGTGGTTCTCCCATATGGGCAACGAACGATTATCGCTCGAATCGAGACACAATTTTTATCAACGATCGATGATACATTATAACGTTAAAACGTTTTTTACTCTCTTTTTTAATTCGAGTACTTCTTTCGTCCGAGGTACGATAGGATTCCAATTTTGGAATGTTACGCGTTTCTCTTTAATACGAGCACTCTTACTAATTAATAATTAATATATTATAGCATTGCGTTAAACTAGCTCATAAAATATGAACACCCGCTAAAATCGCATGAATACGTGGACGTTTTAGTTTGGATTATTAGTCCTTTCTTTTTTTCTTTCCTTTTTGTCAAAAACAAACAAGTGGCCGCGTATTTTTTAAGCATAACACGATGGGTCTAGGTAGAAATAGTTGGCATACTATTTATGAAATTGCGTTCGAATTCCAGGTGGACTTCTATGTAACTTCAAACCACTGTTTGTACATGGTCGCCGTTTCACCGATTTAATTTGCAAGGGGTAGACCGCTTAGATTAGATCAGATCTTACGGATTGGAAAGCCGACTTTACGGTCTACATGGACCATATGCAGTTTGTGCTTCATAAGGGTGATCCGACTACCCTACTTAATCGATAAGATGCGAAAGCAGCGATAAACCAGCTTGTCTTTCCACGATACCGTTCTGCGAGGGAATTATCATTTTCTATCAAATATCATAGGAAACAAGAAACCAGTGGTCCTGCGTGAATCGTAAAAACAAATACCTGTCGCCGTTTAATCGATCGTCGTATCCAAATAACAGGTGGAAGATGAGGAAAGAGAATTTTCTTCGAATAGAATTAATAGACACGGTCGAATCACACTGTTGCGCGAAGAAGAAAAAGTAGGTTTTTCTCTTACGTTGTTCGTGCTACGCGCGTGGTTATCTTGCTCGTTCGCGCAGAAACGAAAAATGTTAAATATCGTTAAAATAAAAGCGGAAGACAGCGGTTATCGAAAGAAGCTTCGTTCGACTCATGGGAACGTTAACGGAGATCGTGAGCGTGGCAAGCAGGTCTGAATGAATAATTATCGATAGAATAAGCGAAACCTAAATGGGGACAATTCCGGTCTCGAATTGGCCGACTTCTCGCTCTATCCACTCGTAAGTTTTTGCGACTATTGTAGACGAAATTGCAGCCTTGGAAAACGGCGACACGCGCGATGGGCGTTCTGTTTTCAAAGTGCGATTCAAAGAGGCGAAATTGCTGGCCTTCAGCGTGATACTTCGTCTTTTGTACAACGTTGACAAAACGTACGCTTTTATCGACGTTGCACATTTCAGACATTCGATGCATGTCGACGAGTTTTCCTGAAAATTTTCCATCGTCGAACGGAATTGTAGGCGGTAAAACAAAGCATGGGGAGTTGCGGCTAAAATATTCAATATAACTATGTAACTGAATTATGTTACGCTGATGCGATACACGGTTAGCGTACACAGCGGTTCTATTAAATAGAACGAAACATTATTGTACCACGAATACGTAGGAATGCTTTTTTTTCCTCTCCCGCGATAATTTCCTGTCGCCAGATATTTATTTTAATCGATATGTACCTCGACCGTGACCAGTCGACTCGTTTTATTCGCAAATTATCGAAAAGACGGAGATACCGTTTGAAAATCGCACCGGAGAAGCGTAGCAAGTCCATATTTGTTAGCGATTCTCCGACTTTTCCAGTACCTACGTCACGCTTATTAACGTTGGCGAAAGTTTCTTAATATATTCAAACATTTGCCACGGTTAGTAGAGATAAAAATATTATTTATTTAGCGCATACATGCACAGCGTCAATGAAATTTCATCGTGTTTTATATAACACGATATATACGGTAAATGTTTTCTACAGTACGTTCAAGTACTTTGTCGGCGTGCTACTGAACGTTTACCGAAACTTGCATGCAAAATTCTAATTACGTTATCGACGAAGCATAACTTTTCAGATAAACAGATATTTCACTGTATCTCTCGCCTCTATTTTTTGGAAGAAAGCACGAGGTGATCGCGAAAGGAAGGTTGACCTAAATATGGGCAACGCGAGTAACGAACTGATTCTTGCTATCGCGACGAAAACGATGACCAACTTTTTTCCGAGAGTTCCAGCAACTTTGAAGACGCTGAAGCTCTCGAAACTTTACGTTCCTCCTTTATAGCAACCCTCCTCGTGCTCTCTGGTTACATGCTCCTTCGAACTCACCCTTGGGCGAGAGAACCCTGGCGCCTCGTTTCGAAGGAGGGTCGAACGAAGAGGGCGTTATGGAGACGAGTGTAAGGGTTCCGCGAGGATTCGTCGAAAAAGGAGAATCTACCTTCGACGTGGACGCGTCTGAGAAGGTGGATCGTTCCGGATGACGCCGCAGGAATCGGTGTTTACTAACGAGTAAAAATCAACGTTCCGAAATAAGAGAATCTCGCGGAAAGGGAACTCCTTACACGCGTGCCGGAACGTAAGAACAAGGTACGAGTTTCGAACGAAAGGAAAGAAACGATCGACGCGAGCAATTATCGATATTCAAAGAGGGAACCGTAGGAAGAGCGTAAAGGATAAATAAAGAAATCGCTCGGAAGAAATTTGATATTCGCCGAACGAACGATATTAAAACATCGGACGTGGATTTAACGTTACAACGAAATAATGAAAGTCGAGGTTGAAAGAAATTTATTCGACGATATAGGAAGTAGGGAAAAAATTGAACGAGAAGCGAAACTTCGCACGTACGGTGCGCAAGTTCCGAGAAAGGATGGGGACTCGTTCGTGGAATTACAAATCATCGAAAAGCTGCGCGCAAAACACAAAGACAGAGGTGGAAATTCGTTGAAAAACCTATTCTATTCGTTACAAGCTCGCGTCGAACGCGGCTCGTAGGCAAACGACTCACGCGGCCGTGAAACGAAGAGTTTTTCTCGACTCGTACGCGTACTAGTTGGGTCAGCCGTATGGATGTACGTTACGATCAAATACCGAAAACGGGGGGGGGGCAGGGAGGAGAGAAGGAAGAGGAGGAAAGAATTAAAAAAGCTATCTGCCACGGGATAATAAAAAGGAAGACGGGTCCGCGAATGCAAAGAAGGAAAAGGGAGGTAGGGAGAAAGAGAGTGGCAAAGGGAGGCTAAGGGTTGGTAAGAGGGTGTGGAGAAACAGGCAAGAGAAAAAAGGAGAAGCAGAGAAGACGACGAAGACGAGGAGGAGGCAGAGAACGACGAGAACGAGAACGATGAGGAGGACTAGGACGAGGACGAGGCGGAGAGAGAAACGCGAATGCGAACGCGAACGGTCTCTACTGGTAGAAAGGGACGTCCCACGCGGACAGGCAGTAGTGGTAACGCACATATTGGCCAGACGTTTGTGTGAGTCGTTGGAAAAGCTAGATGGCAAGGTGGAAAGAAAATCGCTCGCAGGCTATTTTCCGGAGGAATTTTTATTGGTAGATCCGCCATGTTGAGGGTGAAGTAGGGGTAGACGGAGCAGCGGAGAACATGCCAGGATTGGTGGTTGTCCGGGTAACGCATCGTTCGAGCATCCAATAGGGTAAAGCGAGGAGAACCTCGTGCTTTCGTTGCCCGACCGAGTACGGGGGTGAAAGGGAGCGCTGGTTACAGGCAACAACCCCCTACCATGGTAGCAGCCCCTCTAAACGTTCTCTGTCCCCCCGCGGAGTCACCGGGATAACTGCATTTCGTGGACAGAATCCCACAAGAACTCACGGCGAGCGGTCGCCCCTCTAACACGGCCGACTCTCCTATCGTTTCGGCTTTTTCCTCCACGTAACGCGTTACGTACCACGACACGAAGGAAGGGCGCGAGTCATCCTGGACGCTTCCACCTCGTCCTCGTCCTCGTGCTCGTATCCGTACTCGTTTTCGTCTTCATCCTCGTCCTTACCTCCGTCTTCTTTGCCCGTGTCCATTCTTCCGTCCGTGTCCTCGCGACGCTCCGCGAATCTCGTTCCCCGCGCGGTTTCGATCGGGCGCGCGCCATTTCTCCGCAATTATTTCGATATTTCAATTTTCAAGGGCATACCCTGCTGCCTTCGTGATACTTACCCCTCCCCTTCCTTCTGCCCTCCAATTCTAACCCGCCTAATTGCATCGACGAGATAATAAGATTTGAATTTCGAATCGAGGCCACGGTAGCGGTAACGTCCGCTTTTGATTAACCAGCCGCGTTCTCCTCTCTCTCTCTCTCACTCTCTCTCTCTCGTCTCTTTTTCTCTTTCTCTTCTTCTCTCTCGTCCTCTTCCTTCTTCTTTCTCTTCTTTCTCCTCGCTCGACATCCAACATCCACGTGCGTCTCTCGGACCATTATCGAGCAAACGAAACGTTTCTTTTCTCCTTTCTCCTCGCTTTCTTTCCCCTTTGTCTCGCGTTCGTCGGGTCGACCGCAACGTCGCTGGATTCTCCGAGAACATCGTTGGGATTCGACGCTACACGACGCTTCCCCGTGAACATTGGCGGACCCGGACGCAGACTTGGATCAATCGGATCGTGAAAAGCGGCCTACCAGGATTTAAGATCGATAAGAGTACGCTGTCGCTCGCGATCACGAAAGGACGATATCGCCATCTCTACAGCTATCGCAAGTTACTAACTGGCAGGAAGACTACGGAGGATAGTGATCTTGTATTTGCAAGACCAACGCTCCGACGAATACGTAAATATCAGGATAGAGTTTCAAACGTGAAATTAGTGTATTTCTGGATGATTTGACAAACCGAGCAAGGATTCCGATTACTCTTACACGTTCCGACGTCGAGGATAAAAATCTGTGAAAATCGTTGGGGAAACGATTGCTGGAACTGGAAGGATTCACGATCGAGACGAGATTAGTTTCCGAAAAGTGTCGCCGATATTGTGTTATTAAAGAAGTGTAACTCTCTCTGATTATGTGTGAACGGAAATAACTGTTGCCAAAATTACCAAAATTACCAAAATTACCGAGTTACCTTTTACGTCCACCGGAGGCTACGCGTATTTTTAAGTCTCAGAGAACGTACCTCCGAATTCTTGCTGCGAAATAAACATCGCGATCGTCGCTTCGAGTCGCCAAAGAGTCGACGCACTGTCGCGTAAATATGTGATTTCGCGAATCGAATCGAACGCCCGAAACGTCATAAACACATGCCAGTACATCGTTGAAAATTCCCCCGTTCGAACATCCATATACGAAAGCGTACCGCTTAAAGACGTAAAGGCAGACGTCCAAGGGAGAAGCTTCGAAGCACGTAATCAAGCCAGAAGCTGCAAAGACAAACCTTGATACGCGGCAGGCCTGTTGAGAGAATTTCCCATTTCCCTTGGCGCAGCATTCGTCGCTGAAGAGAATCGAAGGATCTGGAATACGGAATCATGACGAATCTGCGTTGAGAGACTTGGAAAGACGAGCCTGTGCTAGGGCGTTCAGACAGCACAGACAGGATCGATCCTTGGAAGGGATCAAGGAATCGGCAAAATCTAGGATTTCGTGGAAACAGAGAAGAGAAGAGTGCGAAAGGTCGGAAAGAATCGATCGTGGTTCCTCCTGTAGAAGGGGAACGACAGAGGATGTCTTGGTAGGTTGTGAAAGAACAAGAGGAGCACTTGGTACGAGAGACCTCAACAAGGTCAACCCGGCATCACCCTGGCTAACGACCTGTCTGGAGGTACCGGGGGTCCCGGTGCAGGCGGCGTCGGTTCCGTCGGGGGCACCTCCGTCGGCGGCGGCGGCGGCGGCGGTTCATCGCTCCCGACGACCGCCCTCAGCCTCGATCATCAGCAGTTCAACATCTTCCCTGCGATCTTTAGCAGGCAGTTGAACTTTTCCGCGGCGGCAGCTGCGAACTGCGGTCAAAACAAGCTGATGGACGAACTGAGGCCGAATCTCGGTTTGCTCGGCGTCGGACTCGTCGAGAACGAGAGCTTCCACTTGAATCACAATCAAGAGAAGAGGAAGTGTAGCAGCACGAGCTCGAACGAGCAAGATTTCAGCCTTTACGGGGTTCACCAGGGTCTCGAGGCAAGCCCGCCGACACCAGCCGCGACGCCTGGAAGGAGCAGCGTCGGGGCCACTTCTTCCGTTGGTGAGTATCGCTCTCGGTTCACTCGTGTTTCTTCCATTCCGTACGTTTCCAGTCGCCCGCTTGTTTTACGATCGTCTCGCGCGTTTCGCTCAAATATTCGCTACGTATTCGCGCGCTTGCTTATTTTAGGAGGAGAGGAGTTAACAAAAATTTCTATGGAAAACGATAGATACGTGAAACGATGAATTTTGATGCAACGAGGATAAACGTTTGATCTTCTGTAAGAGGATGATAAATATTTGGCCACTGGTCTCACACCGATTTATCTATCTTACCAGCGTCCATTCGCTGTTATTACAAATCGGCTAAAGTATCCGGATACTTGTACTTATCTAAACGGTAGCGTGTACCACGATCTTGTTCGGCTAGACGTTATTTTAGAACGATCGCCGCGCGTCAGTCTGTTTCCTCTAATCACGAACGAAAGAAGAGACTCGAACGTTTAGGACGATTTCGAGGCAAAAATGGGCAACGTGTCGTCTCGATATAGATGAATTTTCCGCTTGTTGAGCCTCGAGTACGCGCGTACGTCGACGATAAGATCGGTTATAATGTTGACAATGGGGTGCAGGACTAGACCATATGGTGGTACCTGTTCTATAGGCTATTATTATGTGCTCGTGGGGTTTCAGCGAGCTTAGCACCAAGGGTGTGCTAATGGGGTTCGCTCGAATCGTTGGATGTAGACGCGTGTGTCGAGTCTTGTCATCGAAGCGAAATGCTGAACAGAACTCTGTCTTCGTCCCTCGTCCTACAAATTGACAGTAACTTGTACTTAGCGCCAGAATTCAACGTAGTCCAGCTGTTGGCTTTCGTTAACGAGTACGACGTTCTTCCATCGCGGAGCAGAAGATTTTCCGACAGACCAGTCGTTTCTAATTTCGTTTTTACCAAATGCTTAAAAGAAAGTCGCAACGCGCGTAATTTGCGCGTCCATCTGTTTCCGAGGATCAAACCAAAATTGCCAAAATTTTCATATCGCGAAAATACTATCGGCATTTTCGTACGGAATTTATTCGTACGACGACGCAAGTCGCGACAAATTTTCTCCCTAAATTTCTAGTATCGTCGTCAAAAAACGCCGACGACGCTTTTGCGCTTTTCCAATGCCGAAGACACTCTTCCAAATTGGAATTCGCCACCGAATCACGCCGGTTTACGTTAATAAAGCGACGAACGAATCATCGGTAAGACGATGGTCGCGGGAATTCGATAATGGTAGAGAAACTGTATGCGATCGCGAGCGTCGGTGCCGCCCGTCTCTCGTTACAGCGGAGAACGCGTTTGCGACTTTATCGCAAACGATGGACGCGTCCAACGAGCCAGATTACCGTCTTTTTTCGCAAAATTTGAAAAGTTCTTGCCTTTATAACGCTTCGCGAGAAACGATGATTCGGAGGACCGCGTAAGGCGATGATCGCGCGAACTGACGACGGAGGTCTACGACGAAGCAAATATACAAAATATAATGTACAAAAGCTCGTGCAACGTTACGACCATCGTCGAAACAGTTGTCTGGTGATCGCGTCGAAAGATAACTTGGCACATGTACCAAAGTTACGAATAAAGAGAATTTTCCACGACGCGCTTGTATCGTCGTTACTTGGAAACTGGCACCACGTTTTCCACGATCTTCGTAGAACGTAGAATTCTGCAACAGGCCGTGCGATCGACCGATCGATCGATCGATGCGTCTGTAAATATCGCAAGGGTGGAAGACGTTACAAATAAGATAGAAGGTTCAACAGGTCGCACGGTAAAATTTTATTACATTTCTGCGGATCTTATTATTCGGTAATGACTTTCGCGCGATGGGTCCAATTTAAGTGGAGAACGTCCAGCGTTTTGTTTTTTCCCTTGAAGGTCAGACTTTTCAGGAACGAGATGAAACTGCCGTGGTATTCTAATGCAAATGAAAACTCTGCAACGTTCAGCTAAGCGAAAGAAGGGAGGAAAAAGAAAGATGGAAGAAGGGAAGCGGAGAAAGAGAGAGAAACGGGGAGGGAAAAATTAATGTCGTTAACCCTCTGCGTCCTCCGCGGCATTAAAAGTACTCAAGCGATGGTCTTTCGCGCGATTCCCTAGCCCCTTTTAATACGCGAACCCGCGAAATTTCTCTACTACAAACGACGGTTTCCGTTTCTGTTTTTAAAAAAGACGATTTAATATTACTACCTCGACGAACTTACCGAAAGTCAGCTTCCCATGCGGACGATAGAGTTTCTCTGCTATTTATTAGATTGTCCCGAAAGTTTCTTTCCTTTTGCAAGGAAATAATAGACGCGCAACCTCTTTTCCTTTCATATTATTTTATACGATCGTGCACGATCTATTTTCTTCTATTTCTATCATTACGATCGTACGCGATTCGACGAAGATAATATAAAAGAGCGAACGTCGCGCATCCATTGTTTCCTTGCAAGACGAAAGAAACTTTTCGGACAACCTGATACTAGACATTTTATACGGCAATCGCGTTCAACGCGATCGTTGTACAGCTATCGGAACGCCGAAACACCTAAATTGTCTTCTTTTGGTTGAAACGTCGTATCTAACGTTCTCCTCGTTTTTCGAGATACGTTGCAATTCGTTCGGCGTATTTCGTTCCGTAACGTTCGTCAATACGTTCGTAAAATGAGATTTCCGAGAGTCGTAAGTCGTGAAAATTCCGTAGCATCGAGGACAGAGATTCGTAATTGGAGGAAGAATCGATCGAAAAAGTTGCCAGCGACGGGATAGCTTTTCCTGTTCGCTGGAATTTGGTGGCAGATGCCGATGGAAGACAGCTGCGAAAGCTGCGGGGATCTTCGTTATTAATAATCCCATGGATCGTGTCGTTCGTCGGCTCGTTCACCTTGTCAAAATCGCTGCTAATTATTTCGAACTGTAGCATCCTGGACGAATAATGGTCGTAGAGACTTATCGCGACTACGATTGTTCTTCCCTTTCCAATTATTTCGATCCGTGACTAAGGTAGCCGTTTACTTTAGAAAATGGGAGATAAAGGAGGGCTTGATTTTCAAGAACGAACGAATGAAATTATTTTCTCGGAAGGGGCGGTAAACGTAAGAACGTAAATGTAAGGTTTTCGGTCATATTTTTCGCTTTATATTCAAGACGCGACATCCAGAGGAATTTTGAGTAATATCGAGCATACTTCGTTGTTTGTCTTTGTTATTTCGACAGCTTCTTTCGACGTATCATACATTTTCTGCATTTATGCCGCGATATCTTGCATCTTTAGCGTCTTTAGCATCTTTCCTTAGCCTACCGCTACCGCTGCTGTCGCATTTGGTCGAAAATTTGTTGCCTTGGTTAGCATCGCTAATGTCTGTAACGAACGTCGAAGCGAACGATAATTGTCACCTATCGTCGTCATAAACGAATCATCGTTACGCGTCGTTCTATAATCGCCGAAGGTCGTCGTTCCAACTCTCGGATTCTTTCTCCTTACCTCGATCGCCGACCGTTTCTAAATCAAGTAGCATTATACAAGCGTAAAGATTCGCGAAACGTACGACGATCGAAATCCGCGGCAAGTATTCTCCGTCGATCGACGAGGAATAAGTACATGAAATACGCGCTGCCATGGTGTTAGCGGTTTCGCTAAGAAACAGATCATAACGCGGAGATTTGCCTCGTCTTCTGGCTGAACTTGACCGAGTTTCACTGTTCACCGGGTAACGGGGCAAGGTATGTAAAGTGGACAGCATTCATCCTTGAACATTGAATCAGCATGTAACATGATTAGGTCATTAACGCCCTAACCAAGTTAGCATAGTGCGAGGGACTTCGCTCGCCACCGTTACCCCGACCGTACGTTCGTATGTTCGTTCATAAAGCCGATACCGTGAAACAACCAAGACGAACGCAGACTTCTACATCGAGAGTGCAACCTCGTGTCGATCGTTCTCTCGATTCGTGCGCGGTTCCTTAGACATCGATAGCTACGGCGTACATTAACGAAAGTATCGCGACGGTTTTCTCCTTTTTCACGGTATATAATTTAGCGGAAAGTTACGGGTAAAAAGTTTGTCTCTCGTTGTCCATCGTGGCAACAGCCACGCAACGAAATATTACGACGCGACAAAGTTGATTCTTGCGAGAGTTAAGAGGCAATGGGGAAATTGATGTTTTTATTAAGTGAAACTTATGGCACTGTTCTCGCGTTGTTGGGGCGAGTCTTTGTCCTCGAACGGTTGAATTTTCGGAAATGAATTTTCATAGGTCGGCCGAACGGAAACTAATTTAATTGATTTTTCCAATTTCAGGCGCGGAAGGAGCTTTTAAAAAGTTAAAACCCGACCCTTGTGCTTCGAGTCCTCACATCGGCCATACACCTACCACCGCCAGTTGTCCAACACCTGCTCGACGACGGCACAGGACCACTTTTACGCAGGTTTGCTCTTAATTTTACGTTAATTTCGCGTTCACGCGCGAAAGAAAGGAACGTATGTATTTCCGAAGCTTCGAATCTTTTCTCGCGTACAAAAAAAGCTCCTAATTAATTACCGTTGCTGTCGCGTGCGTACGAAGCGCCGTTTTCTCAAACAGATCCTTACCCGCGCGTAATTTCTTCGAAACATCGACGCGTTTAATCGCAGTAATATCCTTTTCGTCGTCGCAAATAGTCGAATAAACTAACGTATGATTATTTGAAAATAACACGTAGCCAAATCAGAACCGGAGAACGCGTCGAGAAACATATATCTTCGATATAATATAATCGCGTATTTAAAAATCATCTTCCAAAGTCGTTTGAGAAATAATCTATTTTTAAAGCGGCGTTGGTATTTCGCGCAGCATTTTACACGCAGAAAATTGAATCAATTCGTTCGAAATTAAATAACTTATTCG
Organism: Bombus waltoni; assembly: GCA_014737395.1. Classification (NCBI taxonomy): domain Eukaryota; kingdom Metazoa; phylum Arthropoda; class Insecta; order Hymenoptera; family Apidae; genus Bombus; species Bombus waltoni. The sequence goes on from JACXII010000050.1 coordinate 2,250,411, forward strand.
TCACATTATATGGAATAAATTATTCGTTATTTATCACTATGTTTATTTGTTATTTGATTCTGATCGCGATAATAGATTTAGCAGTAACATTGAAATAAATTTGACCAAATTTTAGCTCAGGTCCCAGCCAAATCGGACCACGTATCGTTTAAACGCGTAATCATTTTCCGAATATTTTCTCTCGGAACAATGCCCAAGCCTGATACGATTTTCTACTTAAAGGTTTGCCCTAATTGAAAAAGATCGATTCGTTCGTTGCACCGTTTTTCGCGACTGTCCGCGCCTATTGTTACGATTCTCGGTTGCTGGATTATTTACGGATAAACTCGTTACACATATTTCGATAACGAAATTTCCATTACCTCGATCCCCGAGATCTTTCGTGTAGCGTTCAAATTTCCTGCCGGTAGTTCAGATCGGCTTCACTACGGCCTTCCAATTGTTTCGCAGGAGCAGCTGGCAGAATTGGAATCGGCATTCGCAAAATCTCATTATCCAGACATATACTGCAGAGAGGAATTGGCGAGGTCCACCAAATTGAACGAGGCTAGAATTCAGGTGAGTATCGTAGCTTTGTAACGAAGAAGAAACAGGAAACATAAGAAACTGCTTGATTCACTTTCTCCTAAGCATCGAATTTTTCCAACGATTGATCCGAAATTGGAAAAAGATCAGCCTCGCGAAGTCGACTCGGATATTTTGCAGCGTTCTCGTAAAACATCGTTTTTCACCTCTCATTCCCATGGACGTCTACAATTGCCATTTCGAGAATTTATTTTACCGATAGGGATCCACAAAACGAAGAAAAAAGAACTTTTTCTAACGACGCGCGTCTCTTTCGAAAATTTGTTCCTCGACGACGACGACGACGACGACGACGACGACGACGACGACGACGATGTATCCCGCGAAATTTCCTCCCCGCTTGGCTTCCGATGGTCTTCGAATAAATTCGACGCGCTGTTTCTCGCGAAACGTTACATGTCCGTATATATATTTTCTGCGCGTCCATCGTTTTGGCCATGAGTCATACAATAATCGAATCAAAGACGCATGTAGGGTGGCAAAATGAAATTACGCGCGCAAATGTCGATCCAAGATACCCTCGAGTCTTTCGGGGGGTTGCAGAGTCAATCAGTGGAAACGGAGGCGTTTCGGACAAACTTTCTGATATCCACTGTAAAATAGGGAAATAGCAGACACGGAATTATCGGTATCGACGAAAGTTAGCTCCGTTGCTTATTCCAGACTAGAGTAAATTTTATTCGAGGCGAGGGTGAGTAAAAGACGACCGACAACGACCAACTTTTCAAGTATTTTAACATCTTTATCTTAGAAATAACACAGAGGAAGCGCCTCTATTTCGAATATTAAATAGTTAAAGCGAAAAGGATTAGAGAGCGATGCGATGTCAACGAAATTTCGAAATATTTAGCGTTCGATTTTATCCTTTACGAAAGTAATTTCGCTTAACGCGTTCGCTACGGCAGTTTTTTTTTTTCAAGGATTTTCCTATTTTCCTATTATCCTATTTATTTTTCCTCGATCGAACGACCGTATTGTGTACTTTTCTATTTCGCAGACTGTCGCAACCTCGTACTAGTTTCCACGTACGTTTCGTATCGCACTTTTGCGATATTTCAAATATTTACGAAGTACGTTACGATGTAACCAAGTACGTAACGTTAAATTTCTATTTGCAATTATTTCGGTCCGATGATAAATATAATAGAAAGTGCTCCGAGATAAGAATGGGAAACGTTTTACTCTCTTTTACCATCGGAACAATGAATCGACAACGAGGAGCATTTTTTGGCACTGCGGGGCATTCATAATTCAATTGAACGTTCAATTCGCGTTTATTTCGTCGAGAAACGCGGATAAATGACAGAGATATCAGCCTCGCGAACAGGGAAAGATGAAGGTGCGTTGCGAGATTCCGCGCGATTCTGCGTGAAAAGACAAATCGAAAACGTGGAATAAAATTTTGTCGTACGACGTTTCGTTTCTGAGAGGATCGAGATCGAGAATTTCCAAACTTCAACTCGACGAAGTATCGACTCAAAGTGGGAGTAAACAACGAACGAAAGGTTCACCGTACACGTAAAAATAAGTCGGAAACGTAAAATGAAATTTCTTCGATCGAGGCCTCATTTTCAAGAAACTAAAGTTCAAACGTGTTTAATTACGAACTGGTCTGGTTACACGCGCCTAATACAGCTTCAAATTTATTTCTCTCGAAAGCGAAGCATCTTACGAATAAATTGTATTCTACGGTTTTTTTCACTTGTCTTCAAACGTTAGTTAGTTCAAACCCCTGTCGATTATATACTCTCGTTCGGTTCGGAATCGGCCAGACTGAAGTATAATTTGTCAAATCTTCAAAGTCGATCTTTTCTTGTTTGTCCGCCCCCTTTGTTTTAGTATCGCGGTGAACGCGTTAACATATCCATGCGTGATCAACGATTTCTTGAAAATATCGCGAGAGAAAGTAACGCGGGAAATATGTTTGAGTTATAGTCGAGTTTATAGTCGAGTTATTCGGAGTGCCGGTATTTCGTAATGCAGTGACCGAAATTTCCATAAAGCCACTGATGCTTTTTGGTAAAATTTTATAATTATTCCGTCCTAACGAGTTCCGTGTATGATACCATTTTGGGGAAACGAGGAAAGAAACGTGCACGCGCATGGATCGTAGCGATAGGAGTAACGTTGATTTAAAAAAAAAAAAAACACGTAAAAAGTATAATTTAACGGGAAACAAAAATGCGAGATTTCTATAGATCCACGCGCTTTTTCAATAAATAAAATAACAACTGGCGATAATTTCTTCGCTGTATCCATATTTTCAATTGCCATTTTTGTCCGAATTGCGTCAAAAATGCGACTCGGTGTCGACAAAATCAGATTTTATAACGTTTCTTTACCGATAGACGCCTACGCTTCGTTTACCGCGTTTGACAATTCGCTAACGCGATTATATCGCTCGCTATTGATACGATAACTTTTCTCCCAAATATTCCCCGAAGATTTTCTATGGGATTCAAGTCCGGGGAACAAGCTGCCCACGTTAAAACCCTATATATACATATATATTTATATTTTTGATGCAGCCACTGAACCGGAGCATCGTCGTGCTGCTCAACGAAACTGTTATCTCCGATTCTTTCTGCGAACGAATCCGAAGCCATAACGAAACCACGTATCTCGCGTTCTTTTTTCTAGTTCTCTCGAAACGCCATCGTACACGAACTTTTCATTGGAACGAAACGATTGCAAGACATCGCCAAAAAAAGAAAAAAAAAGAAAAAAAAAAGAAAAATATATATACGTATATATAGGGACTCCTATGGAAATAGTCGGTGCGTGAGAGCCGCCGTACCCTTGCGCATCCACGCGAACGCGATTGGAGTCGCCTTAATAAGAAACGCCAACGATCCGCTTTTAAACGACAAGCTGCAAAAGTAAGGGACGGTAAACATTTGATATCAGCGAACGCGCCAGCTGGAAGATGAAACGCGACAGATTCGAGGGTAGTAGTGCGGTTTTTGACAACGTTAAAGAATGGACAGGTTGGAGAGGACTCTGGCGACCGTAGCCGGGCAAAGGATTCGCGTTAGCTGGTGCAGAGCCGCCGCTGGCCCTCTCCCCCACCGAATTCTGGAGCGGTACATATTAAAACAGTCGCCAGTGCGTTTCGCTCTTTTGATATATAATGCAGGACGGTGTTGTTTGAGTTAAAAGCCCAGGAACCGCGGTGACTTAACCCTGTTAAACTGCGATGCCAAGTAAAACGCGGTTTGCTTTGCTTTTACTCGTTGGTTATAATCCATGCACAAAGTGTCCACCAGGCAGGAAGTGGCTTCACCAATGCGGCGGAGACTTTCGAACGCGTTCATTCGCCGGCCTCAAATGTAAAAGTATCCAGCCGGTCTTGAAACGTCGTTTCTAGTCATTAACTTTTGAAACGTCGATTCACCGACCAGTTTCCACTAATTTCTTCGTTCGATGTTTTTCTCAATCGGTCGCAGCTTTTCCCGTTACCAGCGTCTCTTCGCGACGGTCAACGTCGAACAGGTCGTAAATAGAGACCACGAACGATAAAGTACGGATAAGCAAATTGTCGGTGCTTTCGGATTCGACGGATCATTCTCGTTTTCAACCGCGTTACACCGAGTATAATTTTCTTTCTTTCTTCTTTTTCTTTTTGTCGACGTCGACCGGCGTTAAGAACGGAAAAGTCAAAATCTCCGTTTGACTTTTTGATGGCGTTCGCGAAGCTTCCAATTGATATAAACGTCCACGCCAGCTACCTATCGCGCTCTGTACGTAGTCGTTTCTATCTGATATTTTCAGCGAGAAAGACCGACAAGGTTTCTCCTAAATTTAATCCTCCTCCCCGTTTTAAACGCGTTACTGCAAATTTATAGATAACATTCGCGATTCATCGATCGTTCGTTCGTACGCGAATATCATACGTAGATATTTCGCGCAACCGATAGAACACGATAAACCATTATGTACGCTGTTTCTTTCCGGATTAAGGGAAATAAGAGCATAAAGTTAAGTGGTAGAATTACAACTTTACGGCGGAGTTTCAAGTTGGATTAAAAGTTCGCTAATTGAATTCGACAGTCGAATAAAAGTGCGCGTTACGTTCTGTATGTACGTCTACGCGACGAATTTCTCGAGATAGCGTCTACGATATTTTAAATTACCGTTGAATACCGTTCGAGCGTACGTTAGAACCGACTGAACCATCGGTTTCCAACGCTCGGACATGTCTGAAATTACTCCGGAGTCCAGTGTGGCTCGATCGAGAAGGGATAGCGGAAACGTAGAAAGAATATTTCCAACCAAACGAATAACAATGAAATAAATAAACGAGTTTCAGGTCGGTGGAATTAATTCGAACGAGCCTTTGTTCTACGCTGTTAAACCGTCGAAAAAGGACTTCTCCTTCTTTCCTCGCTTCGTTAAACAATGGGCGAAAGAAGTTGGAAATTATCAGGGAACGCGCGTTTCTATTTCATTGAAATATTCGATGCTACGGAATTCTTTGAAGGCTGCCGTGGTAGCTACGGCATTTTGTATTTTGGAAGATGGCGACACGCGAGCAGGGTGCTCTTGGATGAAAGAGAAATAGGTAGGGAACGGCGGTGGCAAAGTTGAGATGAGTTGGGAAGGAAGGGTGGTTGGGTGGCGCTGTACCGGAGGCTGCCATTATATCTGAGCCGCCATTTTAAATTGAATTTTCTCCACCCTAGATAGATCTGAAACGTCTCGGCCTTGCCGAGGTTCTTCCTTCGTTGCGAGACGAGGAGTAAGAAGATGAGGAAAAGTAGAGGGAAACCGTACGAAGGGTACCAAACCCCCTATGGCTCGACTCCCTATCTTTCTCTTCTCTTCTCTTCTCTTCCCTTCAATTCCCTTCTCTTCCCTTCTCTTCCCTTCCCTTCCCTTCTCTTCTCTTCTCTTCTCTTCTCTTCTCTTCCCTCCTCTTCCCTTCTCTTGTCTTTTCAAGCCCTGTTTCGCGATGGATACTGCGCGTCTTCGCTCTCCTGCCCAAATGCTAACGGCAGAATTTTGCCTAACGAGAAACGAGGCGAAACACGCGAGAACGTAAAAAGCTGATTGCAATTTAATCGACATTTTCGTGCTGGCGAAAGAAAATCAGCTGGACTTTTTATACGCGGTATTTACTTTGGACGATAAATTCTCATATTTACGTCGATGTAAGTAGACTAGGGATATTTATGCAAATGCGCGTTATCATAGAGGAAATAATTAAAAGATCTCTGTCGCGTGTTACGCGTTATAACGCGCGTTTTATGCACTTTCGCGTGATCAATCGGGAGGAATAAGATTCGATGCGTCGTCGACCAATCGCGCGTTTCCAAGAAACTGTCTTTTTATTGATAATGGTAATACGGTATAATGATAACGGTTAAGAAAAAGGATAGCATCGTGGTAAGAGAATAATTCTCGAATCACCGCACAAGAAATCCCATTACCTCGAGGAAAAAGAAAGGTGAATCCGAGACCCAATATTAAGTTAGCTAAGTTTTCATTCGACCTTTTTACTTCGATTCGACTTCCGATCGAAGCCTACCTAGTGGGCGTTTTACGAGAAAATTGACTTCCTATCTGAGAGGAAATAAGAAAAACTGACGAGCGAAATAAAAAATTACCAACGTACATTCCTCGTTTCATCCTCGCGCGGAATATACATTTTCAGATCGCTGTACTCCGAACGAAACTCGCGTTTACGTTTATCATTTTACGCTTTCTTGCGAAATCTGTCGCGGCTCGCCAAATATTCTCCCTCTCTCCCTCGAACTTAAATTGTTTTTTTTTTTTTTTTTTTGTTACGTCTCCCACGCGGAATTACGAGCCGATCGATTCTAAGATCGTAAGAGCGTCGCGAATGTTTCGGTTGAACAAAAAGTTCAATCTCGACAGATACACGGAATAAAAGTGCTCGTTCCGATATTTAACGAATAAAGACAAACGTCTACGTTACATTGGCGCCTCTTTAATCCAGAAACGTGCAGAAAAATGTATCGGTAAAGAGCCGCGATCCGGTTATCGCGGCGCGGCGTAGTTTCGGCGTGATCTAACGGGGAAATGTAAAAATCGAAAGATGGAAGAGTCCACGATCCACGATCGTTCGTTTCGCACGCAGTACGCGTACGCGTGTTCCGCTGCGAGAGAAAAAAGAGTAGGCGATGAGACAAGAGGGAAGTAGCAGGTATATTTTCTTGCACAGAGTAATCCATTATCTCGGGATCCATTTTCTGTCTCTATACGTGGGTTAGCTATCAGAGTACGGAGCGTATTCTCTTAGGTATACAGAAGGATAGTTTTCTTGGTCGTGGTTCTCAAAGTAGCAGACATTTTGAGCCGTTCCCTACCACCCTTGAGGGAGAGAGAACTGCACTTTCGCTATCCCATCTTCTGGCGCTATCTTTCTCTACGAGAGAACATAGCTGGGCGGAGAAAGGGAGGATTGGAGAGCACGGTTATTGAATTACGAACTCTTAGCTTTCCAGTTCTTGTGTAGGGTACGCGCCTTAAGGGACGCGCGCAAGTATGTTCGCAAAAAGCTCTTTCAGAGGAGTTGTAAATAAAAGGAGCGATCCACGTTTACGAGACCTAGACGCTTAAACGCGTCTGTATATTTATATACGGATATATATGCGCGTATTACCATTCTTTCGACCGATTTATTCCACGCCTTTCGCGGATCAACTTTCCGAGACGAGTCGAATGGTTTTCAGGCAGACACGATTACGGCGTAATTGGACTTTTCGTAGAAGCTTGCGTAGAGATTACACGAAGATCGTGGCGCGTTTGTTTAGATCGTACAATTCGTACATATCGTACAATTTTGAACGCGTCGATCCATGCAATTCGTTGTTTCTCGTGCAAACGTATCGGGGCTGTTCGCGTTCGAAAACGATTAATTCGCTAGACATTTCGATGCAATTTATCGCGTAAGAGGTCCAGCGAGACTCGATCAAAAGATAATAGCCAAAGCGTCAAAGGAGCAGAAGTCTCGCGCTTTTAACACTTCGAATTCCTTCTTCCGTTTCGATTAAACCAATATTTTTTAGAAATATCACGCGAGAAATAACAAACGGGGACACGATCGATCGATCGGGTTTCTTTATCGATCGTTTTTTTTTTTTTTTTTTCAAGATATTCGCAAACGCTTTTCAGCCATACGTTTCATAAATACATCCTGCAGTATTAATAACGTTTAGAGCCATCGTTTTTATGCATTCGAGGCCTGTTCTATTCGCACGCATGTATTAACACACGCGTGTCTGTATGTGTGCAAAGTGAAATGTCGTTATATTTGCTGGGTAATATAATTTGCAGCGATGCATACTCGAATACTTTGAACTTTGACTTTTAGATCGGACCTCTATCATAGAGTAGTACATCGCCATAATCAAAAATAAAGGCCTTAAAAAGGAATAAACGAATCGCAGTACTTTTTGACGCGCGTTATTCTCCAACAGAATGCTTCGAAAATCTACGTTTCGATAGAATATTTCGATAGGAGCTGTCGTATGGCGAACGTACGCAGTAACGAATAAAACTATCGGCACGGAGCAGCTCTTTCAGCAAGGTTCTGCGTTTCGCGAAAAAATACCGTTCCTTGTTTCGTTTCCTTCTAAGATTTAACTTTCGTGGCTTGAAAATATACGTATGCGTGTCATCCACGTCGTACGTCTAAACGTACGTCGCGCAAGGTCTTGTTAAACATTTATGAAATGCGAAGCCGGCGGAAGACTCGCAGTAACGAGAAAGTTAAGTTTGTTACTCTGGAAATTCATACGCATTACGTGTATATATGTACAACCCGAAACAGGATATTTGGAACTACGACGAACCAACCCTTACGTCGATAGAATCGCAAATCGACCGGCGGACCATTATTTCAATAGCACACGGTCGTGGCTCGTTAAAATCGTGTACGTTATTACAGATGAAATCTAAAGTAAAATTATTCTTTGTTATCGCGTTATTATTTTTAACGAAAGTTTCTCTTCCTTCCCTCGACGACTACCAGAACTTCGATGCGAAACTAATGACTCAGGGTGACACGTAAATTCAAATTATTTGGGATGCAAGTATCTTTTGTGCAAGTGCAAATCGGCTCGTGTGCCATGAATTCAAATGCGGCTCGCAATTGGTTATGCGTGGTGCTTCGCTTGTTCCGTGATTTCCGTATGTGCAGTTTAAAACGATGTAGGTATACCCAGATATACACGTACGTACGTACGCGCGCGCGCGCCCCTTTTTGAAATTATCGACACAATCTCTTCGGCTAACAGCCGATACATCGTGTTCCAGATTTAATTCGCAAGAGAATTTATATCGATCCAATGCACGATGGTAACGATACTTTACGAGTAGTTCGGCGACAGTCTGTTTAATAATAGGAAGAGAAAGAAAACGATGTCGATCCTTGGCTCGATTTGTTCTTCTTTCTCGTCGCTGCACCCGACGACGTCTCGTTTCGACCAGTCGCGTATTATTCGTTACTTTATAGGCGTAAAAATAGGCGATCGACGCAGCGTGGAAAAATATATATAAAAATACGACAACCGTAAGAAAATGTACGAGGCTTACGTTTCAGCGTAATCTTCGCAACGCGATCCTGTTTGTTTCGTTCGACCGATCGACGAAATACTCGGAGCGAACATTTGGACTCCGTTCATCTGCCATTATTCGCCGCGACAACTGTAAATTCTCCTTCTTCTTTATCCCTGCGAACGGTACTCTCAATTCGCACCCACAAAATCCACGGTATTCAAATTCGCCAACAATTTTTCACCGGGCAATCCTTTCCCTTCCATTCTATCGTCGTACGTTCTCGCGTGTCTTCTCCGGCCCTTTGACCCATCTCTTACGGATACCGAGAGGCATCGTCGGCGCGGATGTTTCGCGAGCTACGCTTCGAAAAACCTACGTACCGTGCTTCCGTCGAGAGACAGAAAAAGGAAAGAAAAAAAGAAAAAAAAAAAGGGAAGAAATACGCGAAGAGAGAAACGGACGAAAAAGAGACGCGATACGGCGAGCAGCAAATCAGAAAGAAATAGAGAAAAATAACGGAAGAAAAAAGATACGGAACAAGTAGAGAAAACCGGGCTTGATCGAGCCACCCTCGTGTGTCGTTTCGCCTCGTTTCGCCATGCGATAGCGTGCGAGAACGAGAGAGAAACCGAGAATGAGAGAATATACCTGTGTGTGTGTGTGTGTGCGCGCGCGCGTTTATGTGTGTGCCTACGTGCGTGTATACGAGCGTACGAGGGAGACAGTGAGAGGTGGAGGAGGAGGAGGAGGAGAGACGGTGCACAGTAGAAATGTCGATAAAACATGTTGGCCAATGAGGAAGCTTGGAGTGACGTCACAGTCGTGGCATTGGCCAATCAGGAGGCACTGGTAACATCACCACGAGGGTGGAAACAAGTCAACCCCAACCAGGGGAGAGGCTTTTCTCTTTCTGGGGGTTGCTTGGAAAAGGGTCGGTTGGCAGGGAATCGCGAGAACCCGGAAGAAGAGAAGAGAGGGGAAACGAAGAAGGAGGCTATAGGGTGGAAGGGGGAGGGGGTGGTAGGGGGTTGTAGGCGTGATGGAGGGTCGAGGGGGCGATAGAGGGTTGGAGGGTGGCGGTTGGAGGTTCGGGGATTCGGTGTGCATGCCGGGGAGTCGCTGGTGGCGGTTCAGGCAACCCCCAATATGGGTTTACTAATCCCGCGAAACAATGGAAATTGCCCGATGCAAAATGGCGATAGATAAACTACTCTGGCTCGGCGAGAGTCCGAGAAAAGCGGGAATAGCTCGGCCACCGACGAAAGAGAAGAGAAGAGAAACGCTGCCCACCCCTCTCGTTTACAGTCCGATTACTAACGCGTTCTCATAGATTCGATTCGAGAACGCGAGTTCGAACGCACATATTTTCGAAATTTCGAGTCGACTCGCCTAACGACCTACCTCGTTCGCCTCTCGCTGTTGCACCTTTCGCCAACATCGGGAAGTCATCCTTTACTTCTCGCTTAGGTTTCCGAGGAGTTTTTCTAAATTCTATCTATGCGCTTTCTTCGCACCGGCAGGTCTGGTTTCAAAATAGAAGAGCGAAGTATCGGAAGCAAGAGAAGCAACTTCAGAAGGCCCTGACTCCGATTCCTGCTTGCCAAGGTGCCATGATGAGGAATATTTACCCAGGTGCCAGCAGAGGTTATCAACCGTATCCTCATCCTCACAATAGCATAAATGGAATAAACCGCTACCCTCAGGCAAGTCATTCGTCTAGCGAAATATTCATCCGTAATTTCTTGCGAGATCTCTTGTAACGATCGATGGTTTTACGATATCTTCTTATAAGCTGTACAAGGTGGAGTTGCAGGTTTTTTCCCCTCGCGAAACAGCGCCGTAAAATGTCCTACGGCTAAAAGTAAGATACATCGTAAAGATCGACGCATCGGACGCTTTGTTAAAGAATTAGAGCAAAATTGTTACGCCGACGTTGCTTCGCGAGAAGAAACCTGAGACACCCTTCGTGTAGATCGTCCTTCGAAATCCTTCGTTACCGTTTTCGGACAGTTTTCTCAAAATAGTTGTACGCGTTTCGCGTACGCTAAAAACCGAGATATTAGGTAACGATACGTGCGTAATGAAATACGAGTAACGTTTCAAGGTGCGTCAATCAATTGTCGCGTTTCAATCGCCCTATAATTTATCATATTTTTATCGTATTTACGTATATCGAGAGAAAAAAAAGAGGGGAAAAAAAACGAAAATCGTTAACGCCGACAATGGACGCATCACGCCTAACAAGCAACGTATCGTATCCCTACGAATGAATTCGATGCGTTTCTCGTTAATGATTTTAACCGAGGTATTAAATTGAAGTGCACCTGAGCGTGCGTCCGGCGCATCGCTATCGGTCGATGTAGCTAAATTGCATTTCGACTGATTAGTTGGGTCGGACGGATTACCGAATGCCTACCGGTTTAATTAAGCCAATAATTCGTCGAGCGTATCGGTTTGCCGATAAAAAAGCTTCGAGATCCTCTTAATCGATGCTCGAAGTCATGTTTGACGTAGCACGATAAAATTGACCGATAGCCGCTCTCGTCTTTTTTCATCCGTTATCCTTTCTAGCCGTAATTCCTCTTCTCTGCGTCGATCCAAACTACCATGCGTGTTTCCATTATTTCTTATCCTGTACGTTGATTCGAACTACGATCAATTTTGAAGAAGAAAGTTGGATTTCGTTTATTTCGAAGCAGAATCGATAGATGCCCTGTAGACGAGACGACGAAATTATTCTATCGTATTTATCCTCGCGTAACGAGTAGTTGATTTATATATGAATTTATGTTTACATGTAGATGAGCACGACGTCCTATCCAAGTATGACACAACCATTTTCTATGTCACATTCAGCGTCGAATATGTCTGCAGTTACTGGTATGAGACAAGATGCGATGGGTGAGTTCACGTGATCTCTAACTATGCGCTATTCGAGTAATAGCCTTGTTAATCGATTTACGATTTCATTAACTCGCGAGTTAATTTATAATTAGAAATATTTGACTTCGTAGCTTGAGCGAACAGCCGCCATATCCAAACATTGGACGTTCTATAGAAATACGAACAACAACCGTTGCCGAATTCATTCGTACAATTAGAAAATGTATTTGTCGGTATTTGGTTTAATTTGAAATTTGATTTGCCGTCGTAGCGTAACACCGTCGATGCTATGGATTTATCGCTGTTACGTGTCCAATTACAAAAGCGTAGAATTTGCAGAAGCACGAAAGAGAGAAACGGCAAAACGATATCGCAACCGATTCAGTTAGCGCGATACTTTTATAGAAACGAAAACATCTGCGTGTCGTTCTCCTCCTTCTTTTCGTAATTATCATAGGCGTTGGTCCAAAGTTATTAAATGACTTGGTAAAACGTTGGACCGGAAATGACAGGAATCGGACATCCGTACAAACGTTCGTTCGTTCGTTCAGTCCAAGACGTTCTCTCTATTTCCGCTCGAATGCCGTCTTACATCATTTCCGGCGCAAGATGGAATATCGCTTTAAAATCGAATCAAGACTATTCGTGAATTGGCTGTCTCTGGCGGTGTTCGTGTTCAAGTTTTCGCTCGGTATAGAGCCGTGGGTCTTGGGCGAATATCTCTGGCCCTTATAACGATTCAACGTCTTAATGCGATAACAAATCGGCCGATTAACGATTACGACGAACCTCCTGGAAAAGTCATTAAATCGATTCACCGGATTGCTTTCTTAAGAGAAAAGAAATTTACTTTCGTTCGTCCAACTGTTTCCGATGGGAAAGGGTGGATGGATATCTCATTGTCAGTCTTCCTTTTTCGCGTTAAATCGAATAGGTATTTAACTTATTACGACCGATCGATAAATTCTTCGTATTAAGGAGATAATATTCCGCGTATATCGTTGTCTCGCGTTAAATTATTATCGCAATAATCATTGCCATTGGTAACGTATAAAAACTGTGCAAAGGCGATTTCCTAGTTTTTACGGGCAAACGATTTTAACGTTCGGTCTCGTTATCGATCAGCACCATGTTTCAACGAAAATTGCCCTTTTGTTTGGTTTCGCAGCTAAAGATAAGAATTCGCTGGATGTGGATGGATTTATCTACTAATTTGTTGCTTCGTTTCAGGCATGTCGGCCGAAGACGAGTGGTACAACAAGAGTATTTCCGCTCTAAGAATGAATACGGCTCATCATCCCAATCTCGCTGCGCCAATGTTGCAATATCAAACATAATTGTAAACATTATATGAGTGGATCAGACGAAATCGTTGCGATATATATATATATCTATATATATATATATCTTCATTCGGGCAACTTAGCACCGCTAAGACGTGTTGTCAAGAGGGGACGAGATTATTTCTCGATGCTATGAAGTACATTTAAGAGAACAGTGAAACGAAATCAAATTAACGCGAATCTCGTGACGTTTTACACAAAAAGAGACGAAAAGTCGAATTTACGATAGACACGAAACAATATCGTGTTAAAACGGTTTAACAGCTTACCATGATTATCCGTTCATTAATGTTATGATAGAAAATCAACTCTGACTATTGCGTTTCAGTTTAACGTGATTATCATCTCTAACATTTCGTCGTAATGTTAATGAAATTTTTGACGAAAGTAACTTTGTTAACATCGTTTGGTATTATTGGTAAAAAGAAACAACAAGTATTATTCATGTGCGGCGTTATGCATACACACGGATGATATGTATAATTTCATTAAACACACATATTCGCACGTAACATTATAATTATTAGCGAAAATGATTATGTATGTACACAATTTTCTATTATTCTGTACAAAGCGTGATATACATATTTCGATCGAACTTTCAATTTTTAAATTAAGTAATACATGTCCCTAGGATCGGAAGGTTTCTTTTTTTTTTTTTTTTTTTTTTTGGTAACGCTAGTAGAAGAAATGCATATTGCCGCGTAAAGCAGTTTTGCCTTTGAATTTATCCGGATTATTCCTGCAATACCGATAAAACGTCTTCTTTCGTTCTTTGTTCGTTTTACTTTTACGATATACACCTTCTTTCCAACGCTGATAAAGGCAAAGTCGGCGACTAAATGAAACCAACATGTACTTCGTGTTTTCTCTATCTTTTTATTCTCTTCTTCTTTTTCTTTTCTCTTTTTTGACACAGCACGCGCTACGCATAACTAACAATTAGAATAATCAATATGCACGCAGAGTGGAACTCGATACGCGCACAGTCCACGTAATCTTTCTGTTAGTTTCTTAACAACGATCCAAAACAGTTTCGTTAACGGAGGAGATTGTAAATAAGGAAGAGATACGTATACAGTGTAATCAACAGATATTCTAGCATATGCGATTTTTCAATGTCCTTTTAAAGATATAAGCATACCTAAACTTAGTGGAATATTAGGTATTGATTTGTGTGCTTATGTTGGCCAGAGTTTTAAATAATCGGAATGAGAGACGAGGATAACCGACAATGTCTTGCGTTTGAAATTTGAGAGACGCCAGGGGTCTAAATAAATAATTACGCGAATTTCTATACACAGTTCATTTTTCATCTTAAATAATTTTACACCGAATCTTGTATCTGTCTCGCGTGATTAATAATAATATCTATATACCCATACTTTGAGACTTAATTTAGCGAACAATGTTGTCAAATTATTTTAATTACTAGATACGACGGTTTCAAAGTATCAAAAGTAAATCAATATTTCGTTTTACTCTTAATCGAATTCTTAAAGTACCAAAATGATGTTTCTTTATTTAGAAGAAAATACACAATTATGTATCTATCTACATAACGTAGAAGTCGTATGCTAAATTATAGATCAAATTTTATCGCACTTGTAAATATATCTCTTAGCAGTTTTAAACTTAACGCCTTTCTGGCTTAAAATGGATGATTGAATGAAATATCGTATTGATTTACTTTCAATGTAAAAATGTTGTATTTCTCTCATCGGACGTAATCGACGTAAAAGTAAGCGAGATATCTATTTGAACGAAATTTTATTCTATTTGATGTTTGTCGAATAGTTGTTATTCTCCCTGGCATCTTTCAGTGGTGATATTTGGATCTGTCCAATCAACAATCGTCTATATTGGTGTCATTTTTCGATAATTGTCTAATTAATATATTGATCGAGAATGAAGCTGCAGACGACTGCATTGTTTTCGTGTAGTTTTGCTGCAACCTTATTACTAATATCGCTCGCGGTGTTCCACGCGAAATGTTCCTAAAAATTTGTAACATATCACACGAATATACGAACACATTTGCACTTGCATACATACAAAAAGAAACACAACATATATGTGTGTCTATTACGACGACGCATGCATGAGAGCACACATTCACACACACTAACAAGTATGTCAAAGAGAAAAGATTAAAAAGTGGAAATGCATACCGGGCGAGCGTAATATAGTTTTAAGCAAGGGTCACGTATTGTACGTATGTGTTGTACATAGCCTAAATAAAAATTACATTTAAAACTAAACGCGCTGTTCTCAAATATTCCACTTAAAATGACCAAATTGAGAAACGTAAAGGAAATATGAGATAAAGAAAGCACAAACAAACTTTAACGAATAGACCGCGGATTTTTATGCATTTACGTTATTTTTCTCGCTTTTCGATCATTGTAGTGTATTTTTTTCACATGATAATCCCTTATTCCAAATTACATTCGCTAACCCACTACTACCAGCTTTCTTCACCTAGATTCCAAAAGCTTCCTCAATTTGTTTGGAGCTCTCTCCTTGACACTGAAACTTATATCGTTCGTTATCGAATACCCATTTCTTACAAAAACATGTAAATTGTAAAAAATTTTTTATTCAATTTTACAATTAAATCCTATATGTCAAACATGGATCATGCTGATGAAGTTAAGTGTAATAATCACTAATTGTAAGTACAATTTTTGTATTTCCATTCATAAAAATGTTAATACATTTATAATAATTATGTTTGTGACAACAAATTCAAGAGTAACTATACAATACAGATAAGATTATGTACAAAATATCTCTAAAACTAATCAACAGTGTTTGTCGATTTTATCTAGATTTGATTTTATGTCTGATTGATTGCATATCTTATTATTCAAACTAGTTGCATTTCTCTGATCTTTTAATTGTATTGCATGTAACGCATTTATAAATGCAATTACTTTTATGTAAGTACACTCTGTATTTTTTTCCTTTCAAAAATGTGTTCTCTATGCTGAGGTCACAGAGTAGTTACGACTTCAACTTGTGTAGAATTGACATAAACTAAACATGGAATTTAATATGATAATATGCTTTCCTATATAGTACATTTGCATTTTTATAAATAGTAAATCATTTCTGAAAAGAAAAAATAAAGTGATTCTTCTTTAGAAGCAGTTTATCAAATATTCTTGATACGACAGCAACGCACATTCTATGTGCATGTTTATCACATTCAAAGGAAAAATAATTCATTTTGGAAAGTGAAACTTTACGCTATATAATCTCTCTATCGCAAGTTAAATAAATTCTTTTAACTATAACATAACACGGATCTCAAGAATATATCTGCATCTGACAATTCCATCATACTTTTGCGTATTTCATGTTCTTATGCATGTAGATGCATATTGCAGCTTTCAAAATGAGAATGTCACCATTGTAAATATTTAATAATTTAACAACAAAATCACATCAGTTTTCCATTTAATGTTATCTTCATTTATCCCAGGCCTAATACATACTTAGGTAAATTATATGCAAATCGAGGAATTGCCATGAAAACAGACAATCTGCAAAGAAAATATAATATACAATTATTTTTTTAAGTAGGAAATTTGATAACAGCTTAAGAACTGGATATATACATATATACATTTCAGTAGTGGCAATCTCTTAAAAAAAAGCTTTAATCTATTAGTTTAACCTAAAACAATCTGTTTGTAACTTTCAATCGGTAGAAAAATATTAAAACTTTGGAATGCTATCTAACGATATCGAAATAAGTAGAATTATGTACATATATATATGTGTGTGTGTGTGTGTGTGTGTGTGTGTGTGTGTAAATGCGAAACACAATCGATACATTAAATATTTTAATGAATTGACTTTGATAAGTTAGCTCGTTAGGAGGTTAAATCTCTCGATCTTTTTCCTCTAGCATTTTTTCTTATCATAACAGAAATATCACTTGTCCAGAGTTATATCTATAAATTGTTTTGCAGAATTACATTAAAAATATACAATGGTTTTGTGTAACTTTAAAAGAAATGAGTAACGTCTTGTTTGTAACATTGGTTAATTGAAGATTAGATTGGTACACGAAAGTATTTGAATAATGATATACTTTTAATTGAGATGGATACAGATATACATATTTTTTAATTGCCATATGTATCGTAATATGGAAAATATATAATTGAATTCAAATAACACATATCCAAATTAGTAAAATTTCGTTAGATTTAATGACAGATCGTAAGTCACAAATGTATTCGAACTGTTAGTGGAATCTTCGTATTAACTACATTTTTAAAAGCAATAAAAATGTAAACAAAAGTTGCGCCCTTCCTCAATCCATACGTAGCTAATCTGAAGAAAGTACTGTTCAAAATTCGCGTGGCAGTTTATGTAAGATCGATTGTTAATAAAATGAATCGGAAAAAGTCGGAAACGAATAAAACGATAAGAGAATTGATAATAAAGTGGCGCGAAGAAGGGAAATCCATAAATGAAATTGCAAAACTCATAGACAGAAGTAAATCTACAATTCATTACATCTTAAAGAAGTTCAATGATGAAAAGGACATTACGAATAAACCCCGTTCTGGACGACCAAAAAAATTAACTGAGAGGGAAGAAAGAACAGTAATTCGCGAAATTAAAAAAGATCCCTTCACTTCTGGACCAAAATTGGCGTCGATAGTGGCAAGGAAGTTTAAGAAAGAAGTACATCCGGAATTGTGTCGGAGGCTAATGAGAAAAAACGGTTTTAATGTAGCTCTGAGGACAAAATCGTGTATTAGTAAAACCAATAGAATATTACGTCTAAAAGGTGCGAAAGAATGTATTAATAGAGATAAGTCTCACTGTAGTAAAGTATTGTTTTCAAAAGAAGGCAAGTTGAACATTTTTGGCGGTGATACTTGTAATACTATATGGAAAAAGAATAAACAGAAGTAGAATGGTATATAGTGTGGGGATACATGACAGCAACTGCGGTTGAATATCTTATTTTCATTGATGAAAATGAACTGAAACAAAAAATTCAAGTATGGCAATCTGTGGATGAAAATATTACATTAAAGTTAGTATTTTCTATATAACTTCATACTGAACCATTGAATAATATACTTAATGTTGTCATTACTTAATATTAAAAGTATAGTTCAAATACTTTTATGACCTATGATTTGCCATTAGAGCTAATAAAATTTTCTAACTCGAATATGTATTATTTGATCATTTGACTTAATGGAATTTATATATGTTATCCTTACCTTGCATGTTTCCCATGCAAAATACATATGGCAATTTCAAAGTTATTTCAATTATAAATATATTGATGTACAAATACTTTTGTGAATCTGTATACGTTAATGAGTCATACTAGTGATACTCATATAGATATCTATTGGTTTTAGTTTGAAAACTAATACCTCTCTTTTATGATGAAACAGACATTAATTATTTGTGCAAGGAATATTTAATAACGTATTAAAAGAGGAGTTATGTATAGTTTCAAAGTTATTAGCAATTTACATTATGTAGTGGAGGCTTTCATAACTAATAAATACTAATTTATGCAGCATTGAGCATAATTTAAGCATATAGGTAAAATCTATGTACATACTTACATTATAAGCAATGTAGATTAGTGTTGGAAATTTCAACCACCATTATATATGTTCCATCACCAGAAGGTACTGTCTGTTATTTAATTGCTAGGTGCCATTTGCTAATAAATGTGTATATCACATGAAATAGCTTTTTGACCTTAATAATGGCCAATAAACTGTAAATTTGAGTACTTATTATATAACATTAATATATAATAAAAATAAAACATGTTAATTTCTTTTTTGTAGTATAAAAACAATAAAAGATCTTCCGATTTTTGTTTCTATATCATTTCAGTATAAAATTTTTACAAAATAGTAAGAAGAATACTTAGAATATATTACAAACTTCAACAAACACCATCTTTTATAGTAAACTTTTTGCTGAAACCACAAAAGCATTAACATATGTACAAGCATTACACATTTACTAAATATTGCGAAACTGGTATTTTATTACAAAATAACACATATACAGTCTTTATATATTGCAACAGAATTTTTTAATAATATTGTTTGCCTTGATAATTGATATAACAATTATGTAATTTCTTTAGTAATTCGTATCACTTCAAAGAACATGTAATAGCTATAAAATGTACTAACGCTGTGCGCTGTTTATTTTGAAAGATTATGTCGCTACGTTTCTTGAAAGGAAAATGCTGAAACATACGAACGATGTATGCTACTTATATAGTGCTTTAATTCTTTAGGCTGCATATACATGCACTAAATATGACTTGCAGAAACCTATATTGAATATTGAAACGGAAATTAATTTAATCCTTTGAGTGTTTAGTCCATAAATGAAATAGACAATTTAAAATGATTAGAATAAAAAATTTACTTTGTGAGAAATTGAAAGAATAATACACTGTAACAAATAAAAAATTAAATGTTTAACAAAAAGAAATGCAGGAAAGGAACATATTTGTTATTACTTGTTTTCATTGTATCTGTATTAAAAGTTAGATTCAAAAGAATTAGAATGTATGATACACATTATTTATAGCAGGTACAAGTAGTTTAAGTCATAAAAATGTGAACACACTTTTAATACATTTATGTTATGTTAATAAGCACTCAAAGAGCTAAATGAAAGAAAATCAGAAACAGAAGATAGTTAAGTTGAAAATAATTAAAATGCATTAATATTTCGTAAACGGCAGCATTTAAATATTAGTATATGTTCACTACTTCTTGCAAAAATGTTTTATGATTAGTAGATTGCGAATGTTTATGCGTTTATGAAAATTTTAGAGATAAGAAAAAAATATACAGAATGTAAACATGTAATATGCAAAAATATATAAAACGTTAAAAAAATAGTCATCAATAACTAATAATATTTAGTAGATGAAACAGTTCTCTGGTTTGATTTTATATCTTCAGTTGCATCCACAAAAAGACGAACTTGTATAAACATTCGCTAATAATTAATAATCTTTCATGAAATCAGTATTATTTTGCTTAATATAGGCAAAAAGTGATAATACAGGCAATTACAGCGTGCAGATTAGTAAAATATATTGTACATATCAGATCTTTATATAGCTGTATACATTTGTAGTACTTATTACTTAGAGCTAATTGTTAACATTTGTTACAAAATTTCTTAATAAAATCATTAATATGATTAATATAATATCATTAATGACATTAATCACAATTCAAATATTTTTTAATATATAAATTTGTATTACCTATTTACAGTATTACTTTCATTGTTTTCACTGAATTCTATAAATTCTTAATTTTATTGCCTATCAGAATATTTTCCAAATTTGTTCGGAATACTACTATTAAACGAAAATGACTCTTCAAAAAACCGAATTTTTAAAAAATTCGAAGTATTGAAAGAAATGAAACCTTACAAACAAAAAGCTCGAATATTCTGTACATTAAAAATCTGTAAATATTGGCAATTATCTTTCACAAAGGAATGGCACATAAGTAATGAAATAGGAAAAAATTATCTAAAGAATATAAGAATTATCAGTGACAGTCATATACGGATAATAATTAAATGATAAAAATATCTGCAGAATTATATGTCAACTCGGTTGGTATCAATATCACAATAAGATTGGAACCAGTAATTAGGTACGTACGAGAAAGCGAGTCCGTTGCAAATCCAAGCTCGCCAACCTGTCCTTGTTTCGTTATCTATTCTAGATTCGAGACTTTGACATAGAGCTTTGCGATCGTGACTTCTTCCACTTCGCAAATCACAAAGTAATCTCTTTCGACATTCATCATTACATGACGGTCTTACGGGAGAGTTCTTATAATAATGTCTGAAACATAACAATATATAACGAATTACAAGTAATTTAATTTTAACTAAATTGTATCAAGAACTGATGTTATTTAAAAAAATATTACACCTCAATTTCAATATCTGACCAATTTTATGACCTCGTTATACCTCTTACTTACTTATAATACAGATCGAAAAGCGAAGGTTCGTTGCTCATCTTATCTATCAGGGTATCCCAGTCTCGTGGTAGAAGCGATGGCATTTGATACGCTTGTCGGGCACTGTACATTTTATGCCAAATAGGATAATCGTAAAGATTCGCTTCTTTTAAATTCATTACCCAGCTTTCGTGATCTACGACCATCTGTAACAAAATTACGACACATTTTAATCATACAATCATGTAATAAAAAAGAGTTTAGGATAACTTGCCCTCGTGGTTTTAGGATGATCACCATCAACGTAGTATATTCTGTATCCTGGATTGAGTTCATAATAAGGCGTAACCGATGGCCCAATGTAAGCTATGCTAACAGCTCTTCCAAGATCAGCAGTATCGTAAAATAATTGGAATTCATCGTAGTGGGTATGTCCAAAAAATTGTGCCGTGATTGTAGATTCGTACCTGTAAGCATTGAATTTACGGATAAAACTTTAGGTTCGAGTCTACTTGAAAGTATATACTTCTTTTTTTTTTTTTTTTTTAATACTTGTAGAGGATTCAAATCTAGTCGGTCAATATTCGAAACGATTTGCGATGTTCTTTTGACCCCGTCGCTATTGAATATCAATATATTTTTCATTTTTTTTAATATCTTATTACTTTTTGTTACGTCGTATATTGCCGCAACATAAGACTGGCAGCATGAAAACCGATAAAACTCTTCGACAAACCTATTAGTATGCATCTGGACATAAATGTTACAGCAGATGAATTATAGTCACTTGGAAACTCGTTACTACTATACTAGCCTGTTAATGATTTGATAATAGTTCCTAGACCACACTTTCAAACAGTCCGAATGACCAGGTGGAATATGCCCAATGATGTGAACTTTCTCGTCATTCATTTCAGCTCCTTGCAACTCATAAACTAGCCATTGCAGTTCGCTCACTGGATCCGTACTATTTATTAGCAGCCACCAGTTTTTGTTATTGCAATAATTCATATTGACAGAAAGGATTCTGAATCCTGGACGCACTAGAACCGAATAAAAAGCGCCACGGCGAACAGTGTGTGAAACACCTGCTGGTAACCAATGTCTCCAATGTTTATCGAGCGAATCGTACAACCACGATATGTCGTTTTCTTTTGGCACAAATGGTGGTGGAAAACTGAAACATTTTTTTTTATCAATTTCTTTTTTTTTTTACTATTTTTATACACTTTACCGTTAAGTCAATTGAGTACAAAATCAGGGATTACACGTTATCAATAGTAAGGTAGTATTGATAACAAGGTTTGTCAATGAAACAGTCGAAATTTTGTCTACAAGGGATTTTAGTTACCTATTAACAGGAGCACTTTCATGATTTCCAAGAGCAGGAAAGATCGGTATTCCGGGAAACATCTCAATGAGCTGTGTCACCGTTTCATGCAAAACTTTCAGATTTTCCTCTCGCGTTTGATTCCACACGTCATGAGGTGGTAAATCTCCGGTCCACAAAATGTAGTCAATATCCTGGATTAACACGAGAAACGAACTTTGCAAAAACATCTTTTCTTATAAACATTACTGACTAAAGTAAATCAACTACTTTTCCACATTCCTCGTTTACTTAAATGTCACGGATAATCACCGTCACCGTTGTTTTAAAATAATTACAAATAGGTTTATACAATTTAGCAGCAAAAGTTGTTAACATTCGTTGTTTCAAGTTGTCATTTTTTATCTTTACTTCAAATAAATAAAATTTGTCCGATTGTAGTCAACTGTAGCGTATATAAATCTAATTACTTACGGAATGTGTATCCGCGATGTGCTTAAGCATATGTTCAACCGTTCTTTTTGGCGTGTCACATTTTCGGTAGTCACCCCATCGTCCAGCACGTGCGGCTGGTGTCTGGGGTGCCCCATTGGTTAATCTGCAGCACAAGGGTTCATTACAATCTGCGTTCGCACCCTCTTGATAGTAAGGATCGTAGTGCGTATCAGAGATATGAAGAACTTTGAAGGTAGGCGCACCTTCTTGAGGCGGCACGGGTGGTTTCACGGGTGGTTTATTCACTGGCGGGAATGCAACTTCCCACTCGTGCAGAGGATTATACGCGTCGTCGCATGCGTCGCCGATAACAAAGCTGCAGATTTGCGCTGGTTCCATATCTACTTGTTTCAACACGTAAATAACTTCGCCCTAAAGAAAATCATCGTTCAATGTGCAATTAATTCGATAGAAAACAGTCTATAACTATATCTAATATTTCAAGTAAACTGGCGTGCAAAAAAGCTTATTCATCTATGCGTCTATAAAACATTCGAAGATTTTGATCACAAAGTAACGCTAAAGTCAGAAAGTCAATAAGAATGTACTTATCATGGTTTTCTCCTGTGGTTTTCGCGCACGAATGATTAAAAATAATAAGAAATAATTTTAAATAGATAGAGTTTTATTATTTCAGAGGAATTTTTTTTTTTTTCAAAATGAACGAGTTGAAACGATAGGAAATTGTAGAATGTTTTGGTAGAAGGGAAATTAATGTCGGAAAACTTACCCCAAAGAGCAATGTAACTCCGTGACAAACTCGAGGGCTTTGAATATTAAGGGATGTACAAAATTGATAAATGCTGTTCATAATTTCTTCATCGTTTTTGCCAACCTTTATGTAATATTGAAGAAGACCTGCTCCAACTTTGCACGCTGAACAAGACACTTTCGACATCACAGATGTCTCCACCTCCATCATCACTTGCTTTAGATCCAGTAATTTTAAAGCTTTGTCTACAAATCCTGACAACTGTCCATCCGGTTGCGCGTTCTCCATCTCCCACAACAATCTAGAATAATGGTGCTGAAAAGGAACACGCGAATTTTTGCCACTATCAACGACAACATATTAAAACGATAAATATAATCGCATAAAATTTATCGACAATTAGACTGTGGAATTTCTATTGAAGTTTGTCGTAATCCGTTTAACAAAATAATGGTATTGATAATGCAAGACCGGTCCTCTTTTACACGAATGAAATTATATTTTTCGGATTAATCGGGCAGTTTATGCGGTGGTTAGTTCGGATATCTATCGCAGTTAGAAATATTTCCTAGAAAGTAGCGAGAAGCAAGTAGATCCCCCCCACGCAGCAAACGCATCTTTTTTTCTTTCTTCGTTCGGAGAATAACGAATTTTCTATCGAAACGAAGAATCGTATCATCGTAAAAACTTTCGCGGGGAAGGTCACTGACATTGGATTAGAGTCTACGTATAAACCTAAGTAGGAAGGATACAGTACAGGTACATATATACTTATCCTTGTTGATCAAGTCGGTGAAAGTATTTTGGCACTGAAAGTGAGAGTTGGCGACATCGTGGAACGTGAAAAAAGGCGGGGAAATACGGAAGAACCAAAAGGCAAGGTAACACCTTGTGAAAATAAATCGATATACAGAGTGTTTCCGAAATCACAGTGCAGCCGGAAAGAAAATAAATTCCTCGTGCGAAAGTAAGTGGAAAATATAGAATCAAAATTTTTTCGCATACAGCTCCCCGAACTTCATTTCTCAAATCTTATATTCTTTATCTCGTGTTTAATATGCATAATTCAACATAGCGTTCCAAGCCCGGTATTTCTCAATCATTACCACTACTCTATTCCTTACGTACGCCACGTGTTATCCTGTGTCCTACATCCCGTGAACTTGACTTCGGATGTACAGATATATAGGATATTGGCACGTAGGATATAGAGTATGTGAATGGTATGGAAAGTGGGATAGAGATCGCGGGGTCTAATATGCACCTTTTCACTCGGAAACGCACTTTCGCAGCACATATGTAACTTTTTTGTATTGGTAATGGAATATTGGTTGTGGGATACGTGCGTGACACAGAGATATGAGATATTCCGAGTGGATCGCGTAAAGTTAACGTTTTCGAAAATGAGTCTCGGTCTATAAAAGTTTGGAAAGCCCCGAACTTACGCGCAGCATAGAGACGTTACAAATTTCCTTACCCGTGAAAGTTGATCGAGATTAGTGCCATTAATGCGGATAGTTTCCGCGGTCGGTGGTAAATCTCTGAGCGTATCAGTAAATGGTAAAACGGTAACGTCCATCCCTTTTGCGGCTTTTGCTTTGGCGAGCCATTCGTCCGCAAGTTGCGTCCAGTTGCTCATAGACATTTTCTCTTCCTCCTTTGACCTGTCCCTGACGGGACTTCCTGTAAGAATAAAATAATAAATTTTTTTTTTTTTTTTTTGAGAAAATTTAGTATTTAACTGTTTCAGCGGTACGACCGTAGATGAAATCTGTATGAAACTGAAACTGTATAAAAGGACGAAATTATGTACCATGCTTATCTCTATTGACGAAACCAAGTTCAATATGTACTTACGAATCCGAAAAAGATCCAACATCCAAAGGTTCTTTCTATTTCGTAGAGTTGGAAGTTCATTTTCAGGATTCTACTCTTTGGTACTTTGATGTTCGTTTAAGCAAATTTGCAAAGTATGCCAATGTCAGTAATGTATAACTATTTACAAGTACGTGTTCATGCAGAGTATGAGCTTAAATTATATAATTTCTCCGATACGCTAGAAACATCCTATAATAAGCGTGTCCGAGGAAATGCCATAATTCGTAATCAAATCGATATCATCGAATAGCATATAAATTTCAAGTACTTTCTCTATAAAACGAGGTTATGGTATTGCAAACGTTTCGCTCCATTTTCGACGCGAGTAATAAACTATCATATAGTTTATGTAAAAGTAGTAATGTGTGCTCAAACCTCCCTCTCCCTCGCCCTCTGTTGTTTCTTTCTTTTTTCTTTCCTTATAGATATACAGTACTGTATACCCTTATGTTTAATTAATCGAATGATCTAAAATGCAATTTACGTACCAACAGCGCTTTTCAACATTCCAACGAGGAAAAAGCAAATAAGAATACTCGTGATGATCCATCTTTGATTTGGCATGCTACGATTTGGCTCTTTGGTATCGTCAACTGAAACGAAAAAGAATTGCTATTTTACATCAGATACTCGCGACAAGCGCCAAATTATAAATAAACAGATTATAAATAAAAATTTCTTTACGCGATTTTTAATGGCGTATAGCAGTGTTTGCCGATGTGGAATGTACGCGTTACTTGGAGGAAATCTCGAATACATATTTTGGAGGCGATTAGAAAATTATGTTGCGTTCGTCATCTTCATCGCCGGTATAGCCAAGAAATCACTATTGCTTTTTATACTAGCAGGCGTTCCTTCTTACGTAACGTTCTTACGTGTTGCTGGTTTCCAGATTGCCCATTTTGCCATAATTAACTGGATTAAGCAGTCTAATTAAAAACACCTCCGCTATTGCTCTTTGTCTCATTCGAATTACCTATTTATATTATATTATATTATATATATATATTTTTTTTTCAAAACCTGGTTTATTACGCCAGACGGAGCATCAAAATCTTTTTGGAACGTTGAGGTGAAACACGATCCAAAAAATGTTGGAATGACAAAGTTGAGAGTTTAGATGCGCTAATGTATAGGGAATATTAATAACGATTGATTTAAGCTAACGATCAAGCTATTAATCGAGGATCGTGTGTCGCAGTCTGTGAAATTGCACGCGCAATGGATGTTCCTTCGATCGTAACGTGACTACCGGTTGCAGTGGGTCAGTGAGATCTGTTTTGGCGAAAGTTCGATGTGCGATCGTATCTAACTGATGCGCTATTTCCGTATATCTCTTTCCTTTCCTTTCACGAGATTCTCGCAACGTTTACAATTAGTCGCAGCAAACTATGACCGATCGAAACCTCCGATACACTCGATCGTCACAAATCGCTATGAAGAGCCCGGTGATTGATCGCTATTCACGATTATTTCAAGCAATATCAATGACTCGCACTGGTCTTAAATTAATAACTTCTTCGCTGAATTTGTTTAGCAGGCAGAAGAAGAGAAAAGAGGAGAGAGTGGCATGGATACTCTACTTGTGATTTCTGCGATTAATACTTTATCCTATCCGTACCGATAACGCGGGACCACATTATTATTCGCAGTCAAATTATTCGAAAAACTGGTTTCTCAATTTAATGATCATTTTTCGAATATTTCATTGACGTATGTGTTGAAAACCTGGACTCTCTCTTGCGTAATCGGACTAATATTATTAGTGAAAGTTTGCAATTCGCACGTTGCAAGTTACCAGAATTAATACATTCTTTCTTACTAGATTAAAAATTAAACGTTACAAACGAGCCGTAGAAATCGTCGGTCACTCGATTACTTTATATGACCGTAAAATTGCAGAATTGTAAAAGAGTAGTCCGTGTAACTCGCAATTTGTAACCTGTCGATTTATCAATAACGCTTATTGCTTCTCCACAAAATTGCTGTGTGTATTGTCGTGCGTTTGTTATTAGCAAATTACCGTGCAACAGAGCTCCGGTATGTACACAACGTAAAATAAACCTACTCTGTCGTGAAACTCTTACACTTTCGATAACAATGAGCGGAAGGAGGTTAAGCGAACTCAAACACAAAAGAAAGAGGGAATAAACGCATTCCATTCGATTTTCAAGCGTACTCGCCATGCAGTTGATCGATAATTTTATGTTCCATTTATTTGTCTGAGAAACGAGCGCTGTTCGATCGCGTCCGGCCAACAAAAATAACGGTGCACCGAAACTACTTCGAATTTCCTAGCACGGAGGAATTCCAAAGGTTCGGTTGATGAATCAAACGGCGAGAGCACGAGTAAAACAGCCAAGTGGAATAAGCGGTTAACCGTTATTCGACCCACCAAGGGACCTTGCTTGCTGAAAGAAGCCACACTTCGGCTATGCTCCGTATTTCACTCATTCAAAACGAAATCGTCGCGGAGCAATCTTTCAGACTCTCAGCTTCCGCGCTCGCTTGCCGCTCTCCGGCTACGTGACTGGTAGTGTTTCACCGCGAGAAACGATTTTAGGCTGGACCAAACGAGTCCAGCCTGGAAAACTCTATGCCACGAATCGTAACGATTGTAACTAGGATATTTATGCATGTAATTGAAAGAACGTATAATTTGTCGTTACCAGCGGGGCAAATCGCCACATGACATTATATAAATTATAAATTGGATACAGTCGTCACGTATAATAGCTTTAAAGGCGAACTCGTACAATCGTTTCGTCCTTTTCGATTTCGATGATATTCGAATACGTACAAGTAAAGCTCGACGTCGCTCTCGTTTAGTTTCCGAAATATTCGTAAGAAACTGTAGATACCACTACAGAGTATCTCTGCTTATTAGTCGTGCTTCGATGGCAGCGTGTGCAGGAGCATAGCTACAGCCAAAATTCATTGCAGAGATGCCAGCAGTTTTTTGCGAGTATCTCGGAAACTAAGGCCGACCAAAGGTTATACGCATAGGCGAAAGTTGTTCAAAGCGTTGAGTTTTGCCTTACAACATATTGAACGCGTATTATCGAAATCGGAGAGTTCTACGGAGCGGTTCTTCTATAAGTTCATCTCTTCAAAAGATACGATAAGCGAGAAATAAGATAAAAGTTACAAATAAGATAAAAAGCAGCAAGGACAAGATTTTAAACAATCACGATGAACGATATAGCTTACGAGCAATTAAGATAAGCCTAAGTAAACTCAGAAAGTGTAAGGGTTGTTGAAAAATATTTTAATGAAAAGAGTTACGCAGAAGATATACGCAGGTCGTTACGCAAAATTGATTATCGTTGTCGAGAGGCATAGAAAATGTGCGATAATAATTATGACGAAAGCGAGAATTGTACGATTTCAAGAACGGTAGGAGTATTATACGTCGGTGGAGTATGCGTATTAGTGTTGACCTCGGCAATAAAATTTACCATTTCCTGTTTAAATGTCATTGAGTTCTGTTACTGAATGATTCGTTGGTCAGCTTGAAAAGAGAATCTCTCATTGTCAAGCATCAAACAGTCCTTCATCATGCTCAATAAGTTTCCACGATTACCGTGGCACTTGAAACTTTAAATCGCTGATATTCTTTAAGTTTCAATCATCCAATATACGTATAATATATCTATGAAACTTTGCCAAGTTTTCAATTCTCTCGGTTTATAATTTACACTTTTCATGACAATTATCAAAGATAATTATTTCCTATTATTTCTAGACACCAATATTTACGCGACATTAAATTTCGCGGTAATTATCGATGTCTCTTCTACCACGTCTCTGTCGATAATTTTTTAACACGTTGTCGAGGGTATGATTCTCAACAACTTTTTCCCGTACGTGTAACAGCCGCTCAATTTAGCTTCCTATATATTCGCAAAAAAAACTGTCAATGTCATTACAGTAAATTCTATCTATAACTGTACGTCTGTGACAACGTATGCGTTTGTATTGGTTGCCGGCCGATGCATCGTCAGGCACGACCGTATAAAATGACACTTAAACCCAAGCCTGTAAAAACTATACACAAAACACGAGAATTAAGTTCGGGTTAGGCGCTGTGGTAGTCAAACAATAGTGAAGCATAACTATAACCAGAACTCATTGTGGGAGTACCGGCAGTTTTTTGCGAATAACTCGAAGCTAAGGAAAAAGTTGTTCAAAATACTGATTTCTATAACATATCGAAAAAATGATCGAAGTCGATGAGGCGAGTGAGACATCGATAATTCCCAAATTCGTCATTACTTGTAGTTTATTGTTCATCATGTAAAAAATTATGTCCACTATATGAATGAAATGTATGTTTCTGCTTCCTAGAATAAACGTTTTAATACATTAGATAGTAATTAGCTCAATAACACTATTATATAACAAACAAACGTATGGAACAATAGTCTCTCGAATGAATAAGAGTTACGGTATAAAAGTATCCTCAATTATTGTAAGGAAACTATCGTTTAACCCGTATACCTGTAGTTACCGGGGGAGACGAGTTAACTCGTCACTCGAATTGTTAATCTCTTGAAAATAATAATATCTTTATTTAGCAATCTTCTATTTATTATCCGTGCGATTTTTTGGTTGGTTAAAGAACGTTTAACCGTTAAGATTGTGTTCTACGTAATATTATTTAACGTCGATGCTGTTATATAAAGAAATCAATAAACTATGTGGCCGATAAAAGGGAGAAGTGTTTTATTTCAAGAAGCGAATAGATATCTTCATGGCATGGTATCAATAATTCAATTATTAGTTCAGTATAATCATAATCATATTACATGATAAGAAAGTTCGTATTACAGTATCGTAATTCATATTGTTCCTACAATCTAAGAGCTTTGGTGTCACGATTTCGTTACACAAAAGGCTTTATACCATTGGTTCGCAACTAGTACTAACTGGCTCACACTTGGTACTAATAATAATCTATCTAAATTTCTATCAAGTACTTTACGCATAGACGAACTTAAACTTCATCCACGCGAGACTAATTTTTGTCTAACGCTAAATGTATGTTCGCAGTAAATATCTACTTCTGAATACATTTTCCGATTGGTTTCAAATACTAATACAATCGTGACGATCGTGTCTCGTTATAGCGTTAATGGGATCCATTCAAAATTTTAAAGTGTCCCGTATAATACATCGTAAATGTTCAAATACTTCCGTGAACCAATGTACATATGTGTCAAATGAATTAGCGGAATTTTCTAAATTACACTGCAAATTATTTACGTACATTCTTATCTAACTACGTTTACATGTAAAACAGGTTTAGATTTCTGTAGATCAAAGCTAAGGTTATTCGAATTAAAACGGTATGAACAGGAAGCAGCCACGAATACTACAGTTAATCGTATGCGAAGTTGAAAGTTGTCAAACCAATGAGGAACACCTTGTATAGAATCTAGCAAGAAAGGGGTCATTAACTGTCATCGATTAACGAGAGTAGACATACATATTAGTTTGGCACTCTCGGCGAATGATAATATATTATTAAACATTTTGCTGTGATAGAGTTTGATAGTCTCATACAGTCAAAAATAGAATGACGTCTGGGACAAAATAATCACTGTGTGAGCAACAGTCGAATTCAATTAGCTTTTAACTGCGGTTGCTTGACTCTACTTACGTACTCGCTCGCGTTAATTTAGATACTACTGCATGTACGAGTAGTAATATTTAAGTGATAACATAGGAAACGACTTTGTTGTATCTGGCTGCTTTATAAAAAATAACTTCAAAAATTTGAACTGTACGGTACTTCCGCTAAAATCCACGAAACAATCAATTGTTTTTCAAGAATAATAAAATTCAACCTGCGATTAGAAGAAATGAAAAAATTTTACCATGAATTTCAATTCTGTATCATTTTCTAAAACATTCTCTTTCTGTAACATTTTCTTTATTATAAATGCCCACTGATCCAAAGGCAATTGCAATTGTACGACGGTTTAAAGTAATATTGTATAAAATACGATATTATACAAATGATTTTCAGTCAACTTTTGGAGTGTATACTACATACATTGCATGATCGTTAATAGCAGAAAATAAAAATTCTCAGGAATGTAAGAACGCTTAAAAAGGCACGAACAAGTTACGAAATCGTAGCACAAGGCACGAAGGAAGTGTAATTGTTCTCGATACAATCTGTTTTCGTCAATTTGGGAAAAATCTCACGTAAATGAGACATTACGTAAGAAAAATACTTGAGACGATGTTACGAAATAGTAACTGTCGCTAATTCTTTCCTGTTCGTTGTTCTAGTCTTCCAACAATTACAATCCAATAATTAATTATTGCTCGCGATGTGTACGTACTCTTATTTGTTTTAATAAGAAGTATTTCGACGAGTGAAAATTTTCAGCCTGGAATTTTTCTGTTCAATTCAAAGCAGATTCTTAAAAAGTGATAGAATTTGCAAAGAATTCTTTGGACAAAAATAGAACTCTATTTTATTCTATTAAAAGCAGAATATTAATTTAAATTAGGTATCTGGCACACGTTGAGCGTAGTAATGCAATGCAGTACAGTAATAAACTCAAAATAGCATATTCTCTGCATTACGCTTTGTATGTGGTAGCTTTTACTAGTTTTAAACTTCGGAATGTGTATAAAAAATGATATGACTTTCTTGGCATACATAAACAGGTAGATAGTATGAAAACTAGATAAAGAATTATAAACAAATTGAAACGCAAGCATTCGAGTTATGAACTGAAAAATCACGTCTGTGACTTGCAAGTTATGTTCCATACTAGTTTGAATGCTTAACATTTTTTAATATTTCTCGCATACGCAGAATACTTGCCATTAAATCCATTAAGCATATAAACATCAACTCCATTGAACATTTCATTAAACATTTGCTCGATTGAATATACGGGGTGTTTCGTTTATCTGCAAACGGTAGAATATCTCACGAGAGATTAAAATTATCAAAGAAATGTTTGAACAAAAGCTATTTAACTCGATGGCAAATTAGCTTTTAATCCCTCGTGAGATATCTTACCGTTTCCAGATAAACGAAACTCCTTGTAGATAAAATTATACACAACGATTCATAAAACTGATCAAATGTCACGTTATCTGTGAAATTTTCGTACTTTCTAATCTAGCAAATTGTAGTCTAAGTTTTTCTTTGATACTGTGTAAACAAACTTCGTGAAACGTTAACATTCATAATGTTGAGATTACAATGTATTTTTAAATACTGTTTCACTTTTACAATATCGTTAATATTTGCGTATTAAGTTGACAGTCTAGTTTCTTGATTATCAGAACAATGTATATCAGGATAGGTTCTGACGTCATAATTTACGTAATTATTTGTAATAGTTGACATTAGTATGCAATGTTATCAGATACGTATCACAACAAATAGAAATACATTAAACAAATATTCTAAAAATATTTTATTATAAAATGTATCTTCAAGATAATGCTAATCTCAAGTTACCATACGTAGATACATGAAACGGGTCAATAAATTGCAATGTGTGTACATTCCGCAAATGAGACAAGCTGCAAAATAATGTAGGAACATGAAGCACGTAATACGTGCTTATGTATGTCTATTCTAATAAATATAACATTTTTCCATATAAGTTCCATATAACATTTTCAGAGTTGCGGGAGGATCAAAAAAAGGCTGTTGAAAGCAAAGAACAGGAAATCATTAAGATAGATAAGAAAATAGCACATACTTTCAAAGAAATGTTAGCAAGAACAAGAGAAGAAGTTATTACTTATGTTTCACTTTTCTCTTTAGAACTTGTTCCAGAGCGGTACTTTTTACTTTTATTTCGAATAAAATTTATCCAAGCCTCTAAGAAACTTGTATCTTGCGATTTGTAAAATTTCACTAATAATATTAATTTAATTATGCGAGAAATTTTAGAAATGAGATGAACAGTTCTGTTGTCCTAATTACCGCTAATAAAATGTGCTACATCGTAACATTTACCGGTTTCCCCCTTCGTTTGATATGAAAGATTTATGTTAAAAATAGTATTATACTTTTGTCTTCAAAACTGAAGTATAATTTTTCAGAGGAATCGATTTTAAGCCGGTATAGAACACAATCAGAAAAATCTATGCAAAAATTTGTTTCATCCAATAAATCTCTGGTGGGCACGGAGCATTACGCTTTAGATATCCTAAATACTTTTCTATAAAACTAATAATTCTGACCTTTATTCTTTCGCCCGCTCAGCAAAGAAATACCATAACGAGTCACTATACTTAGGGAATTTTACTTATTTTTAAGCGTGATACACATCCTGTATATTTTAGCATCTTTCGATTCCCCATAAGTAAATAAACGTTCATATACACGTATGGAATATACATCAGGCACCCATACAACGAATCGTTCATGACCAACGGCCGATCGTCCTGTGTCCGAAGCATCTAACCTACTTAATCCTCGCTCTCTCTCACCGTGACGTCACTCACTACCATCGTAACTTTGTCAAGACCCACAGATTTACTTTAGATGTGTAATCGTAACTTGTCTCAAGAACTTTTATGCAAAGAGGTCATAATCATAGGCAATTTTATGGATTAATAGCATTTGCAGTCAGGACTGATCTCATTTCGACTACCCTTGAATAATATAGGCATATGAGCTTGCTTGCACGCGAAGCACTGCGAAGATCTGACGTAGCCGACATAATAGGATTGGAAAATATTTGAGAAGTTATTTTTAGAAATATTTACGTATACAAATAACTGTATTGATAAAAATACTAGATTGCATAAATATTCACAGTCTAATAATAATATATAAATAATGTTCCATATTGAAAAATCTTGAAATATAATGAAATCTTAATAATAATTAAATTTACACATAATAATGGTTTGAATCATATCGTATTATGCATATTGATTCCTTTTTTCCATTCTAATGAATCGTTCGTTTATCGTCACCAAGACCCCCGATTGATTTTTTCATAAGCCTCGTTCAGATTAGCCAAGTTACTTAAGTTCAAACGACTTGAATTTAAGTCAACTGATTTGACACGTAAATAGAAATTTGGAAGAATATTTCAAGTTAAATCAATAACAGATTCACACTGACGAAGCTATTTCAAGCTTCTTGAATCTACACAGGCAGCTTCACTAATGTAATCGAGTCTTTATGTATTCTAATCAATACAAAGTGTCACTGAAACTATACAACATGTATAGCGTAACTATCAAGTTCAATGTAATAAGTTCAAAGAAGAAAAAATCGTTGTTATCACCTAGTACTGTTATAAATACGAACTGATATAGTGTCTCGGTATAATATGTATGTTCAACACTATAGCTAATCAATTGAATAAATTACATTGAAATCAAGGAAAACAATTTAGATAATTCGTAGAAAAATATCTGGATACTTTTTTATTATTTTTGACTTATGACTTTCGATTATAGTCAAATGAAGCTGCAATTATTTTATTCTGCATAGTTATCATAACTATTCTTACAGTATATTATAACTCGATTAAATTAATCTCTGAAAGATAATATGCAATAATAAAACTAATGCTTGAAATTATGATGCTTTATAAAACTACAATACCTTGTTGTATCTATATGCGTGAAGTCTTCAACGCAATTTAGTTATTCTATATTTTTGTCTCATTTTCTTATTAGGACGACGATGTGTATCAATAAGATTATTAAAATAAATAAATAAAAGGTGATTGATGGATACAAAGTCGTGGTGAAAGAATACAAAGAGAAAACGTATTGCTCAATCG
Organism: Bombus waltoni; assembly: GCA_014737395.1. NCBI lineage: Eukaryota > Metazoa > Arthropoda > Insecta > Hymenoptera > Apidae > Bombus > Bombus waltoni. Next base: position 2,285,960 of record JACXII010000050.1, read on the forward strand.
TTTTTGATGGCGTAAGAATACACTTGGTTTGCAAAAACAAAAAGGCCTTATGAAATTCCTGACCATGGGATTTTCATCACGCGCGTCGAGCTCCCCGCATATCAGCACCGTATTTAATTGAAATGCGTGTCTTGAAAGTCATTCGTATTGTTCGAGTGAACGCACGTCAAAAAATCCTCCAACGCGAAACCTTTCGTGTAAGACGTGCGTTCTATTCCCACTAATCCTAAGGTTTCGTTGTGACTTATCTGCTTCGATATTCTTTCTGCATTCGGTTTGGCTTGTGTCCAAGATTCTTATTTATGTCTATACAAGATTTGTATTTTTGGAAAAATATAATATGAATATGATGTAGCGTAAATAAAAATAAGGACATAGGTAAGATGTTTTTGCGTTTTTTAATTTTGCTGTTTTCAACGAATATAGATTTTAAAAATATATTTTCAGCCATCAAACGAACTTAATACAATTGTGGTAAAGGTTTATTTTATTTAAATTAATAATAGGGCAACTTTTGATGATGATTGATGGCTTTTTAACGAGCATTGATGACTTTTTAACTATATCGTCAATAAAGGCGACGAATGCATTATAATCTTCTAATTACCCCAAAGATATTAAAGCTTGTCATTCTCTGGGACGTATTTACGTATTATATTAAGAAACACTGCTTTAATACGTTATCTTCATACATGTATATATATTTATATTTATTGTACTAGATAGTCGAAGACAATATAACAAATATTTTATTGCTTTATAGCAAAAGAAATTTAATTTCATAGAAAAATAAACGAGGTTATGCGTCCATCATTTTTGACAACTTTTAAATGAATACGTATATAACTAAACACAGCTCGATAACTTCCCAATGGAATTGAAAATTTCAAGAGTAATGAAATACGTTAAAGCGGCAATAATAGTCTGTCTACTTATCAGTTAATTAAAATGATAATGATATAAACTAAAATGTAAGAAAACTTACGAATTTTGAAGTACGTAGGGCGTCACGCGGTACATAAAGAAACGTTGGGGAGTGCAAGGATTAAAGAAATGGTCGACAGTTTGAAAAATGTCTAAGGAACTACGTATTCTCAGAGATAAATCAGTTTTGTAACATTTCAAGATTCAGCCGGACGTTTCGCACGTTTTCTAGATCACCAGGGACAAAACGCACACGCACACGTGTTCACCGCACTCCGTGATATTTGCCGAAAGGATTCTCCTTCTTTCTCCCCCCCACTCGGTTGTTGGTATTCCACGCGCGTGCGTATTAGCCCGCAATACAAACACGTGTGCCAACCTGGCCGCAGTGACGACTCGGCGTACACTGAGCAATGCTCAGCGAATGCACAGAAATATCCCACCTACTATTTCATCCCACACTCCCACTCTTGTCCCCACCATTTACATACAACTTTTTGTAACTTCATCTGGCCCTGTTAATTCTTCCTATAATGACTTACAAAGTTAAACAATAAATATATTACCTAATTAAACAATAAATACATTCACCTTTGTTTAAAAGCAGTTAAAGGTTAAAACTGATTCCTATGTTAGTACCTTACATCTTCTTTACAAGAACATTAAAAAAGGGGTGGTTTTATTATTAATAGCAAAAATTATAGTTCTTGACATAAATTAATCCGCGAAAAAGCATTAGAACTTTAGCAAAAGAAAAATTAGCTATTAATTATTATCTGATTTGGAACATTCGACTGGTAACCCATATAGTAGACCCCAAATTCTGTATTATACGGAAACCACAGCACAAAAATTACAGCGTTATGATACTGCTTTATCGTTTAAGAACTTGTTCAATTTATTTATGAATTGTTTGAGTTAGATAATGAGAATCTTTCTAAACATGTGAGAAAACTATCGTGATTGATTCAAGTTCAAATTGCGATATGTAGAACCGATAAAACAACAAGAGGTAAGACAATAATAGATATAATTATTTCTAAGACAGTGCGTATTTATATTCTTTAAGCGCGTTGTTGCATTCCTGGAAATAAGCTGTTCACTTTAACATATTTTTCTTGACTCCAACTAGAAAAGAGATATCGATGTGTTCTAGTTGCGTAAGTTACTCTGTGTACTTGTACACATGTAAAAAAATTATAGTATAATAGATTTTTAATCAGTTTCCTACTATACATCGTTATATGAGGAAATGAAACTTACATTATCAAAGATAAAGGTGATTATTGCATTATGATATATATACTTATCGACAAAAATAAATTTGTCTTTTAAAAAAAGAAATTATCTACAGAAATGGCAATTATGTGTTTGTATTATTCATCAGTACATGATATATATATTACGTATAAACCGTAATGCCATTCACAATTATACAGACATTTTGATTGATTTGCAATAATAATATCTGAATTTAATCAAATTGTACGAATTAATTATAAAATAATAATTAGAAGTGGCGCACAGCAATGAACAATGCTGCATTCACTGTATTTTCCTCGCATTCCTACCTTTTCTTGAGTTTTCAAAAAAGCTGATAATTTCTAGATGATATTGCTTTGTTTTTTTTCATTTTCTACGAAACGATAAAAGTATTAAGAATAAATTAATGGTGTTAAGGTTTTACTGAGATAATCATTGAACATAACACCTTAAAAGTAGGCGCGTGTTCGATAGCGATGGCGAAAGAGATTTTGTTAACCATTTATATTTCTGCATATTGATTTATTGTACTTACAGATAAGATAACTATTGTAGAAAAAACAGTTTACTTCTAGGTTTATATAGGCTCTAGGTTTATTACACTGCTTTATTCTCGTCAGTCCGTTTTAAGACAAGTGTCAATACGTTATAGTTTCTAATTCTTGTAGAATTTTAAATCAACACTTACATCGATTTCAACAACTCATAACCTTTGACTTTATTCGTCGCCGGTCAGTACTATATAAAATGTTATTACTAACGTCATTACTGATATCGGCGACTTTTACCAATTTAATTAGCTGCGACGATGTCAATGCTGCTACTACTGCTGTATTAACGAAACCATCCAGTCGGGCTTATAATTGTTTCCTGAAAATTAATTACGGTTGCGACGTATTCAAATCTAATAACAATGTTGGCACGATTATTGGTTCGGCAGATTTCATAAAAGACGGGCCAAAGGATGGAGAAATCGCTAGTGCTGGAAACTCGTTGTACGATGTATTAGACGAACATCGATTTAGACGTTGGAGCCAGTCTTATTTAAAAATAAAGGAGCATAACGCTACTCATTTCGTTACGGAAATTACTTGGATATTTAGCGATAAAATAGTGGTAATTGACAAGGTTCAAGTATTTTTATCCAATGGCAATTACACGGAGGATCAACCGATTCAGAGATCCTCGTTGAATTTAGCGTGCTCGTATCAAACCAATGATCATTTGATCGTTGAAAATTACGTTCTCCGATTCAACTGTTACATTCCTGGTGAATTCATCGAAGATCTTTTCTACCTCTCTAAAGGTACAGGAATTCTTTTATCGACCTTGAAAATAGCTGGAACAAATTATGCTTTCTATCAAGTCGCTGACGTTTCCGTTCAAGAAACTATTAAACAGATTGTCAATTACCATGGATTTGTTTCCGAGCCACCTAGTCGTGCGGTGTTGTGTAAATCGAAAGTAAACCAAAATTGCGGACGGATCAAATACGAGCCGCAGAGCGTAGAAGGATTCAAAGGGTTCCCTTATAACAAATACAGTCCACCAGATGGGAAAATTGCTAGCGGCAACAAAAAGGAATTTTCCGAATTGGATGAATATGGTGCAGATCGATGGACACGAGTCAATTTCCCCGACGTGAATTGTTACAATAAGACGCACGTGTCTTTCGACATTATTTGGTACCTCACTATGGCTCACCGTACCGACGATATTCGGATATACGTGAGTAACGAAAATTACACATCAACGGAACCGCTATCCAGACGTCATCTAGATCTTGATCCACTTTGCACGATACAATATTATGGAGCAATCCCGCCTCGGCAATTGACCATATCATGTCCAATTTCGTTGGAGAAATATCGTCGATTAAATAAACTGAAAGAATTATTGCTGTTAAGTATATGGAATATATATGACACTGCGTTTGGATTTTATCAAGTTATAGATATTGAAGAATTGTCAAGGGAACAGTCATACGAAAATATATTGCGTAAATGTCAATTGACAAATTAACATGAAAGTTTTATTTGTTAAGCATCGTGTTGTTTCTTTAATATTAAGTATTCATGTAATTGCAATAATTTTAATCGTATTTTATTACAACACGTATTTTACACAAATATTTTATACTAGTTTACTCATTAAACATAATAAGTATGAAGTGGTAATAAAAAATACAATATTGTTGTAAGTAACAGGATTCATTCGATAATAAAGAACAGTTAAGTAGTATGACCTTAACTTTTTTCAAACGTCTTATCGATAAATCATTCCATCACGAACTATTCCTCTTTGCTGAGAGATGTAGATAATTAATTTGATATCTTAAAAAATGCGATACTGATTGTATTTCAAATCAAACGTGACATTTTCATTGTATTTTATTAAGAATCGATATTAATAGATTCAATAATATACAACATTAATATAATTATCAAGAAGCAATATGTAATCTTCATTAAATTACAATGTTTGTATTAGAAGTGTTAAATAAATTTCATAAAAAATATATTTTCATGGAAATGTTCTCATTTAGATATTTATTCTCTTCCGGCGAGGGTATTTTGTAAATATGCTTAACAAATACGCGAACGAACGTGGCGCGAGGTCAGCAGGTGGCACCACGTATCTCACAAGGGATACTTCAGACATGGCCCTCACCGATTTGAATGGAAAGTGCGGTTAGTTTTGTATATACGTGAAATAATTGTAATTTTAGCCGTATATACTATTTATCATTGATAACTATTTACAATCATTCGTTAATCTGCATATTTAATTTTCATGTCATCGATTAACATTAGTTATGAACAATCTCCTCAATTGGATATTAGGTAAGCTGACAGCAGTTTGTCATTTAAAATCGAAAGCATACTTATCGAACATCGAAGATGAAAAATTAGAGTTATTGCAGCGCTCGAAGAGTCCGGACTTTTTCAATTTCAAAGTTTAATCCGTTCATTGTTCAGTCGCAGTCTCTTATCCAATTAGTACAATTAGGATATTGAAAAGTTCAAATTTTAATGAGTCAAGCTTCGTGCTTGTTTTTAAATTATCAACTGTATATCGCCAGCAAAATGTTTTAGCGTTCCACGGTCAACAAACGAAACCTAAATTCCCCAAACGTGCTTACGATAAAGTAAAGGAATTTAAATATTTAAGTTTCTGTTTCCTTATTGGTTCTGGGCGATCGACCAATCGGAAAAGGTGGCAGATGTACAGATCCATCGTAGAAGGTAACACCTTAGTTCCTGCCAGATAGATGGATGGCGTTGTTGTAGGATATGAATTCAAACTGACAACGGTCAATCGTGTCATAACGTGTAATATTTGTTTTTCCGTAGTTTAGTATACAGTATACTTGTCGTATTTATTCAGGGAACAAATAAATTCACGGGAGTTTTTATTTAACGTGTTAAACTTTAATTTTTGATTGATATATTTGAAGAAGAAAGAAATACAAGAATGGCCGATTCGTCTGAATGGGAACCGCTTATGCAGAAGACTACTGCAAAACTTCGTAGTACATTGACTCAATTGCACAAAATATGGGAAGAAATAGGATATAATCACGAAGTACGTTCGATATATTGCAAACAAGTATTTGATCATATAGAAGATTTACTAGACGATATGGTTTCAGAGTCAAAACTGAAAAAAGAAACGATATTAGTTAATATCAAAGATTTAATGGACCAAATAGGCGTTCTAACGAAAGAATTAGGAACCAATGTTACAAATGCTGGATATGAAAATCTATCGTTAAAGGAAGTAGAAGAGGTGCTGTGCGCTGATCTACAAAATTTACAATATTGCAAGACACAACGTATGACGCTTTTAAAAAAATTACTTGCAAAGGAAAAGTCCCTTTGTAAGGTATTAGGCACTCAGCCAATTAATGTAGAAGAAAAATTTCCTTCGGAAGAAGAACTTAAGAGTTTTGAGCTCTACCTTGAAAAGCAAGAGGCTGAGAAATGTCGTTTAGAAGCTATTTTTAATGAACAACGTAGAGCAATTGTTAGAATGATGGATGATTTAGGCACATCTCCATCATCTAGTTTTCAACACATAGTATACGAAGATGATGAAAATTATGTCTTTAGCAATAGCAATATGAGTAAACTAAAAGAACTTAAAGAAGAACTAGAACATAAAGTGAATACTGCAAAGGAACATGTAGAAGACATCAGACAAGAATTAATCGCATTATGGAAATATCTTAACGAACCTGAACATGTTTGTCAGTCATTTCTTAGCAGTTACGAAGGATATAGTGTAGCAACCATAAATGCACTAACCACAGAATTGGAGCGATGTAAAGAAAAACGGAAGCAGAATATTGCTAAATACGTGTCACAAGTAAGATCTGAGCTGGTCAAACTGTGGGATTTGTGTAAATTCAGTGAACAGCAAAGGAAAGAATTTATATATTTTTATTCCCATACATATACAGAAGATTTATTAACATTACATGAACTGGAAGTAAAAAGAATCCAAGAGTTTTATAACTCAAATAAGTCTATATATGAACTCTTACAAGAGCGTGATGATTTGTGGACAAAAATGAAAGAATTGTTACAACGTGCAAATAATCCAGATCGTTTTTATAATCGTGGAGGTCAGCTATTAATGGAAGAAAAGGAACGTAAAACTATTCAGAAAAAGCTGCCAAAAATCGAAGAGCAATTAAGGAATTTAATAAAGGAATATGAAAATATGCATGAAGAAATATTTACTATAAATGGAATGTCAGTAGAAGAATTATTGAAAGAATCATGGGAACATTTAAACGAAGAAAAGGAGTCTATAAAAAAGGCTAGAAAAGAAGGAAAAGATAAATCAGCGAAAAAAGCAACACCTGTTGTTTCTAAAATTCCTTCTAAAGTTGCTTTAAGCTCATCCAAAAAAGGTATATTAAGTATTCGTCGTCATACACCACTTAATTTCTCAAAGAGGAAACTTTTCTTTAGTCCTTCTCCAAATACTTCGGCAAAACGTAGAAATAAGAGCACAGGAGCAAGTGGATCTAAAAGTAAAGGCAACAGTGCAATTTCTAAAAAAGCATTGCGATTGAAAAGTAGTCATAAAAACGAGAATTCTATGTTACAAAGTTCAACAGCTACTGACACAACATATAGTAAATTTGAAGAACACTTAGAGGATAAGAAAGAACTACGAAGTTCTTTATTGCCAGAAAAGGTATTAGCAAATGCAAGTAAATCTAAAAGGAGAAGATCAATACGAACACCTGCTAAGCCACTAAGGAAAAATTTACCATTACCAAAAACACCAACAACTTCAGAATCATCACAATTGCAATTACATAAATCACCACGTAGTCCTAGGATAGCACAATCATCAAGGCTTGCAACTATATCAACACCATTACCTATTATTTTTTGAAATAACATAAAAATTTTTTGTATAGTTATATCAATATCAATTATAAACTAAAGAATTAAACATTTTGTAAATATTTTTATTTTATTACATATTTTAATATTAATATAACATATTATCTATTTCATATCATGTTATGAATATATTATGCTTTACTTTATTAATATTTATTAATTCGTGTGACATAAAAGTATAAATTAAATTTTCTGAATTTCATTACTATTGAATAAAAACAATTGGTAGGATATTATTTCATGTTATTTTTTTGTATATGTACATATATATTATTATTTCGAAACTAAGCAGTCTTCCAACTGAGGCAGATGGCAAAATCAACTTGATATTTTAAAAATAATTTAAGAAATAAAACTTTAAGTTCACGAATCATTATTTCCTAACAATAATTCTAATTCTGCGTATTGCTGTTATTGTCAGCGATATCACCAGTGAGATTTTTTATGAAAATAAGTGGTTATATTTATTTTTTTATAAAATCGAGATATTAAGAAACTATTTATAATAATGAAGATATTGAGCAAACATAGATATTTTCGGAAATAATATTTGATCATTTCGAATAAAGAGAAGATAAATTAAAACAAAATATTTCAAAATATACATTCAAATACAACTCCAATATATATTTTCAAAATAACACATATAATATAAAAGAAAATCTATATATTTACTATTTGAAATAATGTTTTATCTAAATATATCATTTAAATAATCGTTTTGTAAATATTTTATTTGCGGGTGACCAAACCAGTTTGCTTATAGTCGTTTAAACTTCGTACCTATCGATTTTATAGCCTTAGTAGACATGCGTTGACATATTATCGTTGTAGAATGCTTTGTACGCAGAACTTGATGTTTTATGAGTTCCGTTTCTTACCTGAAAGAGACAGCATGTGATACATTACCGAAATAAATCTTCCTTAGCAAGTATGCAACACGTTATGATCGAATCTATTGTTCCAATAAACCTGTGTCTTAACGTTTGATTTTAAATTGCATCGATGTTCACATTATTTTATATTTTCATTTATTAACGTAAGTAATCTCTTATCTCGTATTTCTTTACGTATTATTTCCTTCGAAGTAACATCTTCACAATGAGAGGTTGAAAGCTTGCATAATTTGTATAACACGATGATTACTATGTAAAATTATTCCCAATAATCTCTTACATATATTTCCTTTCTCTTCCATCTAATTTTTTTTTTTATTTCAATTACGGTACTACATATATCCTATCCAGTGAATCCACGTACATACACGCGCACTTATATATATAGTATATTGAACAATATCAAGGTCACGGATATTCCACGTTTCTTTACACTGCGTATTCTTCATATTTTGCTTATAATGACATTATGTCCACAACTACTTGTGTCGCGAAACAATTTGCATTGTAGCTTACAATACAGAAATTAAAGTAATTTGTATAAAAATACTTCAAGTGCTTTTAATGTTACAGACGAAAACGAATGAGACGATGTGTTGCATACTATGTAAGTAAAATATTTTGTTAATAGCGTATCGATAATATGTATAAATATAAGAACGAAATGGTTATATTTGATTCTTGTTAGTACTTATCTTGCTTTTTACGGTATATCGTACATTGATCCATGCTGATATTATAGGTATATGAAAGAAATTAATAACAAAATCATATATGAAGATGACCACCACGATAGGAGACGTACGAACTCTGCAAACTTTAACGTCACACACCAGTGACGTTACGAGTATTGATTTTGCGAGCGATTGCGTACTTGTAACTGGATCTGGGTAAGAAAGTTATCAAAGATCAGGGATTTGTATGTAAATGAATGTTTCGTCAAATAAACAATTTTAGTTGTACAGGTTGTATCGTTTATCTCGAATTGCTCGATATCCTGCGATCGATTAAGATTTTTGTAAAATCACGACTAAAACAACTAAATCACGATATAGATTATCTTTTATAATATTGATCAATCCATCCCTTATATTGTGCTATACTACTGTTTATTATGATTGATATATACTCTTCGTTAAGTTATATAATAGTTCATTAAGTTATATTTTTCATTGTTTAAGTCCAGTTACATAGGTATACTTATTTCCAGTTACAGTAATTAAACCGATATGGGCTTGTATATGTTCTTTTCAGAGATAAACGTGTCAGAGTTTGGCAATGGCGATCAGGCGAAGGGTACGTAGAGGCATATTTTTCGCCGCTGTTGGGGCACAAATACGGAGTTACATCTGTCAAAGTAAGCCCACAATCGACGATGCTAGCTTCGGCTAGTATAGATGGGACAACGTTGCTTTGGAATTTAAGAGTAAGTTAATTACGAGTTAGTAAGATCGAATTGTAATTTGATATCATGGAAAGAGGTGATGAATCTCAAATATGAAATCCCAGTTTCGGCAATTCATGCGTTTGTAAGATACAGATTCCTATATCCATGTATGTACATAGGTACTAAATCTTCGCGCTGCCATTAGCGATTAATATAAAAATGTACGAAAGAGGTGATATCGTGATATCCTTTGCAGACAGGATCAAAAATTCATACGATGGTTCAAGTAGGTGGAGAAACTGTGAGAGTTTGCAGATTTTCACCCGATTCAACGTTACTTGCAACTGCCGGAGATAATGGACAGGTTTGTCTTTGGGATTTGATTCGACGTAATTTAGTTAGGTGAGATTTTAAACCATTCTTTTTATTCTCCCGATACTTTCTATGTATCCGAGTACTCGATGAATTCGTGTTCCTAACAATTCGAATCCGTAAACAGATATTTTCAAAAACATGAAGGTGCTGTGCAGAGCGTATGCTTTTCACCGGATACCAGTTGGTTAGTAACTACTTGTACGTTTGGTGTCATGAAATTATTCGCCATCAGCGATGTCATCGACTCGTGCTTTACCGATAACCAAGCGATTACCGCGCTCGCCTCGATAGATGATGCTCATGATTTAGGTGTCGTATCTTGCGACTTTTCGACCTGCCAAAAGATTACAGGTACATAAAAAATTCTAAAACTTACTACCGTGTTTTAAAAACGATCGAAGCCATGAATTCGATCGAATTTCGATCGCTACAAATTTTATGTTTACTGCTAAATTTATCGATGTATGAACTGTTTCGTGTTTAGGTAACGAACCATTCACGAAAGTGTACCAACTAGTTACTTGCGGTAATGACCATTACGTAAAATTGTGGGAAGTAACTGTGATACAATCGAAATGCGAAATATCCACCGTGAAAATAAGCCTGTGCAGAGTCATGGAAAAGCACAGTAGTGCCTTAACTTGTGTTTGTTTCAATGCGAACGGATCGTTCATCGCTAGTAGCGGCCTCGACAAAACAGCGGTAATCTGGGAAACGGTATGAAACAAAAGAAATAAGAGATAACTATCACACAATACGTAAAGTATCCTTTATCGCACAAAGTAAATGCATTACTATGATATTTACGCTGTACAATCATCTATATGTATAGTGGTAACCATATTATTATGCTTTTCAGAACAAAAGTTGAAATAGCTTATTTATAGATTGACCTACGTACATAATTTCTTAACTTGATTATCGTATCATTTCGTGAAACATCTATACACATTTACATATACAGGGTGTTTCACTTATATTGAATTCGTTAATATTATATCAGTTATTTATGCTGATTTGTGAATTAAGCATATTCGAAATAAACAAAACATTCCGTATATTGATAACACTTATGATCATTAGCTTTTTTATTTCATCGCCTAATTTTTTTATTCCGACATTTTTCAGGATACCGGAAAAGTGATGGCGATAACAGCAGGACATAACAGATATGTAGCGTGCTGTGCGTTCTCGAGAGATGGAAATTTATTAGCTACAGGTTCCAATGATAAATCCGTAATTGTTTGGGACCTTAAAGGAAATTTATGCTTCGACTCGGAACTCGCACGACGATTTACACCTGTCTTATTTTTAGATAATCACGAAGAGGTGAGATATAACTATAAGTAATCGGTACGAGCAATAAACAAGGCTCTAGATCTCCTTTATCATTCCCAATAAATCTCTAATTTCTTGTTGCGATTTTATGGCCGCACTATATCACTCCTATTACACCAATTATCACATCTATTAGGCTAATTATATCCTTTCATCTTTTGAATCGTACACGTAAATAATTACACGTCTATAGAGTTTGGTAAAATGAAACTTCCTCTTCTTTACCTCTAGAGTGTTGAATATGAACAAACTGTAATGAAAAACGCGGAAACATCTGTTAATGACGTTCAACTAATTCAAAAATTAGAAGAGCACAGTGGAGTAATAAACAGCGTGGCTTTCTACGGAAATCATCTTATCGCTTCTGGATCTGGGTTAGTTACATCTAACATACTTAAATAATTCAGTATGCAAGATACAATTTTTTAAACATTTTATTTAAATAATGTCCAAACCTGTAAGATATTACGAAATATACAGGATGTACTATACAACCGGGCTAAGCTGCAACTCTAAGACGATAGAAGATACGAATGACAAAAATGTCACTCGGAAAAACTAAATGGTTTATAATGATGCATATTGTTTGGTCCAGTTGTGTAGAATATTCTGTATTGCGTTATTTCTTTCACTGCTTAATTATGATAAATACTCAGGGACAAATTAATACGAGTTTGGAGCATTGAGACCGAAGAGGAAGCCAATGCCGAAATTACTACGAAATTTCAAGAGAAATCTTATAGCCCATTGGATAGTCATAAATACAGTATAAACCATGTGGAATTTAGCCCTTGTGGTCGTATGCTTGCCTCTTGCTCCTTAGATGGAACTGTCATCATCTGGGATACCGAGGTAATATCAATAGCACGATTATACAACGTAAAAGATTATCAATGTTCCGATAGTTATATAGAAAAAAGCCTCGCATATAACCGGCGTTCGTTAAACTGCAAATTAAGCTCACTACATGTTATCGATTCTCCGTTATTAATTTCACGTAGAACGGTTCTCAAGCAAAATCTTCTTTCGTGAATTCGGGATCCGGTATCCGTGTTTGTCGATGGTCACCGGATGGTACTAAAATTGCTACAGCTGGAGATGATGAAAGGACGACATTATGGGATGTGAATAATATGGAAGAACTTTGGTACATGCTTCAAATTTTTTATATATGTAAATCGAATCTCGATTTCGATTGGTTTGTTATTCTTTATATATGCATATAATGTCGCACATATAATATGTATGAGATTACAGGGTGGCCTCCTTCGAACCATTCAACATTTATCTGAATCAATTTTCGCAAAAAGTTAGTATTTAATTATCGGATATATTATCCAAATGGGTCCAGCTATGTGCATCACCCTGTATATACGTATAAATATACGTATATGTATGTAATATAATGTATATGTAATATATATGTATTGTATATATTATATATTATATAAAAATATTTAAGAGATTACACAAAAGTGTATATGATATAATGAATCTATGAAAATATTGTTTTTACTTTATATAAATTGCAAAATATTATTAAGTTGCAAACGTATGTCACAGCATTTTCAGTGGTCATGCCGATGCAATAAACGCGATTGCTTTTACACATGACTCCTGTTACTTGATTACGGCGTGCAACGAAGGTACTTGGAGGCTGTTTCAAATCAATGATAACAAAAATTGTGAAGCGCTGATTATTTGTGTCGAAGCTCATGACTTAGGCGTCCAAGGGTGTGATTTTTGTCCAACATCTAATTTTATAACTAATGGTAAGCATGAATAGTAGAATAATACAGTGGAATCCAGTTCCTGAATTATTGTTAGTAAGTATAGTAAGTATGTCACTATGTATATGACTATTCTGCTATTTTGAATTACAGAAAGAAGTGCAAATATAATTAGCAACAAACATTCTTATCTACTAGCAACTGGTGGCAATGACTCCTTGGTTAAGTTATGGGAAATAACAATTGACAAAGTTAACGTAATCGCATCAGGTGGTAGTGGAGGCAGTAGCGGCGATGTACGATATAAAGAAAGAAGATCTTTCGCCGGACATGGTGGCAATGTGACTTGTGTTCGATTTCCTCCGATTCAAAGCGAAATCTTAGGAAGCGTAGCTACTGATAGAACGGCGCGTATATGGAGTGTAGTGAGTAAATATCCTATCCTTTCCTTTTTCTTCGCGAAAAACAGACTTTTCGCTAGATGGTGATATATTGGACTAGCTTTCTTACCAAACCAATATCAATAACAATCAAAGAAGTTTATTAAAAGTTAATTTACGCAATAATATACAATACGAAGTAACGAAAAAATGTGATTTTAGTACTCTGGAGCGTGTTTATACGTACTAGAAGAGCACGAAAGTCTTGTAACTGCCTGCGCTTTTTCGCAAGACACTTCTCTTTTTATTACAGGTTTTAATCAATTAATATATTATATTATCAATGTTATATGTCAATATCAATATGTTAATCAAATATTATATGTACAATGCATATTTTCTTGATTGATTCTTTACTACATCAGCAATTATTTTTAATCATTCGTAGGTGCTCTAGATAAAACTGTTTTAATCTGGAAAATACCTCAACAGTTGATTTCGCAAAATATATTAATAAACAACTTAAAAAATAACAGAAAAAAGGTATGTTTTTAAAACACGATATTACATAATATTTCGTGTCATCGCGTCAGTTATAGGTACGTTCAATTTTTAATATAAAAGGTTGCGGACTGGAAAATCGACGATACGTTGAGATGGTTAAACGAAATAGGCTTATCGATATTAATTAAGAAAGCTAATACGATTTCTTTAACGGGACGACATTTACTTTCTCTATCGGAGGACGAATTAATAAACAGACTGAACATAGAACAGGATGAAGAGGTATATCGTCAAAGAATCACGAATAATCTTAGTTATTCTTTTAACTAAATCGTTTCCTACTGTGCTTGTTTCGTAATTATTTACAAAGAAGTACACTTTACCGATTTGGAGTCGATTTTAGACAGCGGAAGCATTTAAAACACAATTGTACTGGTTAAAACGTGAAGACAATAATTCTGCAGAAATCCCTATAGACGATACCGAAATATCTCACGAATTTTTATGCCCTATCACGCATGAAATAATGAAAGAACCCGTCCAATGTTCTGGTAAGCAATACAAACAGGGATCATAATAAAAAGTATTTGATATTCTAGTAAGTATCTTATTTTCAGATGGATTTACATATGAAAAAGCTGCTATAAATGAATGGTTTTTATGTGGGAAATATACAAGTCCAATGACGAACAAACCTCTTCAAGATACTTCATTTACTCCAAACGTTATACTCAGGAACATGATATACACTTTTCTTCATGGAAATCGACCAACTGATGACATTTAAGTGTTGCAATTTAATTCTTTTCATATATTTACATACTATATTATACATCCACCTGACACGAATTTTTCTTGCACTTGAGATTAAAAAACATATAAAGAAAATTTTGTGCACTCTCATGAACGCGTATATGAAGTTTTAAAAGGAACAATTAATAAATACGCACAAAAAGTTGTTAACAGACTAATCAACAAAATCGATACAATGTAGCAAATATGTACGTACATTTGTGAGAATTTTGTAAACATCTGTTAATAAATACATTAATTGTATTAACATACTGTTTTTTTAAATAGAAATTACATCTATGTCGTTATTAGAAATCGTTATCAATATTTTTACCGTACTATACTTTGTATCATACCGTCAAGTCTACTCTATACTTCATCTGTTTTTAAGGCCAAGGCCTATTGATGATAGAAGACATGTAGTATATACAAGAAATATATACATATGTACTTACTTACACATGGTAAAAACATAGCGACCTCTTGAAAAAAAAAACAAAACTATGTAGTCTTAGGTACAACAATGTCTTAGGTATAATATGATTCATTGTACATACATACACTAGAGTTAAAAATCACAATCTATGTCTTGAATCTTATGTTCTTGAAGATCAATACTATAAAAATGAATAAACCATTAAGCAAACTATTGATAATTTTTCAATTGAGGTTACTCATTATCAAATGACTGTCACAGTCACAATTTCCATGTAGAACAATATAATTCTTTGAATTTCATTTCCGTTTCCTCATTTTATTTTAACCATTATCTTTACCAAACATTCGATCGAAATGTAAATGTCGGGAATTTTTACACAATTTTAAAAAAATGCAGCTTCGGTGTTGATTACTTTTATCGTTTTATATGCGTCACATTCCAATAAAACCGATGACTACATAAATTCTCTGAATACTACTGGCTTGAAAAACTTGGTACGATCGAGGCGCTCGTTGTCCAACGTACATATATACACGTTCGCGGTAAAAAGATACGTACTGTGTGTGTCACTAACGATAGTCAAGCAAAATGGTTTGTATTTTTATGTACTTTCTTTTATTTGTTTTGTAATATTTTGTTGAAATACACACAAATATGTTCAAAAAGAGTGTCGATGAGAAAAAGATATACTTATATATTATACATATTTTTAGGCATCTTACTCGGAGGATCAGTTAGCAGGTACGTAAATGCGAATGAGATCATTGACACCAAGCAGAATAAAATTAAAGAAGGGCGGACAGATGGTTCTCGATGTTCAATTTAGGTCAAGAATATCCTTTACCTTATTAGACCCACCCTGGTGACATCGAATTACGTGTCGGTGATTTCCTTTTATGGTTAGGTATCTGAAAGAAATAGCAGCAGAAAAGAAGAAACGAAGACAGAACACGAATAGCATTGCGTCGTAACAACCGTGGAACCTTTATATTCGGTTTTAACTCGTTTCTGAATGTAGTTTTGTTGGTATATTTGTGATAGGCAATATATGTACATACATACATACATATATATATATATATACATATACATATTGTGCTACAAACTTCAAGATTTATTAATATTCTGTATTGTTGTCTTTGTTTGGAAAAAATACAATACAATATTTAATATATATTATTTGAATTTCTACGCGTATTTGTTATAATTATCATTATTTGTTTCGTCTTTTAAAAGGTGGAACTTTATTATTGAATATATACTTAATATATGCATATATATATTTAAAATACACAATGTATGGTTGTAGTTATCAAGAATTAACTAACAGAATGATGTCATCAATTGAGGGTAAATAAATTTATTATTCATAGAAAGTATCATCTCTTAGATCAAATTCTGATTTACTTAGGCATATTTATATAAAGAATACTTTTATGTAATGTTTGTTTATCATTATGAGATTCTTTTTACTGTGTAGAATTTCAAGAGGCATTTCAACTGTTTGACAGTCGAGGAGATGGGAAAATTCACGTAGCCCAAATTGGTGATGCACTACGTGCTTTAGGGCAAAATCCAACTGAGTCAGATGTTAAAAAATTTACCCATCAACACAAACCTGATGAACGTATTAGTTTTGAAGTGTTTCTACCAATTTATCAAGCTATAAGCAAAGCTCGTACATCTGATACAGCTGATGACTTTATAGAAGGATTACGTCACTTTGATAAAGATGGAAATGGTTTCATTTCTTCTGCTGAACTGAGACATCTTTTAACCACACTGGGTATGTATGATCTTTTGACAATCTTTTTTTAATAATTATTCATTACATGATCATATCATATATAATTCATTTTCTAATTCATAGGCTAATTAATTATTTCTATTCTTTGGTAGGTGAGAAACTGAGTGACGAAGAAGTTGAAACCCTATTGGCTGGTCATGAAGATTCGCAGGGTAACATTAATTATGAAGATTTTGTTCGACAAGTGATGTGTGGTTAAATTCCCATCTTACTAGATACAAATAATTACCAATCAGAAAAATTTGTATCTGCCATAAAGTATTTTTCAAGCATTTAATTCCTTCTATTTACTTGTATCGTATTTTATTACTATTGAATACTACATAAGATTCTACATAATAGACATCCCAATATAATGCTTTATTAGTAGAAGGATAGAATAACATTAATCTCCTTTTGTTTCTTTATATAATATAATATATTGTGCCTTGTTGTAAAGGATTCATAAAAGAGAATATTTAAAATTGAAACTAATGTGAAATTTAAAGAAAAGAAAGGATTTAATCGTCCCATAAACCTTTTAATTTATGTATTAATTTGAGTAATTATTTTTAATATTTGTCATTAATTTTATATATCAGTATACAATTAGAACTTGTATGTAAATGGAAATATTCTTTCTTGTTATTTATAAATATGAAGAATTGTGCATTGACGAAAATAAAATTTATTAAAAGTGAAACCTAAAGACAAAATTTAGATATTCTTTGTGCATTTAGTTATCTGAAATAAAAAATGGGGCATGTATTTTTTTAAAATATATCTATATACACCTCATACCCGAAAAATATTAAAAGAGCGACAACTTTATTAATTCACATATAAAAATGTTAATATTGTTTTAAATGTTCATTGAAAGTTATTAATTGTGTAAATAGAATGTTGTAAATAAAAAAATCTAATCGATTTGAATCGACTCGATATAACTCGAATCGAATCGAATTAAGTCGACATTTAAGAAGGAGCGCTTCAGTATCGTTTCATTCGCCTCAGTAGCACGGTTGTCTTGGTGTGTTAGTAATTCTACGATAACTCTTATCGGATACCGATCGCTGGTCTAGCGAATATTTCATTGTGGAAAAGTTAAAATTACAGCCGCCAAAATTTTACGAAGAAAGAAGTATGAGTATTAACTCCGGTCTACCATTAAGTAATTGTGGAAGTACTAAAAGAGGCATAATAATGCCAAGTTTAATATCCAGCAATTGGTAAGTACCGTGCGACTACTGCGCCATTTCTGCTTTTACTTGATCACCGCCATCTTATATTCTATTTATTGGAATTTATGTTATCCTTGCAATTTTTCTTTAACCAAAATGCTTCTTATAAAAGCTGTGTTAATAGCAAATGTCGAAAATATTTATTTTCTTTCATGAATAAAAGTTTCATCAGGGGTATTTCAAAAATATGCAAACAACGCATTATTAATTCACATTACCTTTCGATTCTATCATTTACCTTGATAATAGGATTTATAATGCATTTTGTAATCAATGTTATATTCTCTTGGATGCTAGGAATATTTATAAACAAAATTACATATTAAAGGGATATAATGTTTTGGAGTAAAGTGATTCGATAGAATAAATGGAAAATAATTAAAACTAATGATGCGAAAACAAAATGATAATGAAATTTTAACGCGACCTATAATTTTTTAAAAGTATTATTTCCATAATATAATATACTGCCACGTGAATCGTGAACATCCATCGCGTGACGTAGAATCAGCGCGTATGCGTCGACACATTGTACGTGTCAGCTGTTTCTTCTCTACATATAAAGCACAAAAATCTAATAAACAAATTTTGTTACAACTTTATTTCAACCGAATAAATTCCTTATCATAAGGTTAAAAATTGAGGTTGCATTAATATTGGAACAGTTTTTACTGATTAGCAATATCGTATATATTTAATATAAATTGTTATATTGAAACGGAAATAATCGTACATTAGATGTATATGTGTAATATATAGACAAAGCATAGAGATTTCTTACATAATTCTTATTGTAGTCGAGAAGTTGGCATGTGTGAAAGAAAATCATGATATAATCATACTTTCAATATTAGATCATTAGTTAGAAGAAAATAGTTGTCAAAACAAACTAATTTTACCGTAACGATATAAATAAAATATATAGTAGTTGATTACTTATTTCAAGCATTAAGTAACTAATGTGAAATCATCAATTTTCCACGGTGACAATGGCGTTATTTTTATTACGATGCGAACGAGAACCAATCATATAAAACAACGAAAAGACGAAATGAATCACTACGAATCTTTACGAAAATGCATATTCAGTTTTTATATAATTAGCAGTCTGAACAAAAATATCCACAATGCAATTTTAATCTTGTCTTTTTTCTCCTCGTTTCACAATCGTGCAAAGATAAATTTGAATGTACTAGTAGAAACTTGTTGATAACGAATGTACTTACAATAAAGAGTGATATCTAAATTTACAAGCATATCTAAGTATATAAAGTCTTAATCATAATTATCTTTCTCAGTAAGTTCACTTTGATATCGAGAAATGTCTATATATATATATATATATATACATATGAGGAAATATTATATATATATGTTGAAAAATATTCTCTATCGCTAACATTAATCATGTGTTTATTAGCTTCTTTGAACTATTCTATAATTAATTTCAATTTATGATATATTTGTCAATTTCGTATCAACCGGTTTTATCAATACGTTTGAGTTTGAAATTCTACGATTTTCCATGAATACCTTATCTAATACGTTACGCGCCGCATACATTCCAAGAAACGAAAAAAGAATACAATTTCTACCTTTTTAAAACATCGTGGAATGAAATGTAAATATATACAAAGAAAGATAAAATAATTAAAAATATAAATAACATGATAGATAACTAAAAAAGGAACTTTATTTACTCAGACATTATTATAATAAAAATATATCAGACAATAGTGATAACATTACTAATCGTGGGCACAATAAAATTTAATTGACAAATAAACAAAGTTTCGTAACTGATATATACTTTATGCATATAAAATATGAATTGACGGAATATATGGAATTACAGTGACATGTCAAGTAAATGTATGGACGAAAGTTTAGAAGAAGGGTCTAGATTCCAACAACATTATTGTATAACGTTGGGCGTGGGGCCTCTGTGGTGGTCCTGATGTGCCCCATGCCGCATTGTCTGTATCTACAGTCAACACAGAGAGCCGCGGCGTGGGGATCAAGCAGAGTCAGCTCTCTGTGAGCTCCCACATTGTTCAAGTACGTATTTACAGTTATTATATTGGATGAAAATATTTTTCTGTCATTATACTATCTAAAGTACTATTATATTTTTTACTTTTAATTTTTCTCTGTATTTGTTTGTAAGGTTTATATGTATAATTCCAATCATGTTATTAGGAGGATGAATTATTGAAATCTGTGCGAAATAGCGAATCATTACGCTTGACGTTTACTCTGCATTTGACGGAAAGTACATCCGTCGAATGGGAAACTGTAGTATGGCGTCGTTGTCTTTACATTCGCGTGCCAAGCTGCCTTTTACCCGAAGGTTCGAAAGAAGGTTTCGTGTCTCTCCTGGAATACGCTGAAGAAACGTTACGATGTACAAATATCATCATTTGTCTGCGTAAAGACAGAACGGATCGAGGTACTTGTCGTCAACCGTTCTTTGACTCCGATGAAAATGATTACGAGGAGAAAAATTTCTCGTCTAAAACACTTTGTTGTTATGGTTTAGCAATGCTGGTTCGTACCTTCATGTTTTTGGGCTTCAGTGTTCTACCGCCGACTCACTCCTTGGTACCACCAGGTAGTGATGCGGGCAATCTCTACATGCTCTATGCCATCGAGTAATCAACCAGAAGCTCGACTTCTCTTTCAAATTTAACGCACAGGTATTTTTTTTTTTTATTTTTGTTTTGCATACATATTATCGCTTTAACCAGTCCATTTTTTGTCGATTGTCTCTTCTAAGTTTTATTATTACCAAGTAATTGTTATCGTTTTTCTATACTTTTTTTCTTTTTTTCCTTTTTCTCAATTACAGGGGCTAACAAACACATAAACGGAAACGTATACGTTCTACAACCATCGGCACGAAAAAGAAATTACAATCCAATGGTCTTAAATAGTAAACAGAATTTCTTTCTTTTCTATTTTGTTTACTAGTTTATGTTGTTTACTACTAAGAAAAATTACAAGTTTAGGATTTCACGAAAAAATATATAAAAATTCAAAATTTTCATTTCGCAACTCGCTATGATCATAAAGTAAATTATTGTATTGGAAGCTAACAACTTCGAAAGATGTAAAGTATGTAAAATATGTCAAAAATAACATTTCCAGCACTGTACACCTTGGCGTTAAATTTAAGGGGAATATCTTTATATGTATACGTACGTACATATATATATATATATAGAGAGAGAGAGAGAGATTAGGGAGAATGAGTGTGAGAGCGAGAGAGACACGAAGATGTACGAAGAAAAACGAAGAAATACAGAACAAACCGAAACTAATAGTCGGGTATATGTAGATCGCCAACATAACAGGTTGTGGGCGGAAATGTCGATTCATTCTCTTGAATACAATGTTAAGATCATGTGAACAGCTGACGAAGCTCCCCACGTGAAAAATTTGACGGTATCAAGGCTTAGAAGATACATAAACCTATGAAACGTCAAATTATAAAAGAAATTTACTATTAATAAATCTCAATGTTAATTGTATCAAATTGGATTTTACCGCGTTTTAATCTGTATTATTATACATTTTTAAAATCATTTATAAGTATTATTCTATATACATATACAGATATTATATACATGTAACGATGCGCAACTAGTGTTTGGTTGTCTTAAATAATTAATTTTTGTTTAACTTGTATTTTTTACATGATGTATACAAATTCGTTACTTTCCCAATAAAGATTAGTTCAAATAAAGCATCAACTTGTGATACGATTTATGAAACTTTGATATCATTCTGTATCTCTAATGAGATGTGCAAACATAATTATAAATATAATCCCAATTAAAAGTTATATTTATAATATTTAAAATATTTCATTATAATATTTACTAAAACAATCAATTACACACTGGTAGCGATCGTTGTAATCGTAACTGGTTTGATACTTTCCTTTTGCTTTATTATGTTTAGATATTTAAATATTTTTAATGACAATGATTGTAATTATATTTATAATCTTTGGTACCCAGATCAATTAACATTGTGGAATTTGTTTTAGTAAATGCGTTCTTTAGTGTTGACTTGATAATAGATGACGTTAAATGACGTTAAAAAAGTGTTAATAGCTTGCTAGAAATATAGATAAGTACAGAATAATGAATTAGTATACGTTAACGCAAATAGTTTACGATTTGTCTTGATTTTTCCAATTGAAGATAAAACTCTGCGTTCTATTAACTAATATTGTATACTGTATTGATATAGTTGATCACGTGGAGATACATGTATGCCACATTTATTATTGTTGAATTAAGGAAAACACTCTTGCTAAATAAAACTTTAGAAAAATACATAAATTTTGTACTTCGTTCTATATTAGAAGAATTAAAGAAAAAATTAACTTTTATATGTATACCTTTGTATATAGAATGCCCACACACGCACATAAAAGTAGTGCTCAAGTGCCTACTTAGCAGAAGCTCCATATCCTCACCAGTTGTTCCTGTAACTAGCTTCATTGTGATCGGTGACCTCGAGACTCTGCATTACGTATATTAAACAAACTTTTCTCTGTATCTTACTCGTATTCAACGCGTTTCACTTTAACTCGAAACTCAAAACCTATTGAAAGCTACTGAAAGCCTAGAAAGTCAAAGAAATAAATTCCTAGAATATATTTTTCCGAATAGCTACAACGATAAAGTATCGAGTTTTTGCTACGCAAACACTACTACATAAAGAATTATATACTTAGATACATGTTTTAAACTTGTAGTATTTTCTCATGCAATAACAATTTATTATTTCATATAAAGGTACAGCTCAGCAATATAATCGTATTAATAATATCCATACAACATAATTCAATAAGGGAGTATTATTGTAGTATTATTGGCAATGTTTCCAAACAATATAGATTGCATGGCATGTATGAAAATTTACTTAAATTGACTTAAATTATATTCATTGAAGATTTTTAGTAACAACATGATGAATAATGAAATTTCTATTCATGGTTGTTTTGTGGTTTCTTCAATTGAAATAACAGAATACGAAAGTAAACAATAAAAGTGAAAACGAATATATCGATAAATAATACAATATCGATCCAATTTATAAGATTCACTTCCATTTTATTATATTTTATAATATTCTTATTCAAGCAAGTTGTTATCTTATACTAATTAGATAGATGTAACTTTTATCTAATATTTCAATCGTTCTAATTCTCTAAACAGTTATACAACTTATCGCTCACGAGGCCTAATTTATTCAGAAACTTGTACTTCACTTCATTTTATATTAAAGTAAAATAGTCCTTTTGATGTCAATATCTATTTCGTCTGAGCTATTTTTTGGTACCAAACCTAAACTGTTTAACATTCCGGACGGTGTTGTATCCTCAACCGGGTAGGCAGAGACTTCTTTGCATTTAATCAAATGTGTAGCTAATTGATTTCCATCGGTTGTCGCATAACCGCATGAACATTGCATCTTTTTATTTAATGGAATATTAATAAGAGGAGAAGGAACTACCAAACTGGTCATCGGTCGTTCGTTATGAATTTGTTGTTGATGTTCCTTAAACGCACGCCAACAACAAGTTACATAGCGACACAATTGGCATATTTGTTCGCCTGGATAATGATCTTGCTCATCTATATCCTCTTCGCATTCTTTACAGGATAGATGTTCAATTGGAACGTTCACCTTAATTGGACCAGTAATCCATTTTTTAACTCTTTCATCATGTGGTAATTCCGTAACTGGACTATCTATTTCAAACCATCTATTTTGAAATCGTTGTACTGAAATCATTATTTCGTTATTATCAATTGAATATGGAACAACCTTTGTACTAGATACAGAGTTATGCAATTCCCTTTGATGACTTTTTAATGAACTTTTCTGATTAAACCAAAGACAACATCTGGAACATTTATTTCCACGTCCTTGTTCCTTTCTGATAACATGTCTCTGCATATGTAATAAGAATGCATAAGCGCTGGTAACATTGGGGTTGCCTTCTCTTGCAAAATCTATTATTTTCAAACAATAAGGACACTGTAATCCTTCGCCCTTTTCATGAACACGATAGAAATGATCAATAGCGTCTTTATGACTGGAAGTACGATAACCGCAAATTTCGCATCGGTAAGGCATCTCCGAAGGACAATGCATCAACGATAAGTGGTTAATTAAAAGACCAGTGTTTCCGAATTTTTGTTCACAAATAGCGCAAACAACCATGTCACTGTCAGAATGACCAAAAGTGCTGTGTGATTCCGTAATATGTGTAATCATCTGATGTTGAGATGAAAATGCAGTGCAACAATATCGGCATACAGGAGAATTCGATTGACCAGGTACTTGTGGTGGTACATGACTAATAGTGTGTTCCATTACATCTGTATTTGAACGCAATATTGCAGCGCAAAGAAAGCATTTAAAATATAGGGAACTTTTATGTTCTTTTAAAAGAAGAATTTTATCACCTTCCATAGTAGCATAGTAAAATTCTTGCAACTGTACCTGATCGTTTTTACATTCCTTATCTTTTTCTCTGATGCCTTTTGAATCGTAGATGACTTTTTTCACCTCGGGCTCTGGGCTAATGGCTGTTGTTGGGTTTCTCTTTCGTCCCCTCTTCGGACCAGGTTTTGTTGTTTGAACGGGAGGCAATGTTTCTTGTTGTTTCACGTTGCCACTACTTGGGATCAAAACTTCGCAGCCCGAAAGAATCTCTTCTTTATTTATCGTCATGAGCGGTGTCAATGATGGTGAATTCGTATTTGAGTGAGACCAGTTATGAAATGGATTAGCAGCTATCTTAGTCAAACGATCTAAAAGACTTTCGTTTAATTCGATTCTAGTTTGTTCTGCGATATGTGCGATAATGTTGTCAAATGCTCGGGAAGCAGTCGATCCGTACATTTCTCTCCATACTAATTCGTCCAAAAATTGTTGTATCATTTGTCTACTAAGCAAACTAAGAGTATTTTGAAACATTCTCGGGACAATTTTTCTTAAATATTCCATAATGTGATAATTGCTCATAAAATTTCGAGGACCCTGCTCAGAAAATGCCGACTGTGTAACATGATTAAAACCCATTTCTTCAAGAGTGTTTTTATCAACGGTAAAGTCAGTCATAATTTTTGTATCTGGGTGCACCCACTCCTTCAGTGGATGTAAAATATTATTGAACCGTCGTTTATACGATCTATCACCATCTTGGACTGGATCGCATGCTCTTAATCTTAAATCAAGTGTGGCATAATGCAATACACCAAGCACTTCGACTTTAACTTGTCGTAAATTTCCGTCCTGCGATGTTGTACCTAAGCTAATTACACCAACTTGTATCACGGAATTTTTACCTCCCATTTTACGAGATTTATTATAAAGTGCGGCAGTACAAACACTACGTAAATGTGTATAAAAATTTTTCACATATACATTTGATACTTTCACCCAGGAAATAACATTTTGAACGTTTGTTTGGCATGCCCAATGATAAATTAATTTTAAAAGAATGGTAGGTGTATATGTAGCACCTTGAAAAATTGAACCGGAAAAGAGGGAAACAAAACGATCTGGACAACAATTTGAAATCCAAACGTATCCTCCCGAATATGGAAATGTACTGGGATCACTATACATTCCTAATTTCAATTTAGTCCTTTGATAATTATTACTATGTTGTGTACAATATTGTTCAGACTTTACCAACCCTTGCTGTATCAACCATTCAGCAAACTTTGTAGCCGAGTACATGAGTACACTCTTGACTTTCATATCTGAAACGTACATTAATAATTTATATAAAGAAAAGGGTGGCAACCGATAATCACACCCATGTTAATAGGTACCTAACTCCGATCTTTCTTTCTGAGCTATTTGTGGCACGATATCCTTTGTATGAAGATTCGGTCTAGCTACGATGACCAACGAAGGAAATGTTCTGCCTCCGTTTATTTTGTTAAAAGTTACTTCCCTTCCATCTGGAAGATTCTTCTTTGATTCATCAATTTGGTCGCAAGCTAAATTGAAAGGATATTGGAATTAAAGCAGAAAAATCCTATTTGCCTACTACATTGATTGCAAAGAAATTATCTTTAACGTCAATTCGATTTTCCAGCCAATACAGAGCAATCAACGTGACAATCATAATGCGTTTAATTCCACATATATTCTTCCTCTAACCTGCACTTTTTCCAACTGCTATTCCACCAATACTCGTATGTTCAGTTGGTTTTGTAATAGCCAATTTTGTCGTTGCTGCCGATGCCGTTACCGTTGATGATATCGTTCCTGTAGTCGTATTTACCGTAGCCGATGTTGATGACGCTGTCGATGTAATCTGCTGTTTACTTACTGTTTTTATCCTGAGATTAGTAACACCTTGCGGGCTGGTTGTAGCTAAAATATTAAATTTAATTTGCATAGACTATGTGTTTAGCATACGCAGTTAGCATATAGCTAATCTATAGATGCTTTATATCTTACTGAAGGCATATTTCAAAGTGATCAAATGGAACTTACTTGGTGTAACAACATGTGTCGAGCATCCTAATTTTTGTCTTCCACGAGGTACTAGCGTGGGCTACATGATTAGAGTAAGATGGGATCAGTTCAACAAAAAAAAAAAAAAAAAAAAAAAAAACTGTAAGTGAAACGATATTTACGCGTAACATACTTCCTCTATTATATCGGATTGTTGTACTTCAAGCACTTTTGTTCTGCGTCCGGAACGAGTGTACTTATACTGCAGAAAAAAGTAAAAAACGAAAAAGATAAGTTTTCTTCAAAATAAAACTTGTTAAAGCTTAATAAAACAACGAGAAAATTTTATACATTTTCTGTTTGAGAATGTGCAATGGTAGATATAGTTGTAGCTGTAGATGTGGATGTTGAATTTGGTGTCATTGTTGAAGAAGGAACCGAACCTGATGAAACATTGGTCATAGAAGTTCCTAAAATTTATTACTTGTTACTATTAATTAATTGTATATGCACAATAAACAATCATAAACAATTATTTACCTTGAGGTTGAGCAACAGATCCAAGAATAACTCCCATTCGTGAATCCACAACCAATTGTATGTTACCCTGAGATCCATTTGCATTATTTAATACATTCAATTTAATAGGATGGTTTTTATTTTGATTCTGTAATCAATATCACTTTTTAAAGACATTGATAATTGTATAATACATATATATATATTGTTTATAATATCCATAACACTTACTACATTCACAATAGGTTGTGAATTATTTTTAACCGTTGCTTGTGCAGGATTTGAAGGCCTGGTATACGAGAAGATACAAACACTGAGTTTGCTAAAAGAGCAGCAATTGCAAAAAGATAACATCTATGTAGAAAATGATACCTACAATGTATATTGGTAACCGTTGACATTGCCTGCTTGGCATACCAATTTACCTCCATGATCTTTAACCAATTCTTCCAAAGTGGCAGCAACCTACAGGTATATAAATGAATAAATTAGATGAAAATTGAATCTACCATATAAGATTACAAAGAAAAAAGAGAATTGTTTAAAGAAAACAAATAAAACATACTCTGTCATAATTTTCTTTGAGTTCTAATCGTAACACTAACTGTGCTTCGCTGAGAGGCTCTTCTGCACACTCCAAATTTAAAGTCATGTGAGGTGGTCGATTGTTCGTTAATGAACGCGTAACCAATCGTGTTTTCGGCATTTTTGTGGTATGAACAATTTTTTGACAATGTACGGAACTGCCTACAGAGAGTAATATACATTTAACTTCAGTAAAATTTTACTGTATGTTTTTGCCTGCGTTTCCGCAAGCAACGTTAACGATACATTCAAACTTTTCAGACTAAAATGGGTTTCATACTAAAATAATGAGTGAATCGTTGTTGGTTTTTCTATACATGTAAGTCCGTTTGTGTAATACCATCCGATCGACTTAAAAATGAACTATGATGGCGACGCCGGTGACGCCGCCATAATGAAACCAATGGCAATGATGAACAGCACTACACAACAACATTTAATACTGCTGTATTAACGAAAGTGATAACGATAACATAATAATGATTAAGGCAACGAAGATAACCAGATAATGGATAGAACCACAATAGCGAAAATTTAAGTTACGAGCGACATCTGCGACCTCTGTAATGGATGGGAAACTTAGTGGAGGCGTGGCTTAGATTTCAGTGCAGCAATCGTATAGACTGGTCTTGACACTCATAATAGAAATCGTCCAAAAATTGAATCGTGAAAAATCAACATGGAAAACACGAAGGTTTATGTTCTGCGCATGCATGACATGCTGTAAGTGTTTCAAATAGAGATAGAGACACTCTACTCACTTCTGTCTGTCTCGCAAGAACGAGAACTTTGTCGTCTTCCATGTTGATTTTTCATAACTCAATTTTCGGATGGTTTTCCCTAGCGAGTGTCGAGACCTATTTATATGACCACTGACATCTGGTGGTAAGATGGTGAACTACTGAACGTAGGTCCTTTGGTTTTTCTGTTCATTTATTTAAATCAGCTGATTTATCTACATTCCAAACAATCGCTAACTTCTAACAATTAAGAATATTTTTAATTGATAAAGATGTTCTCTAGGACCTGTTCGATTTAGTCTTTTCTTTCGTTCAGAGGCTCGCACAGCTGTTGATGTACTTACTAGACTGTGTATTAATTGAAGAACTCGGGAGGTTGACTGATGGAATTGCTATGATCTTTAAACGACACATGCAACTATCTAGAAGAAAAAATGTAGGTAAATTCCCAACACGACTTTTTAAAAATCGTAAATTTAATGTCCAACACTACATATAATTACAATAATACTTGCTTGATGGGATAAAATCTTCCTTTGTAAAGTGTAATGAGCATACTCTCATAGACGATGATATCTTGCACATTTTTAGAACTTTCATCTATACACTGAAGCGGTCAACAATTTCTTCTTGATTTAATTTGGTTTTTAATTTAACTAAGTTTTTATTTTCATGGGGAAAATGATAAAAACGGACATTGTCATTTTTACATGCACGACTGTTACAACCGTATACACAGCAATATATTTTACTTCTATTTTTTCTGGCAGAAAATTCCATTACGTAAATTTGTATAACTGTTTAAATAACTGTGACTCTTATTACACTGATCAATTTAAAAGCATTAAAATAAATTTAAAAGCATTCATTTTTCACAACATGTCCATTTAAACATTGGTGATTATGTGAAATAATATGGATATTGGATACACGACGGATATACATATGATTATATCAGGTTATATGTGTACGGTATATATACACGTATATAATAAGAAATCGTTTGCCTAAATCACGGAACATTTTAGTTATTTTCTTTGAAATTAATTAGGGTTATTTATCTGGATAGATTCTGTGTACTACTCTATATTTTTTTATAAGTCTATTAATATCAACATATTTATTAATTCAACCGAATTGCGATGGAAATATATAATGTTCATAAAGTATACTTCTATTTCGAATTTGTTATTTGAAAAGAAAATAATTGTTACTGTTATTATCATCTAAAGGAAAGTCTGATAATGGCTAAAATCATGTAATATAAAAAAGAAAACGCTGTACATGTTGTATGCGAAAACGGCAATGAGGATAGGTTTCCTTTTTTATTGAAAGATTCTATCACTGTAGTTTCCATGACTCCTTAACATTAGGATTATTGGTAGAACAGTTTGGTGGTGATGTTTCGTGGAAGTAAATTACTGGCCAATGACGAGCGGTATATAATGGTGATTGGCGATAACTTGAATGATCCATTGCAAAATGATATGGATAATATGTTTCGCTACAAGGTCTCCATTGATCTTCGTTAGGACCCACGTAACACCTACAAGATTGTTTAATTAGTTATTTATTTACCACCAGACCGTGAATCTCTGCAATTTCATATTTTTATTAGAGAACTTTTATACTATAACTTTATAATTTGAGTTATAATAGATACGGTTCCCGATTATAATTGATGATAGAAAACGAAGAAAAATGGAAATAAAATGGAATTAACTTAATCAATATTAATCGTACCAAGGATGATGATATCCTTGTGAAAATCCACATTGATGACTAGGTTCGCAGCAGTAATCCCAATTACCATATTCATTTTCAGTTTCACAAGACCAGAATCCAGTGATCTCGTTTCGTTGACAGACGGTGCCGTTTTTGCAAGGAG
Organism: Bombus waltoni; assembly: GCA_014737395.1. NCBI lineage: Eukaryota > Metazoa > Arthropoda > Insecta > Hymenoptera > Apidae > Bombus > Bombus waltoni. The sequence goes on from JACXII010000050.1 coordinate 2,316,669, forward strand.
AACCGTTTACCGTATAACGTCGAGATGGAGGAAGCTGGTTTGCTGCTATTCAAATAAAATTAATAGATAGCGATGTTAATGCAGTTCAACTTATAACTCATTGACTTTCCTTTTTTATCTATATTAAGAATAATTATCATCAATGATTTACGTCATTTTATTTTACAAATGCGCGCGCTTACGCCTAAATATGGTGTAATTTTAACGTAAAGGTAACTGAAATTTTTTGCGAATACTTGAAAACGAGGACCAGCAATTATGTATAAGAAAAAATTATTCAGAATGTTGGCTTTGACAACATAAGATCACCGATATTGGTGAAATGTATTCTGCATTCCTTTTTGTTACTTACAATGGAAAAAGTTAAATCCATGTTCGAAAGTACCAGGTTCAGGAGGGGGTGTATTGTCTCCATTAGCTAACTTATGTTTGTAATCTTGTTCGTGATCATCAGGTCGAAATTTATTTCTCCATCGAGTGGGATGATAGGGAGTTGGCTCATGAGGGTGATGTATTTCACTCTCGGGTGTTCTTTGAGCATTTGGATAACCGAACACAGGAGGATGTAACTGATCGTGATTTTCAAACGTTGGTGCATTTGTCGTATTAAAAGCATTCGCGATTAAACCACAATATGGATCAAAATCTTTCCATGTATATAATGTGTGATCATTATCGTGAACATAGTCCAGATTTGGCCTTAGATCTCGTATTGATATGTCGCTTAAAAAACAGTTACTCCGTGTATTATCGATAGTAATGCTACGAATGAAATTAATCATTATTATGCGATACTTTTTCAATGCTATACATACTTATACTAATAGATTGCGGATGTTTATGCGAATTATTATGTGTGCCCGGTTTTATGGGCACGTCTCAAGAAATGGAATCCAAGCAGAGATATATTTCACCTACTAAATGTTGTTATGATTACTATACTTTGGATATTTTATAGCGGATGTCACTGTTACCGTGCTACAACCGGACAAAGGGTGATTTCTCATTCTGTGCATTCTCGCATTTTTCAATTTCCCCTAAATGCATAAGCATTCGCAGACTACATATTAATACTCACCGAAAGTGAAGTACTCACATGTAATTAAACGACATACAAGGTACCACACCGGCGTTTCTCATCGTCGAACACCTTCGGCGGCAATCCTGTTTTGTAACAGCTCGCATCGAGGAAACCACTGCGTGAGACATTAATTTGCATGGTCTATGATATTCAGAATAGCAAAGTTCGTCCATGTGCGATTGAGAGGATCCCTTGTCGTACGGAGTAATTGCATTCGAATTTGAAAGGGACGAAGGATACGCTTCGCAACCATAAGATAATGTATTTCTTTCGTACAACTCAGCACCATCCATATCTGGCATATCGATAGGATTTATTTCTTCTGCCGGCCAATCGCTTAAGAAACAGTTAGGTGATACGCGTTCGTGACTGTACCCTTTGTGATTGTCCATCGCATATTTGAAAACGAAGCTTCTACAAACAAATTCTTGCGACGTTGTGCACGCATATTGACATTCTCCAAAATCATTAACGAATATTGATTTTTTCGTGATATCCATCGGCATGGTAAATCCACTTCTAATCCTCGAGAAACATTCTTCCAAAGGATATCGATTTGCTGACTTTTTTAAGTGGCAGCTCTTAGCATCTGACGTTAATACGTAGGTATCGTAATCGCGATTTGGTTCAAGATCCGTGTAAAAATTTAGATCCTGATAGGAACGATCGCTTAGTAAACAGTTATCAGTAGGATTCGTAGTTGCCACGTTGCATCTATATAAATACATAGAATAAAATTAATAATATAACATAATTCGAAAGGTGACCTCGACGTTCTCTAGTGAGAACGAGGTCACTGATGTTCAACTACGATGGAGTTGTTGAATTTTAACGTTCGATGTGACAAAAGCATCTAAACATACAGTGGCTTGCGAATCACTTATCGTATTTACAAGTTTCTCGTGTTATTCAATATTTATGAAATTATTTATTATTTGATTTATTTAATTGGCGTTATATTTATTTCAAATAAAAAATGCCCAACCCTTAAGTATCAGTAAAAATTCTTGTATTCCTTCGCTCACCTGTAAGCAAAGCTTTCGCAAGAGAAACTTGTTTCATTGGTACAAAACTCTTCGCATTGTTCAAAATCGTGTGCCGCGCAAGTCTTTCGTAAGACGCTTCTGCTTAATTTTGAACCCGAGGCGGCTTTCACTGAACATTTTCGTGTCATTTGTGATGTCTCGTGTTTTTCATAATATGGTTCTTTTGGAACGGACACGTAATTGTCATTATAGCCGAATGCGCTGCCGTAATTGTAAAATTTCCCATAAAATTGCTCGTTCTCGTTAGGAATGGAATATTCCTGTGTCAGAGGATGGTCTAACCGTGAATTGGGGAAACGTGGCGATTTTACATCAAAATATCCTTTATCGTGACCAACGCGAGAGTTGACAAAGGTATTGTCGTTAGTGAAATCAGGATTGCGAGACTCCGATTCTTTCCAGTTGCGGTTCCAATTCAAATCATGATAACGAGACGTAAAACCTATTTCGTTTGGAATAAAAACAGTATTTTCATTAGCAATGAGAAAAATATGATAGATTATCGTCTCGTTTGTGTACTCTGTCTTATATCGCTACTCTCCTCCAATTACATCGTAATCGTATCGTATCATAATCTAAATAGAATTATTTACCATGAGGCTCTTCGTAATGAAATGGTTTGCCAGATCGTGCGAGACCATTTGAAAAATCATAAGCCGGTTCGCGATATAGTGGATAATTCTCTTTATAGATCGAATGATCTGTGTGAGCGAAATCTTTATTCGCACTGTCACGGTCCAACCACGTGTTTTGACTATTTTCTCGAGAACCTTTTACATAGCTTTTCCAACGTGGTATACCGTTATCATGCCATGCCGAGGTAGGGCAATTGTCAACCTTCTCGTAATAATCGTAATAAGAATCAAGTGAAAAATCTTCATCGGTGTCCATACGAAAATATGGCGTTGATGTCAATTCGCATGTGCACTTTGAATCATCGGTCCTACGTCTTCAAATTACAGGAAAATGATATTATAATCCATAGTTGAATTTTGTTATCGCATATAATCTTTTAAAAATCAGTTCAATAACGTTACAAATATTCTATTGCACGCAGCTACGATGATTATTAAGAATAAAATAATTCTACCTCGATTTATCTCTAATTTTGTAATTAAAATGCATCTTGTCAAAAATAAGCAATTGTCTGGCTATTTTAGAGCGATAGCGTATATATAGACATTTTTACATACCTATGATTAAAACCTTTACACACAAAAGTCTTTTCGTAATCACATGCTCGACAACAATCCTGTAGATTTTCACAATTGACGATACGCTCAATGAATAATCCCATCATTTTCTTGCCAGGTAGCAGCTTTCGATGACAAATTATAACTAAATTTTTTAAACATATTTATCTAATTGTAAGCTATACATACACCTATATCACATGCAACATTAATAGATCGTAATACGAGAACATTTGCGTAACATTTACCGATAAATATGTAAAATCCTAGCATTAGGAATTGGATAGTCCTGTCGTATCATTGTAAACTTACGTGCAAAATCATCGTTATTACTTCTCTTCGAGATCGTTGAACTATAAATCGTACGAAGAAGAAGCAGTGAGATAAAGAGACTCCAAAACCACGATTTTGTAAACATATCTGTTTCTGTTTCTTTAATTATTCAAACCGACACAGCCAATTCAGAAAGCCTCCCTTATGCTAGTCGAAATAACTAAAGTCGTTGTATTTTTTGCCACGATGTTTTTCGTAACAAACACAAAAATATTAATTTTCGTGATCATACTTCCTTCATAAATCTTTTTCAACTTCTTCCAACTATATTGAACTACATTTATTATGTATTAACAGTATTATCGAATATCAACAGAGAACACTACACCCTTCAAGAGCTACCGAACATGTGTAAAATTGTATAAGATGGAAACACCAAAACGTGTAAAAAGTAATAATGAAATTGAAGTCCAGCATGGTTTTATAGAAAAGTGAGCGCTTCGGATGCAATAGTGGGAGGAAATATTCGCACGTTGGAGGAGGGACATCATGATGATTGCTAAAGGTTGTTCGGAAGAATTGGTTTCTTAATATGCAAATACAACGATTGTCTTCACAAATACAGCGAGGATCGTAAGTATCGAGGCATCTATCGATATTTATTACAAATTGAATGCTTTTTCACCGCTTCTATCTCCTAGTTGTTTTATTATTGGACTGCGAATATTTATATAAATTCATATATTCGTGTCTCGTTCATCAAACAGAAGGAATTAGTCGTATGCTATGATATTGTATTTCTTCAATTTTATCTATCGAATTTTAAAATTGTATTATAATTTTTCCTAGAATCTGTATTCAATACGTTAGAGAATTCTGTATAGAAGATACTATTCACTTGCCATTATTTGCCATTTTGTTTCATTATCGATTTGCTACTGATTTTTCATACATTAAAATTATGTCGCTTTAAAACTAAGCAAGCTCTATTATTTACGTCCTTCGAGATTCGCCAAGGATACGAGATGCTATTATTTCAGCTAGCTCGATCATTCTAATTGTAGTATGATTCGAAAAAATTGGTCATTTACATATACATTCAGTACCTTTCTGTCGATGAGCCATCGCTTCTAAGAAAATAGTAACTTTATAACACGTTTATTTATATTGAGCAATTATTATCACGTAAAATAGAAACGTTTAGAAATCATAGTAACGATAGTTGCGTAATTACACTATCGAAGATGTATTTATTAATTACTTTACGATAAAATATTGCAACTTACCGAAAGGAGTGGGCGATGTTTTTTTATTTTTGTTTCCAATAGCATCCAGAACACTACGGTTATTGTCCTCGGAAAGAAATCGTTGATCGTGATTAATAAGCAAACCATAGCTACCAATACGTCCATGATTCGTCATGCCATTTTTGTTTCTTGAAATTTCAAAAAATGTCAAACTTTTACATTATTTCCTTTAAATTATTACGTTCGATGCAATGTAGATCACCGATCACTAAACTTTGCCGATTGTGAATGTAATTTTCTACTATTGAAAGTAAGAATAGAAATGAAAAAAGAATTACCTCGAAAACGTTAATGTATTATGTGGTACTAATACCGAAATTGGTTCTGGTATTAATTTTGAGAAAGGATTATCGTTATTTATAATGGATCCTTTAGTAATAAGCTTATTTGCTTTCGTCGAACGATTTTCATCTTCGCGTACGGAATTTTTATAGAGGCGGTCAAAATCGCACCATATCGAGTCTCGTCGTTTTTTCGCGTAAACATCGTACTCCTGATCGGTTTCTAAATTTTCTAACGCCGGTATCTGTCGGCTAATTAGACAAGTACTGTTACCCTTTACACCAACGCTAGAAAGAAAAAGAAAGTGAAAGAAAGGGAACGTAGTATCGATTGGTGAAATGGCACGGTGGTTCGATGAAATGTTGCGTTGATTTAAAAAATTTATTCGCGATATCGACAATATCCCCTACCCAAATGAAAACGCTTTGCAATCATGCTTCTTTCCTAAACAAATTGTTTCACATTCCGTTAAACTCATGGCATTAATTTGTGACGCGATGTCCATTTCGGGTAATTTAGAACCAATGGATATCCTTGTAAAACAATCTAAATCAAAAGATCTATTTTTATCGTTGCAATATTTATAACAGAAACACATTTTCTACGAATACGTTTTACTATACGAATTACCATTGTCGGTAGGTGTTAAACGATTATCAATCGTAAGACACAGAGTACGTGAACATTGTTGAAGAATACTGAAAATTTGGAACACGAGTGGCAAAGATATATAACCCGATCCAAACATTTTAGCATCGGTACAACGAATGATTATAATTTGCTTATATTTTTAATCGAAAGATTAATTAAATAAAGATTCGATTGGTTAGAACGGCAAATAACCGGATTCACTATTATTATAAAACGTAATGACATTATCGATAACGCGGCCATACATCTTACACTAGATACTTTGATCGAAATGAGATAGCTTTCTAGTTAGGTTTCTGTAACATTCAACGATCTAAACTTGACTGAGAATACTAACGAACAGTAATGCTCTCTTATACAAAATGTAAAGAGTGTTCTCCAAAGCCGCTATTACGTTAGAAACGTTTCTCTGCCCGTTGCTTCTCCTTCTTCTGTTGTAGATCTCTACTCATAGACACGAAGAAACTCTTTCAATGTGCACTTGCGGCACATTGTTCTCCTGGTTACATGTACATCACGATGTTCAAATAACGCGCTCCTTTCTTCTCGCGTTTATTCACGCGACTTGGTCGCGCAGAATGAACGCCGCTAATTGGGTTACTCGCACAATACAACTTTACGTTGCGGGTACATACCTGAAATGAAATTAAGGATGCAGGATTTATGTAATTGATTAAATTTATCCTCTGACATACAGTGGCTCACGAAAGTATTTCAATGCTTATAGAAACTTTTTATAAGCATATTATGTATCTTATAGAAAACATTTTCAGATTTTATTAGCACTGTAGCGACTGTAGAGCTTTGGAAAAGAGGCAATTTACTTGCTTAAGATAAAAATAATTTCTTGTAAAATTGTTTTTCAAGTTCCCGCTTGCTTTTTCAAAAATCATTATTCTTAAATTACGACATTGTTGCAGCATATGAGCCGTACAATTTCAATCGCTTTAAACGATTATCACATTTAACGGAATCTCTCAAACGAATTCCTTATGCAGTGAATCATCATTACTATGAACTATCTGAGGCATAACGGCATAACCGAAGGTACTGTACTAAAGAAATGCTTATGTAACGGAAGTGAGACAAGTTAAACATAAACAAAGCTGGGATGCGTTACGCTTCGCGAAGCCTGGCCCAAAGAGGGAATGACTCACCTTACCACTATCATTCTGTGCTTATGAGCACAAAATTCCTCTATTTGTTTCATTACGAACATTAACGTGATACGTACCAACTACCATGATTAGTACTGAATTACATTAATAAATTTTATACACGCAACTCGTTGAATTACATTTTTAATTTCGTTTTAAATATCTTAATCATTCGATATCGTTATGAGTATTATCGTAATATGTATCGTATCGGAAGTACACAACGTGTCGTAAGTAACATGAAATATATTTTTATTTTTATTAAAAATGTATTAAAAATATTGAATATATAAGAAAGGCAGACATATTTATACAAAATTTACAAATGGCATATATCTTTTTTAAACCGTAAATAAGAATCCGCGCATTGACTCGTATACGTATTTATGCACAACGGGAAGGTTGGGATCTTATCTTAAATCGTTATTGAAGAACAATTACAAAGAACACATTTCATATACATAAAATCATTAAAGTAGGGAATCAGAAGGAGGCTAGCAACAGGCATAAGGTCTCTCTTGCACTCCGTGAGCGATACTAAGGTGTTGAGCACTTTCTTCGATAATCGGTGTACATAATATGTCTGTATTGTTGGAATCTAGGCTTGTCGATTCGTACACTCTTATCGATGTAGAGTTACGGTCAGTTGAAGATAAACTAAGGAGATCTGTAGCGATGGTTAAGAATACATTCTCGATGCCTTCGTCTTGAATAACCGACGTTTCATGATAGCTTGCACCAATTTTCACAGCGTAAAGTCTACCCTCTTCTGCATCGACTTGGCGTATTTCTGTTAAATCTGATTTGTTTCCGATTACTGCTAATACTAGAGCTTCTTCCACGTTTCTTCGAAGTTCTGTCACCCATCGTTTCATTGCTGCAAACGTATTGTACTGAGTTAAATCAAATACCAACATAGCTGCATTAGCTTTTCGATAGTACATCGGTGCCATTGATCTGAACCTTTCTTGTCCTGCTGTGTCCCAAATCTATATCCCATAAAACAAATAAAGCCATGCAGTATTTAGCTCTAATAATGTAATAAAGATATCTATGAAAATTCAGTATATTATATTCTGTTTTGTCTTGAAAGTGTCTATACAAATTCTTAAGCAACATCGAAGCTATTTAACGTGTTCTAACAAATAGACACGTAGAGAACAAAGAGAAATAATTTTATATTTATCGTTGTACCCGTAGCATTATTCTTGTATCTTGCATATTTAACTTGCAGGTAAAAAACGACGCTCCAATTGTAGGATTCATCTCATTGTTGTATGTTTTCCCCATATAACGCATGATTATGCTTGTCTTACCAACACCTGAAAAATTACAAATTAGAATTAGGTGACATTACAAAGTAGTTTGAGAATATCAATGTAAACAATAGACTAACCTAAAAATCTTTTAATAAATCTATACGAGATTATACACGGTTTCGAGGAACAAACATATATAGGAATAGACACGAAATGTAGAACGAAAGAAAATGAAAAATGTAATATGTTTATTATTACGCAGAATTTACCTTGTGAACCCAAAACGACTACCTTCCCCTCTAACGTCTTCATTTTCTATATTAAAGTGTAATACATAATGACGCAGGTACCTTCCACTTTTATTTATCCTTGAAGTAATTAACTCAATAACAAAGTGACTTTTGTCATATAACGTAGTCTGGCAAAACAACTATTAGAAACGTTTCTTTTTGAAAACTGTAACAAAGTTTCAAGTACATAATAATAATCAGCGAATAATGTTCAAATCTGGAACATACATTGTATAAAATCTAGATTACACACCTGCGTTTTTATAAGATGACAATATTTTTATCCAGATATCGAAGTACATACTCGAAGAGTGAAAAACACGTTGCATTACGAATCATGTTTCAATTGCATAAAAAGATTTATATATCGAATAAAGCACAGTGTTACGGCGACATCCGTTATCACTAGTACCAACTAGTACCTCGTCTATTCCTATATCTTTAATTTTCTACTTAATTACTTAAATGGTAATATACCGATCAACATATAAAAAGAGCAAAAAGATTCTGTTGTTATTGACGGAGGATAAAATAGAGAATAACTGAAATACCGACTTTGTAAAAAATTGAAGTGTTATTCGCGCCCTCTGCGATTTACTGCGGCGAATATAAGAAACTATATTCAACTCAATTGTCAAGAGCAATAAAATCAATACGTGCATACATACGTAGTTTCACGGAAAGATCTGCGTTTATCAAACTTTTGAAAAGAAAATCTATCGATGTCAATAACTTCGTCTTGCGGCACACCGAATTTTTCATATCGTTCTTTATAACATACTACAATTTTTGACGAGTAAAATCCAAAAGTCCTACCTTAAGGCAGGCAGCTGATCGATTTAAAAGTTATTGTTTATTTCGGTAAACCGTGTAAATTTTATATACCCGTAACTTTTAAATAAAATATATGTACGTATATCACGTTCTTCCCCTGTAGTTTTCGTACGATACAAAGTACCAGTTAACGTAAAATCTATTTCTTAAAATATTCGAGTAAACGATGCTTCGTTGATTTGGAAAATCTTTTTGGTATTTCCTGTGCAAGATCAGCGATAATCTAATAAACGACGGCGCTATTTCAGAAGGCGGTTCTCGTTCCTCCTTCTATGTTTCCGACGCCATTTTACATTGATTACAATGCGGTTAGCTCCTTCCAGTTTCCCACTGTACTATACGTAAAGCGAGTACTTGTTCGCTTCCTTTACTGCTATCCCTTCTTGGTGTTTGTTCGCTTTACACGCAATACGCAGCCCTCGTACTCGTAACTTGCCTCTCCTTTTTACCTTCCTCTCGTTTCTCATTATGTTCTCGTTTTTCCCTGTACGAATTGAAAATCACAAACGCGCGAGTCAAGATTTCGCCAATTTGGATTCGATCGCACGTATTTTAACTTTCAAGTCGTCCCATCGGTTCCATGATTTAATTAATCTCGCGTTCGGTAAAAATGCCTTCGGCTCGTATGGCGCTTACTTTTCCTCTCAATGCCTCGATTGATCGATAAATAGCCGGTTCACGGTAAAGTGAAATGTGAATATCACGTGACAAATATCACCCGCAGCTCATCCAATAGGTCGCATCACGTGATGCTCTCTCTCTTTCACTCACTCTCTTTCTCTCTCTCTCTCTCTTTCTCTCGTCTCTTGGCATCGTCGTTCTTGAGTTGATTGTCGTAGATCTTATTATCCCCTCTTGTCTCAGAGAGGGACCAAGCTACAACTCGGGGGTGTGTATGCTCTCATATACTCTCTCTATTCGTGTTCATCTCTACACGTGTTTGCACGCGTGTGTATGTATACCTAGAGGTTAGTCCGACGAAGGGTAAAGTCCCCTTTGTAGCCTTGGGCCAACCTTGTTAGCGCTAATGATGGAATCCGTCGCGAGATCCGCGAACGAGACGAGTCGGATGTTCGATTTCCCGGCATCACTCGCGCGATTATTCGTTCATCAGTCATGCAATCATTTTACGCCACGATCTTTATTCATCGGCGAGAATACATAGATCTCCTGCATTGAGATTTCCAATACATCATTTTTAGTAATCCTGTTATATTTCGATCTTGCTCCCTCTCTCTCTCTCTCTCTCTCTCCCCCCTCTTTCTCACTTTCTAACGAACAAAACAGATTTTTAACGCTTTACGAACTTGTTTTCGCGTATACTTAACGGAAAGATTAAGTTACATACGAAGGCTACAGGTGGAAGCGTAAGTCACGTTTCGTTTGATTTTCCGATTAAATATGCATTTCCTCGTGTTTCGGAGTATTCGAAGGATGTTGGCAACATCAGCCGCGCGGTTTAATTAACGTAGCGACTGAATTGCGCGATGCTATTCGTTTCTTTTACGAAACATTATGGACTGAGGGATAGAAAGCGAGGCGCAGGGGAGAAGGTAGGAAAGAAGAGGAAATAAAAGATAAATAGAAATAGGAGCGAGAGTTGCCGAGCGACCTTATCCACCGTTAGTCACGGAAAGCCATTAGACCGGAAAACGAGGTAGAATCGCAAAACGCAATGGCGTCTAGAAACAAACGACGGCCGATAGGAGCGAACAAGCAGTGAATCACCTAAGCACTTGTTTACCAAGAGAATCAAGAATTCAGGGATGCCGTTCCAAGTCTCGGAATCCTGCCCCATTGGTTTTCCAACCCCACCACGGCTTCCTACTACACCGGAGCTAGCGCAATGTCGTCGTCGTCGTCGTCGTCGTCGTCGTCGTCGTGGTCGTCGTCGTCGTCGTCGTCGTCGTCGTCGTCGTCGTCGTCGTCGTCGTAGTTGTCGTCATTCGTCCTCTTTGTCGTGCGAGAGAAAAGGACAGAAATAGAGAGTCGAAGGTTGGGAGTTGAGAGTGAAAAGCGCATGAGGGGTGACGACGGCCACTGGCAGACTCGGGGTAGGAGAGAGAGAGAGAGAGAGATAGATAGATAGATAGAGAGAGAGAACCGGGAAAGCGGCACTAGAATCGCTAAATGTAATTCGGTTAAAAGGGTTTTAGCAATACAATGCATATAAACATGAGTGCCCCGCCTCCGTTCTCGTCTGCACGCTCCACACTCTTGCGCCACCCTCTAGTTAGTCCCGCGAAACACCCCGCGACCGTCGTAATCCTTAACTTCGCCGAAGCAAGATTTTCATCGTCTACGTTCTAACGCGCGATCGACTCTGATAATAATAAAACGTATACTACACGCACTCCCCCGCTCAGATGTTGTTCCGTAAATTATTCGGATTAACGAAATCGAAGTTACGAGGTCCGGCGCGGTTACGTCGCTAGTATTCCGAAATACCAGAAACATTCAGGAAATTCCTGGCCGATAGAGATAGAGATAGAGAGAGGGAGAGAGAGAGAGAGGGAGAGAGAGAGAGAGAGAGGGAGAGAGAGCAAAGGGTTTTACGTTATCATTGAAATATTAGACATTGTACCATTGCTCTCTGTTGTTAATTTAGAAATTGATTTTACTTTCCAAGTGCGAAAGCGATGTAACCGTTGAATTTGCGTGAAATTAAAAGGGAGAGAGAGAGAGAGAGGGAAGAGGAAAGGAAATGGCACGAAAAAATAGTTCTCTCGTTGATTTTTAAACGAGCTTTGAAACATCGCTATCTCTGTGGTGGAAAAACTGGTTAGCAAATTTACAAACATCATGGCACAAAGCCATCCCTTTTTTCACATTACTCGGGATGTTTAGACGAGCGGCTTGACGATTAGCGAATCTCTTCCTTTAATGCCGCATGGAAGAATAAGAAAGTAGGAGTAGCGTTACTCGACGTTTTTGTTGAAACGCTTCCAAAAATCTTTCTTTACTTTCTAGATATGTTCCTGCGTTTTCATCGTTGCTTCTTATCGTGGTACCTTTAGTTACCTGAAGTTAACCTTGAGGAGAATGAAAAATGTGCTGCGCTTGAAAAATACCCGAATATCTTGATAGATTCGACAGCGACGCTGTGTGGATTTTATTAAAACAAATGTACAAATCAATGGCAAATTGACGAATAGAGGTAACGGGCCTCTCGTGAATTCGACGATCCGTGAATTTAAATTATTTATTAAAAACTTGGCGACGGTGCGTATCTTCCTTTTTACGAATAAGCACGCCAGTCGCAAAAGAAACCTGTCGATGTTTCTCCTCGATTTTTCTCGATATTCAATTAATCGTAAGAGAAATTTATAATAAGAGGCGCTATGAACTTCCCGAGCAATCTAATATCATCGTACCTTATCGATTTCAATTAACGATGCCTAACATAGAAGATATGGTTTTTAAACGTTTTTAAAAGTGCCATAGAGACCGATCCCCATTTTTAGAAGAACGATGTACGATGGTATCTGGTATACTGTATAGTTTTTCTTCTCCAGTTCCTTCCCATTCCTTCGTTGACGACTGGTTTTCCAAACGGGTGGTTTCCACTGGCTGTAGCCGGTAAGAGCAGTCGTCCGCGAAACATCGCGGAATTTGTAACGGGAAATTAGCATATCATAAATACTGATGATTCTTCTCTTGCGTGTGGGGATAACTGCGTAGTGGGAAACATATGATCGTGTCTCCTTTGAATATCATCCAGCTTCTTTTTACAAGAATAACCATTCACAATCAGTTTGGAAGCAACATAAACTTAAGACGGATCGGCGATCTTTATATTAGTTACGTTCGAATCGTTGAAACGCGAAAATAGTATTCGTTTACGTTGCGAATATCTCACTGATTTTCTGTAATTTTAATAAACGCGTTACGAATTCTTCGCATCGATTCCTTCGTGTCGTTTGTCGATCCTTATCGCGCGAGCTTTCCTCTTTCCCAGCTCCGTGCAGACCTGCAACGCTTTGAATAAAATTTGTAAAACGAAGAGGAGTAAATAGGAGTCGTACTGTTGTCTTCGATATTTGTGATTTATTTTAGGAACTTGTTGCGATATAATATGACGTCTTTCTTCGCATCGCACTTTCTACCCTAGACGTATACGAATATTATTTACAATTACGTAATTTATCATAAATAGATACGTGTTTTCAATTCATGTAGATCTAGAGCAACAGTCGGAGAAGAGTTACACTCAAGAAAGTTCGATCTTTTCACAAGGCGCTTAGCCATTGCGTTCTAATCGATGCTTTTATACAACTATTGCTGCGATTCGTCGCGTATATATATATATATATATATATATGTATATATATATATATAATTTCTCCCACTTTATACTCATTAATATAAGCCATATTTTCTTTTCTTCCCTTTGATACGAGCCTTCGTTATGTAAACATTTCAAAACAACTCGGGGGAACACCGTAAAGAGGATTCGATTAATTTTCTAGGCATATCGCTGCTGATAACAGCAATCGTGCGCATGCACCGGTCTGACATGGGCTCGAACGCGTGTACACTGCGTCTCATAACTACAAAACCGCCCAGAAACTTTCAACTTTTTTATCTACAGTGTTATGTATTAGTCACCGAGAAGTCGCATCAATGAACTTGTTAAATCCGAGAAGTAGGCGACGATGTTACGAACATTGTTTTTTAAATGTATTTTACGAAATCATCCAGAGACTTTCAATTTTTGTTTCTATCGCGTTACGCGTCGTTAATCGCTCAAAAGTCACACGAATGAAGTAGATAAATCGAGAGGTAAGCGACGATGTTGCCAAACGCTATTTTTTAAGTCTACCTTGGAATCTATCGTTATTCGTGTAATCTTCTCGCGATGTAATAATTTATACGCGATAACATACGGTAGTTACAAATAAACCTATGCAACTTATGAACTTGATCGATTCGAATCGATTCAGAATCGAACGTCAATCGTATACCAGAGCGATGAAATTAGGAAATTAATAAAAAAAAAAAAAAGAAGGTGGAATCGATCGGTGTGATTTCTGAGAGATGAAACTGAGGTTTGAGGTTGTAAAAATCATTTTCTATCTCGCACCTCCTACAAGAATTGAAAATTTGAAGATACTTTTATAGCTACGAGCCGCTGTGTATTTATGCGTGTGTGCGTATATGCGCGTATTATCCATCGTATTGTTCCCTATATTTACATACGAGTTTTGCCATGTTACACCAGCATGCGTACAGTATATGTCGATACTTACGTTATACATGCACGCGACTCTATTTGCGATTTGTTTGCGAAATCTAATCGATCGCTTTGCCATTGAATCCTTTTTGCACGTACGTCTCTCCGTTTTCCGATCGATTAACCGTGTCGTCGTTGTTGTTTTTGTTGACGTAGTATTAAAAATTCACTCGAGAAACGATCGAACATATCACACCAAGTATCAAAGGTATCAACAAGAGATTTAATCGACAAAATGACACCAAGCAGCAACTTACATCGGTTGGTTCACATTTGGCACACCACTGGGTCGATCATTTTGGTCAGAGTTTTATACCACGTAAGGTCGATAAAGCGGCTCCTGAAGTTCGGTCGCGTTCCTCTGCGTTTCTTGTAGAGTACCTTTGCTATCCTCCTGCGGACTCGGCGAATTTGGATTCGGATCACCGCCGGTTTCCCTCTCGCTGCTTCTCACGTTTCCTCCGTCCTCGACCTTATTATTCGCCCGCGCCTCCTGTTGTGCCTTTTTACTCCTTTTCCATTTCATTCGTCGATTTTGAAACCAGATTTTCACCTGAATTTTAACACACATTGCTCATACACAAGGTTCAACGGCAATTATCCATGGGATGCATAGTGACGTTCGAGTAAATGGACATGGAGAAGATAAAGGAAGGTCGTCTATAAAAACGTTAAAGTAACGACGATGTTTGCTTTTTACTATGGTACAGCGGAGTATAGAAACATGACGTTGAATCGCATTCGAATGCAAAACAAATTATAGTCGTCTATAGGATACAATACGGCCCCTTAAATCGCTGCAAATATACCTAAGTACATGGACTCGATATTTCCTTCCCGAATCCCACAAGAGAACGATGTGTAAATCCTTTGGACAACATATCACGTGCTTCAACCTCCCCGATGTCTCGTTTCCAGCCCTAGTACGTCTTCACCCTTCGAGGAAAGAAACGTGCTTTCTTCTCGCGATAATAGCTACAGTCACTCACCAAAGTATTCGACAATTTTTATGAATATGTAGAACGTATATCGTAGGAAAGTTTTTGAAATTTTACTATCACTGTAACGACCCTGGCCATCATAGAAATTGGGTTATAGATATATTTAGTTGGTAAAATTTGAAAGCGATCGAATATTAGCGATGTTTATCGCTTATAATTGATGAGAATTTTATTGTCAGACAAATTTATTAATTAGTATCGATGAGATATTTATCAGGGATCGAAATGAACAGTTATCTTTCGTTTCTAAAAAAGAAAAAGCTCTGTTCGAACTGTGAAATTTTTATGGAAAGAGACGTTGTTACCCTTAGGAACTTTTTTAAAATGTATTCTCATGAAACTGATACTCTAGAATCTAGCGTATTTAAAAAATGTTCCATAAAGCGAATAAAGATATCAAATTATCAAATATCACTTTTATCTAACGATATAATATCAAATTATTGTTGTATATCAATTATGTTTCATAGGAAGTATCGAACAGTAATACTTCGTAGGAAGTATTTGGAGAAGACAAGTATTCTTGTCAAGAATAATACCTAAGTAAAATATTTTTTAATGATTTATATACACTGAAATACATATCAATTCCATGTACGAGAAACACAACAAGCTGTGAAACGTGAATTATTTGCATAAATATTACAAACGTATAACGTATTCAGAATATCGAAATAATAATAATAACCGTAATAATTATTCGATATCGTTGTGAAACTATTCATTGAATAGTATTCGGTATTTCTTACAATAATCGAGAACATTTTGAATATCGACGAACAAAATATCTCTGCTGTTATAGAAAAATGTTTATTCTCATATTTTACGATTTCTGTCGAAACTAACACTTTTATTTTCAACAACCATCTTTCATCCGTCCTCGTCGGAACTTGTAAAGCGAGAACGTTTTCTAAAAAAAGTTCCACGGTACACGTTTTAAATGGGGTCTATTAAAAAGTTCTATAATTCTTTCGATCTCTGATTTTTATTATCTTGATTCCAAGCGAAATATCTAATAATCCTCGATGTTTTAATAAGTTTCTAAAGATTTTTCGAGCTTATCTTGTTTCTCGTAATCGTCTTGATGCTTGTGATCGATAGCGTGTATCGAATATATCACGATTAATTCGATTTAGTATTAACGATTATTAGTGTACTTGGACATTTCCTTCCTTTCGTCGATACCATAAGGGGAAGACGAAGGAACGATGTGACGAGGAAACGCAACGACCGGACAATTCGGAAGCTAAATGCTTCAACTTGAATCAGTTGAATATCGAAACAAATCAGGGACTCAGTCTCCCATAATTCAGACTTTCGTTGCTATTTGCCGAGCGATCCGTCAGAACACGTAAGCTTCAAAGTTATGTTTAAGTTGTTGAACTATGCAAGAGATTCGCTCGTTCACGTTCGCCCCGGCAAAGGAGAAGGGTCCTGGATTATTTCACCGATTTCTCTGGAGGCTTTTTCCCTTTCTTCATTCTCTCTTCCATTTCTTCTTTTTTCACCTATGTTTTTTTTTTTTTTTACTATACCGACGACTCGAATCGTCGCGTCTTTTCTTAAGCGAAACAAACAAACAAAAAAAAAAGAAGAAAGCAACGACGAAGGAAATTGGAAGGAGAAAGAAGAAATTAAAAGAGAGAACGAACTTGAAGCGATTAAGGAAGCTATTAACCCTCGAACAGCAAAGGCAGGGTCAATTCTCGCTCATGTACATACCATATATAGACACCTTACCCTCGTTACATTCCAAATCGTCATATTTTTTTTCGCGCGCATTTAAGTTACATTTACGTATTATCATTCTGTCAAATTATACGAACGATTCTATTTTCTAAGTAAACTTGGTTATCACACGGCAGCGAAAGGCCTTTGTCTCGTCCCGTTCGCGCTGTACGACTATCGAATAAAATATTCGACTCTCGTGGCAACAATGAATCAGCTTCCGCTGGACGAGGGTTGGTCTATTATGCATGTATTCGATCTAATTCGGTTTAGCGATTCGGTGTAGCGATTCATAAAGATACAAACGAAACAGCGTTTACCTGTGTTTCCGTGAGCATTAACGAAGTGGCCACTTCAAATCTCTTCGGTCTGCTAAGGTACTTGTTCTGTCTAAATTGTTTTTCCAATTCGAGTAGCTGTTGCGACGTGAAAGCGGTCCTCGGCCTTCTCGTTTTCCCAAGGAGGGCATGCTGGGCCGCGCAACCTGTCGATGATAAGTATATTTTCATATATTTAACATACTCGGCTCTTTTACGAGAAAGAATTTCTTTTTTTTTGGAAGAAACATTATCCGGAGAGTAGACGCTTTATTTTGCGATACGAAAAGCTTCCTATTATCGAAAGCTTTTAATTTGACAAATTTCTTTTTGTCACTCTCAGGCTCTTTTTTTTTATCGCGCTTTGTAGAAACACGAATTTGCATGAATATTCCGCAGTCTGTTGTTCAGAAGAAAATCAGTATTGTTGCCTGTTATTGATAATGTTGGCTCGAATTAATACTAATCGCAAGGAGAGACCAATAAAAATCATCGAATGCTAATGCAATTACCGCCAGTGTAAATCCCCCTGGGCTGCAATACTATGATTTGGGGTTGAAAATAGGAAGGGGAAATGGTAGAAAGGGAAGGACAGAAGACGAGGGTGACCGCCCTAACGATTAGCCCTATGAACGGGTCTTGGCCAGACCCGATTTTCTCTCCTTTATGACTTTATACGCGCAATAAATCAAAACGAAATTCGACTTTCTTCACGAAGGGAACAACGACGATAGATCGATGATTGCCAGTGTCAAGTTGTACGATGTATTCTTCGAGACGTATTGCATTTTGCTCGTATAAACGTAAACTATACGCCCTTTATCGTTCACGCTTCCTCGTCTCTTATAATTTCGATAAATCAAACAAATTTGTACTATATTTGACTGGAATGTTATCGATAGCGATAAGATTCTATGTTAAAGCGAAAGTTTTGATTCAAACCGTACGCAACGTTGGCTCTAGTAACTTGTACCTAAAATGAAAGAGGAAAGAGCAGAAATTTCGCCTATCTGCGAGAAGATGTTTGCTGCGTGAGCGCATCGTCGTCGTAGCGATCTGTCAACATCCTAAGGCGGAAAAATGAAACAGGCCCATGGTGTTGAATGTTTGACTAAGCGGCTGATTAAGAGCGACATAAGGGTATCGCACGTTCCAGATTAATCTGGGTGTACGCGCGACTAAACATTGCCATGTGTACAAACATTGACAGCCGGTCACACACTTGCTATGTAGGTAAATTGGTGGGTCGCATCGTAAGCTGAAAGCGTTTGGAGAAAAAATGTATGGTGAACCACGTCGTAAGATCTCGATGCGGTTCACCGTACTTTTCACCGTATCTACATCTTGTACGAGTACTTAACACGTAGCATAATGGTGATTTACGGAAGCGTTTGAAAATAATCAAAATCAAGATCAATAATAAAATCGCCGTAGATCGTTCAAAATTTGTTGCTGATCCGCATATAGAGAATTACAAGTAGATGGCTATAATTTGACGTACATATACCTTACCCTACGTCTACAGAAATTACTACGTTCGAACGTTACAAATATCGTACATTATAACATATTGCTGCCGATATTACTTCCAAATACAAACCGTCTATGGTTTGATTTTCGTTATTTATGTCGGTCGTAGATGTATTAATCGTCCCTCGAAAAGATGGTTTGCCACCCGCTGAGCACATATGGTTCCATGATTTTCTTTCTTTTTCTCCGTTCCCGTTGCAATTGCTATCTCGGCGGTCGCTTCTGTTCCCCTTTACCGATTCTCTGCTATTCGTATTATTACATACTTTCGTCAAATTTCGTCGAAACCAATAATCGTGCGATTACACAAACGTTCGTGCTCCGATTATAACACTTTCATTTGTTTCGTAAATACGAAAAGAACGATGTTCTTTGAAGACTATTAGAATCTGTGTAATCGTTAATTCAGACGCAGCCAATGTTACAAAATAATCGAATTACTATCAGTCTCGTTTTATGGTCTTCTTTTTCAGAAAGTTGAATCGTCTTCGAGCGAGGAACAACTTCGTTGCTCTCGTTACCTTCCACGTTTCCTCGGTGAATTTTGATTAAATCAAGCAAAGTCGAATGAAAAATCGAAAGCATCGATACATAGTATTGGGAAGCCACTGGAATTGCACGAGTGCGAAGGTGCCAGGGAGAAATGCTGCAAGTTATGACAGATGTCGGTAAACAAGAAGGGCGGCGCACCATCGAGTGGACAATCACCATTTTCGTGCTCGTCTGTGCAGGGTGAAGCAATGGGGTGCTGTTAAGGTTAACGTCGTTCTCACCCCGCTACACTTTTATCATGATAATTTAATTTATTTGGGGTCCTATTAGCCGCTTCACGCCAGGCTGCTCTTAAATCATGCTGATCACCATACCGGTAAACACCAGCCATTATCTGTACTTAACGCTATTCTACCCCACTATTGCTCATATTTTCCGCCCCCCCCCCACCCGGCTCAACCTCTTACTGTACCAAATACACACTTCTCCAATTTGTGATTCCATTTGGTATCGTTACTATCATCTTTTGGTTTTCTCTTTGCCGCACCTGGTTTACTTCGACGGACGAGAAAACAGTAACTCTCGTTAGTGAAGACGTCCTATCTATCATTTCGAAACTGAACACGATGTCGTGTTAATGAAACAATATGTTCCGTAAATTTGCATTTATTTTGGAAGGAAATTGCTGACACGTAATACGATTTCGACAGAACGTACGGCCAGTTTCAAGAGACCATTTAACAATCGACGCGCTGAGGGCAAAAATAAGCGACAATTTTTCTAAATGGAGGTTTACGTTTGAAATAAGTGGAGTTAATGCGCAAAAGTTCGTCCAATTGGACAGTGAACAACAACTAAGATCTGGTTTCTATAGACGGAATACAGATATCGTCAGATTTTTACATGTCAATTGTCGCAGTGAATCTTCGTAGTCTGTACATATACGGTTCATTTCCCTGTTACTTTTGCTTCTTCGTATGCTTATTTTGTTTATTCGTATCATTATCCTTGGTCTCCTCTCTGTTTTCGTATTTATAAAATGAAAAATAAAATGAGTAGTTACATCAGATCATGAAACATCAGTGGTCGTAACACGCATCCACCGGAACCACAGTCTTACTCGTAATTTTATTTTTGTTTCTCTTCTAATTTCTCTATTCTGCTTATAAAATGTAACTCGTCGTTACCTACCGTTCGATTTTTACGTTCCAATCGTCGCAGTAAATCCTACTGTGTATACACTTGTGACTTTTGTTCGCTCCATTCCACTGGAATTTTCCGATCCCGCTGATTTATCTTACCGATGTTCCCTATTTTCGTATTCTTACTCGTAACTTCATCCTTGTTTTCATATTTCTAAAACGAAACATATCAGAGATAACCAAACGTATAAATTCTCAAAAGGATCGGTTACATCGTTCTTGAATTGTCAATCGCCGCCGTAACCACAGCCTTACTCGTAACTTTATAATTTTTCTCCCTCTTCTCATCTGACCGTTCTATTTGTAAAATGAAACTCATTGTCATCCACCGTTCGATTTCTACGTTCCAATCGTTGCGATAAATCCTACTACACAGTCGGTACATGCACGGCTCCCTTCCCTGTTACTTTTCTTCTCATTCTACTGCAATTTTCTGATCCTCCTGATTCCTCTGGCCGTCGATGCGTCCCGTAGTTTCGTATTCTTACTCGTAACTCCATTCCCGGTCTCCTCGTTTTCCTGCTCCCTGGTCCCTCCTCGGTTTCCCTTGATGGGTGTGAACGGGCGTGTGTGCACGCGTGCGTGAGTGCGTGCGTGCGTCCGGGCGCGTGTTCGCGCGCGCGCGCTCGCATCAGATCTTGCTCCCTCTCCTTGTCTCGTATAGCGGCGGAAGCTCCGCCTGCAGCCCCTGAGTGCTCGATACGACCCGCCCCCAAATTCTCAACCCCTCGTATCAGAGGTGAACGAAGACGAGGCGAGGGTAACGTCGGTGGGTATCCACCATCCCTCTACAGCCTTGATCGCGAGACGTCATCGACTCCCGCTTCCACTTGCGCCATACGATTGGAGATCCGCGGAAGCCAGTGGCGAGGGCAGATGAATACCGAGGGAGGAAAAAGTTGGCCAACTTTTGTCAGAGATTATTTTCTCTACCCAAAATGGTTGGATTTAATTTCAAACTGCGCCCCGTGAAACTCGCCGCGAATCACGTCATAAACATCCAGAACGTTACCATTTACTTTTATCATCAGGCTACTACTAACTGGACGAGCTCCGCGTCTGCTTCCCCTACCAACTACGCCAGGCGATGCGGTAATCATCCGCAGAATCGACGATTTTATCCGTTACCGTTCTCGCTGTATACGTACTTGGTTATCTACCGTACGATTATCTATCGTAGAATACCTATTTAGAAATAAAATTCCAGATGTTTACAGTTTCTCGTTTTAATAATTCTCGGCCATCTTAATTATCTTGATTAAGGAGGGCGGAGCGTGTGCAGGCATTTCGATTTCCAGATGTTTCGTTCGGAACGTGTTGCCACGAAATTAAAACAATCACGACACCTGCGGTGATTAAAACGTAGCAGTCAAAAATTACAAGATGCTTGGTACAAGCGAATATTTCATACAGCGGGATTGTTCGTTTAATTGATAGATTTCGATATTCGGTGGAACCTTATTTAACGCGTGTTGTACGCTTAAGACGAGTGTTCCTGCTGTGTACCGAGTTTTTATCAAATATACGTTCGCAACCAACATCTTGTAATCTCTACGTACGCTTCCGGACTGGTTTCCGATTTGACCAGTACAATGGAGGGTTGTAGCGCTAATGAAACTTCAAATTGTTTCGTACAACGTATACGATACGAACGTAAAAGTTTCTGTGCTTTCAAATACTTCCGTCAGCCGATGGTGTACGTCGAACACGGTCATATTTATACACGACGTGTACACGGAAAGCTGTGCTCTCGTGTCATCGTTTGCACGAGACCATGTGGCTACGGCGCGATCAGACCAGATCATAGAGATATAGGATGGTTTGGGCGAACGTGGAACGTTACACATCGGGTAACCAAGATCTGTTTGCTTGCGGGCGGCCAAACTAGCTGGCAGCTAATTCAGAAACACCATTACCGCCTACATGCCTATAGACAGGTAGACTGACGCGACCGCTACTGCAACGCCACTAGACGTTTTCAACGTGTTTCCATGTATCCGTCTACTAACGTTCCTACACACTCTGCATACGCGTTTCCGATTTCCATGTATGCGTATATAGCATGCCTGCGCGTGCTTACGTTTATGCACATCACCATCTTTCCCGTATGTGTACGTCGGTGTGCAATTAATTGCTGGTTTCTCATTTCTCAACCATCATCGACGATATCGTATACAATATCGCGAAAAGCTTCGTCGAGATTAATTCAAACAGCTCGAGACTGCTTTATTAGGGGACGACGTGTTATTTGCTTGACGCGAACGTCCGTATAATACTTTGATAGAATAATAATAATAGAAAGTAATAAGCGTATGATATCTGCACGAGCGGAATCGACACGGGTTTCGCCAAGGTTGGAACGTTCGGTAGCACGACTAACGACAATTATCTTTTAGACGTTCAGAAAGACGACCGAATCGTACGTTTAACCGGAAAATGTAGCTACGTAAACCGCGAATGTTTATGCGAATTCAGATTACTAATAGTTAGTTCTAGTTTCGTTGCATCCGTTAAAATCTATAAGGAGTATCGCGTCGTAGATATTTTGCACGCTTTCGTCAGTCATCCGCATCTACTGTCCATCTTTCAATTTCTCAATACGAGGATCATAAACCTCCTCTTTGAAGAACAGAAAATATACGTAGATTACGATAACCTTCACTCGTGGTCCTCGATTTCTATGGAAATTCAAGGCGAGAACGATTCAGAAACAATTTGTACTTCGAAGTAATCGTTATTAGGCGTTCGAGAAACGAAAAACAACGATACCGGTTAAAGTTGCGAGACATTTGATAAAGATGGATAAAAAGCGATTTGCGTTCTTGGATTGTTTCGAAGATGAACGAAATTAGCTGTTGGAACGGTCTATGTAAGTCCGTGGAGTTTCCATGGCAACCTTAGAACGTCTGCGTCGGCGTTATGCTATCGTGGAGAGAAGGGCGAAGGGGATGAATAGACGGATGAATGACGCACAATTAACTAATTAAATCATCCGCCAACCCTTCGCGTGCTTCATCTCTCGGGTATCATCCCCTTTTGTTGGCAGACCTCCTACCATCTCTTCGACATCTTCCGCCATTATTTTTTCGCCGTAACTTGTAAAGCGAATCTCGTTCCACGTTCTTGGTGAATTCGGCGAACGGAAAATCGACGAGACCAAAGAACTGTTGAGAAATTGAATTCGGTACGACGGCGTATAATATTATACAAATTATTACGATCTTTCTCTTTTTCAATCCTTTTGCTATTAATCGAAGTATCTCACAGTTTTATCCTATTCTACCGTTTACATTGTAAATTTTATCTCTCGTTTCTTCTTCGCGTTGGTCTTCGTTTGATTTATCTCGTCCTTTTTCGTTACGCGTATTGCCTTATACGTGTACGTTGTGCAACAATCAATAGGATCGTTGGATGAAGGACCGATAAGACAAAATCGAGAGAATCGGCTAGATTACGCGGTACGTTTCGCTTCTGTGCTTTTAATATTGGCTACGCGCGTTTCTCTTTTCTTTTTTCAGAAAACTCTTTTTCAGAATCGTTATTGACGGCGTGGCAAAAGGAAGATGCCAGGCTTGAAAACCTTCGCACGTTAAACACTGGCGTCGATATCGCGCAAGTTGAAAAGTCGTTTCGGTCGATTTCGATTAATCCGAATGCAAACTGGTATCGGCCGGATGGACACGCGGGGACACGGGAAACAGTTTTTAGTGTACACGAGGCAGAGATATCGGGATTTGGGATACGCCGAGGATGGAAGATCGCGAGTTAGCCGGCAGCCACCGGTATCGCACTAGTTAAATTTCGATACTGCAAAGCTCGACTCAAAATAGATGAAACACGGTGTTGTTGGAATATCGTCGTTGGTATAACGCGCGACAAATATTCCACAAATAAAAGCTCGCGTCTACCTGTTTTCCACCCTGCCTCTCCCTTCCCGTGTCAGCTCACCGTGCCGAGCCGCTGAGTCGCGTACTCATCGTTATTTACATAACGTCGAGAGCATACGAGAATGCGAGACTACAGGTGAAAGAGAGAAACGGTAGACAGAGACGGTGGACATAGGAGGAAGAGGAGGAGGAGGAGGAGAAGGAGGAGGAGGAGGACGACGAAGGGGAGGAGAAAGGGCTGAACGGGACGATACTCCCATCCAGCAATTTTTTAACAAGTCGTGTTCGTGTTCCCTGCCGACGCGATAACGGCCGCTTCAGGTGGGGCTGAATGCAACCGTTTTATTTTATTCCGCGAGACCGCTTTTTTTGTACCCGTTGCTCGTTTTACGCTATCGGGTTTTCGCCTTTTTCGTCGACGTTGGATTGCTCGGCAACTACCAATCAGGATCATCTGACAGAAAGTACCCCGCACTTCGCTCCGAACACCTCTCTCTCTCTTTCTCTCTCTCTTCCCTCCCTCTCCCTCTCTCTTTCTCTCTCTCGCTCTAAAACACACACACACACACACACGTACAATCGCGTTCCGTTTACTCCCGCTCTTCCCCCATTTTTCTCTCTTTCCCTCTCTTTCTATTCTCGTTTATTCGGATTCGGTCCATCTCGGCATCCTGGTCCGCTACGTTCACTGACCAATTTGTTCGATAAAAGCTTTCGACTGATTGGCTGGACAACGCGACCACTCTCTTTTTTCTAAGCGTGAAATTTACCGTAGTAGTAACCGGAATCATCTTCCTTTCTCTCGTGATCCTCTCTATTCGCCGGATACTCTTTTTCATCTTTCCTTCCAACCTCGTTGTTATTTATTCCGGCATTCTCGCGTCGTTTTTGCGCTATCTGGGTCCTCTCGCGCGATAATTCGCTAATTGCGCACCAAATAATATCAGTGAACGGACGAGTGAGAAGTTGCAGGTTACAGATAGATAACTCTGCGATTCTGCAAAGTCTTCTCCTGTAATTCTACGATTCTACGATTTTCCACGAGACCTAACCCTTTCGTATTTATCCCGGTCGTGTACCGATAATTTGTAACTGGCGATTTGTAAAATTTCGCTAATGATGTCAACTCGGTCGTGTAAGAGGGTTTCCTTCGGTGTTTGTGTCTTACGGTCTTGCAAACATTTATACAGAGTTCGGCGATGTTTGTTATTTGCTCTTTGAACACTCCTGCAGGTAGAAGCGAGCGTAAGATACCAGAGCTGTAACAATTTCTCGATATCTTGAAATAGGGGATGTTATATTTCGAAATGAACGGTGCAGATACGTATTTTCAACAGTATGCTGCGAAACTGTCCCTCTGTGTTATCGTTTGACAACCAACCTAAAAACTGGAGTAGCCAGTCAATATAGTATGGTAAAGAGTTACATTAAGCATGTAAACATTCGTTATCTACCTATCGTACGACCAATCTGTCCATCTATTTTATGACGTTGTTCGTACGTCAGGATAACGTTGAACATTAGTGTTGCAAACAGATTTTCTCCCATCGATATGTCATCAATTTTAGACGAGAGATATTGCCACGATCGTTTGGTCGATCGTTTGAAAAACACGAAATGAAATTACTTCGCCTTCTAATAGCGTAAGGAATGATTTAGACGATAACAGCTTTTCCATCTTTGAAACACTATTTCCGCAGCCTTCCTATCGTACGTCATTTCTAATTTAGAAACAACTTGTAAAACGATTAAAGCATTAATTAGCCTTTTCAATGTGGTAATATTTTCAGATAACGAGGAAGATAAAACGTTTATAAGGCTGTTACGCATCTAATCACGTTTAAATATACGAAAAGGCTAGTTTAATTTACGGTTAAGACGATCGATATCGTAATGGACACGAGCAAAGGCGATAGGAGTACGTTAAACCGAGAAGGAGAGAGTTTTCAATTTCGAGGCGAAGAGATTATCGGTTATCACCGATTATCGTGTTTTACAAATGTTCCATATCTCCTCTCAAGACGTATTTTTATTGTCAGTTATGACTAGGTCGCGTATTTTTATGCAAATTCGTATTCCTACGCGTACAGCCACGGAACTGAAACCTGAGCGAGAATTCGTTCCTCAGCGAGAGAAATCCTAGGTAAGAGAAATTTGGAAATATCACGTATTTCTGGGTATTATCGCGATCGCGGACGTCGGTTTTATTACTCCGTATCGTCTATCGTAAAAATCGATTTAATCGAATCGACCAATTACCTACAAAGCATGAAATAACTGCGACTCGATTTGTTTGTAATTTTCAAACGGAACCGTAATCTCGTGAGAAGCAGGCAGGCGTTCGGATATCTATCAAGGATAGCAGCGCGTGTACAAGAAAATTAGCTGCGCGAAACTTCAGACAGTCGTAATCTAAAGTGAAAAATGTGAAATTCGTGTTCGATGAACGAAAGATCGATACGAAACGACGATGGACGGTCGGCGGCGAGTGTGGGAGGATTAGAGACGAAGTAGGGCATTTGGCAAGATTACTAACTCACCGGCTAAATCGGCGGGTAACCTCGGATACAACATTCCAGTCCTAGCCAACCACTCGAGTTGGAGTGGATGGATGTGATGCTGCTGAGGATGAGCACCGGCACTCTGCGAATGTCCGACGGGTTGACCTTCCTTGTGTATCGAATGAAACGCGCTACCACCGGCAGGATGATAATATAATCCTCCTGGATGTATGAGGGGACCACTTGGATGTAAGAGAAGCGCTTGATTTTGTCGTGCTACTCCAGCGTTGCTACCGAGCGCGCTATAATGGCCACTCGGTAAATTCGGATTACCAGGGATAGCGTTGCCACTGGGTTCCTCCGATCCTGGGGAAATCGGAGGGCTCGAGATCGGACTGTGGCTCGCGTTGCTTCCCGAGCTGGCGCTTCCTGTTCTCGCAGGATCGACCTCGATCGAACCGTCGTCCTCGATATTTTCCAACCGATCCACTCGAAATCCTCCGTTACCGATGCCAGCGTTTTCCCCTTTGAAAGGTGTTTTCGTCGTTTCTTCGGCCGATTCCACGCGAATACCGGACAAATGAGCGTCGCGTACGGATCGGTCACGAATATCCTGTCTGTCACTTGGATCGCGAATAACTTGTAAGTTCGACGGCGAAGCGAGTCCGTGTTGGACGACGGTTCTGTCGAACGGATTCAAAAGGCCTCCGAGAGAAGAAGATGTTCTTTGCTCGTCCGTTCTAGCAGGGCCGATAAGCGCAGTCCCATTACCAACGCCGACCGCAACTCCGATTCCAACTGCGCTAGCAGTTTCCGCTTCGCCTGCACCGGTGCAAGCACGAGCACCGAGGTTGGTACCGGTAACGATGCCGGTTCCAGCGGCTCCGCTTACACCTCCGAGGGTACAAGAGGATTCTCGATCGTGGCCACGGACCAACGAGTTCGTCAAACAGGCGCTCGCGTCGATGACGGAATTTCGCGTTGCGAACAGCGATCTTTGGTTCGATCTGTCGGATCGTTCGTGATCCAGGCTCTCCGATTTCCCGGTTGCCCGACCGAGCAACGCGTCGATGCAGAACGACGTTTTCCCAAAAGAACTGTGACGTCTGTCGGTCGAGTGAACCGCGTACTCCTGCGGCGAGATTCTGCCCGGCGAGTTATTCGACTCTCTGTAGTGACTAGCCACCGCCGATACCATCTCCTCGGTGAAACACTTTACACCGGTGTCTTCCGGGTCTCGAAAGAAACTCGCCGCCGACTCGTTCTCCTGCTTCGAGAAGGAAGGTCTCTTCGCCTCGTTCTCTTCGCGATACCTCGACATTCGCGATTCCTCACCGAGCTCCGAGGGAGAGCCGTTTTCCACGAAGCGTATATTTTCCGGAGATCCGATAGCAGTCTCTCCTCTCACTTCGGAGCCGGGCGATCGCACTTCATCCGATCTCGGTGAACACGAACGATCGCGGCCCTTCTGCCGCACGGAGTAGCCGATATGTTGACCCGTCTGTTGTTGTCGTTGCTGTTGATGTTCCTGTTGCCTCTGTCGCAGGTACGAGTCTTCCGTGATCCCCTGCGCGTTGTAATGCATACCTGGTTCGTGGTTTAGCCGACCGTGCGAAATTCCTCAAATCGATCGGTTAGCACATGCTTGGTATCGGTCGCGGGCCCCTTCACGAGCACTACTATCAGATCGATTCTCTACCACTTGAGATTTCGACCGCGTTCCTTCGCTAGCCGCGCGAGACTCGATCATACGCGAATAAATGTTCTCGAGCGCCGATAGATCTATGCCAAGTCCACGAACCGATTCGATTCGATCGGTAGACGATCGTTGTGGCCGATCGACTTGTGATCGGCGTACGGGACTCGATCGATCGATCGAACGACCGCACAACCGACCGACCGACCGACCGACCGACCGGCCAATTCAACCAACCTCGCCCTTTAAAACGGAATCGCGAATGTTGCACGCGATATGCGATTACCTTACGCGACTCTCTCTCTCCGTCTTCCGGGTTATCGTCTACGAAACGAAACGCAACCTACGATCACCGATTACCGATCGTCCACCGACACGAAACGCGTGCGTTTTTCAGCGACCAACGAACGAACGATCGGTTTTGATTTCGACCGGCGATACGAGCGATTAGCTCGACGCCGCACCACAAAGTGACGTCGCGAGGAACCGCGTGTCCGTGACGGGAAAATCGCTCCCCTCTGCTACTGCGTATCCGCGGTCAGTCGATTCTGCCACGCCTATCGCGGCAAAGCTCGCGGTTCTGCCACGCCTACACCATCCCCTTTGTTCCCCTCTGCTTCGCCATCTGTTTCTCTATCTCTGTCATCGGTTCTCTAAGCTCGGTGGTCGAGTATCGGAGTTCCCCGAGTTCCTGCCGACTCGCGATTTCTCATTCTTCGCTGCTCGTTCCTCGATTCGCAATCGCCGGCATCCACGATTCTCGACTCGCGAGCGTTCGCCGCAGGGATCGCCAAGCTACTGCGAATACCGGCGAGCTTCCAGGCTCGGGCATTCGCAGCCTGAATCCCCGGGCGTCGCATTTCCAGCGTGAAACCAGCGTCCAGTTCTGCCCTCTTTAGGTGAAACGTACCATCCGATAGCCGAGTCGTCGAAAATTTTCCCACTCCACACCCGGCTAAATAATTATTTCAACCGCTTACGCGGCTATCTCGATGACGCGCGAATTCATATTTCCGCCTCGTGTTCGGACCTTACGCTCGTTTTTTTTTTTTTTTTTTTTTAATCTTCTCGTACGATTCCGCTCGATCGTAGCGGTAGCGTAGTTAGTCGGTTACGTGGCCAAAGAGACGCAACGCTCCATTCGCCCAACAACGTTCGTCGTAACGAATTTCAGTCGCTGAAAATGTTCCTTCTCGTCGATCTTCCCCTATATAGACGAAACAGGTGTTTCGTTCCTTCGCTCGAAAAAAAAGAGGGAGAGGAAAAAAGGGAAAAGACTTTGTTATGCCAACAGTTTCGAGAGCCGAACGAAACGTCAAGTTTCGAGAATCTAGAAATCAGATTTCAAGCCATCTCTGCGTCTTAATTGAAGAGAGCAGAGTTGCACGCTGTTGGCGTACGACGGAGGAACATCCGTATCTCGTTCGATCCGTCTCTTACGAAAGTACGTAAAGAGACGCGGGCGAGAAAGAACGGGGAGGAAAATAGGAGGCAAAGTTGCGAAGAGTAGAGAGAAGTAAAACTGCAAGTGACGAGAGAGAAAGAGAAAGAGAAAAAGACGATGCTGGAAGCATCGACGAGAGGACTGCAGAAGAGGAAGATGGGAAGCGAGAGTAAGAAGAGACGAAGAGTGAATTTTCTCTTATGAAACGAGATTTTCGTTCGATCCAACAACGACGAGCACGGAATACGCTAAGGATATCCGATATGTGCAGTTGCTGCCGCGTGATTGCTCGAGAGAAAACGGAGGCGGATGAACGATCTCTCGATTTTCGTTACATTCGTATGTACGCGTATATAAAATAAGATAATCTAAAAATAGTTGGAAGACCGCGAGCGTGAAGCACGATGGGTACACGCGCGTTTATCATCTTGCATGAAAAAGCGATTTTAATCGTTTGGAGTTTATGAAGAATTGATCGGTGGACAGAGTCGACGATAAATGAAAGTTGCGCTCGCGTTCGAACTCGATCTTCGTTTCGTTCGGTCGTACAAAATTCGTGACTCTTGCCAAGGAAATATCGGCGATATCTGACGCCTTATCGAGCAGCTAATAGCCGCGTAATAGGTATCACACCCAGTTTTCAAGTAATCGGCCTGTTATCGGTTGTCCCGCGATATTTTACGTGGGCCCTACAACGCATTTGCTTATCCTGCTGATAAAAAATCTATTCGTTTTTAACCGCGTTTAGTTGAACGTATCTAGGCCCTCTCAAATATCGTTCCCTTATCGAGACATTGATTTTGGTTCCTGGTACGCTTACAAAAAGCTAAAAGGAGTGGAGGAAAGTCCGACGGGGGGAATTGAAATTTTCTTCTCGTTTCTTTGAAAAAGAATCCGTAGAACCAGCGAAAGAACGTCGATTTTCGGGACGTTAATATCTTGCCAATTGTCGTCTTATTTACTCGCCTCGATGATACGCGTGTTTTATCGCCCGTATTTCGTTGCCCGATCAAGAATAAAACCACCTTTTTTTTACTCTTTTCCTAGTAAGTCGATTTGTTTTCGTTTCGACAATTTATACGGATAAACTAGTTGCGCGGAAAAGAATGACAGATCGCCGTATCTTTCACGCTTGTTATGATTCCTTGTATGCTCTTGACAAATCGCAGCATAACCGAATACGAGTCGAAGGCAAACGGTACAAGTTCACCGGTGACCGCTTTTTAACCAAATAACACAGAGGGAAGAATATTTACTTAAGGATCGGAGCACGTTCAACGTACGTATACGAAATAAAAATTTTAAACGTTCCTCCTAATACACCAACCCGTGTCTACCAACCGTAGATCGATGGGCTACGTTTATATTTTGTTTGCCCTTCCATCAACGTTGTTATCCATTTCTATTAAAATATCCCCATCCATCGAATCTGGTAGCTGATAAGTATCGAATTCGCACCATTCTGTTACAATTGCTGTTGAAAACAGTTGCCAAATCTTTCTCGCCGATCTTTTTGATCCTGTATCCTGCTGCGCTTTTTTTTAGCTCGCCTCTTCTCGAACGAACTGCAAATTCGAAAAATTATCCAAGTCGAGAGAAACAAGTCGCAAGGATCTCTTTGCGATGCAACGTGCGCTTAATATGCGCCTGCGCGTGCGCCTGTATGCAGGTAGCACCTTTCAACCTCGGTCGTCGAGCAAACACAAAAATGTTTAACCCATGATTATGCTTCGTCACGATAAACCAAGCTTATTTTTCCCCTCTAACCGTGCTTCGAGAAAATCCAAGGTTTCCAAAACTCGCTCGTTCCGACAATTATTATACTCATCGACTCGTATCGTTGTATCGTGCCGATCGATTATTATCTACGAAAGATCGGATCGTAATTCGAAATAATTATTTTTAACGCAACAACGTAAGGACGTGTTAGATGGCTTTTGGCTATTGGCGTCTCGTTAATTTGTATTACATCCTACCGATATTCGTGTACGCTGAAAGTTTCGCGTTAGCTAAAAATCGGCCGTAGTGTCCGGAATTTAGAAGCGTGGATGCGTGCACGCGCGTAACTACAAAGTCCAATACGAATACAAAGTCCAATTTGGCAAACTTAAATGGTTGATAATCGTAATTGGCCGGATCGTTGTAAATTTCGAAATTATATTTAACGATAACGATTTAGGATAAAAATCGTTCTAAATTCTCGCGGTGCCAAACTGAAAAGTAATTAACGACTTGATGGTTAATTCATCCGTTCTTATCACAAGGATAAGATTGTCCGATTAACGCTTTGATTAGGTATCACCGGCGATAGATAAATCTTAATTGGTGTCATGTATCGATTTGCCACGGCTTTTGTGTATATATAAATCCTGTTAATCGTACTTTATCCCCTTCGTTAGATTCTGTTTAATTCGAACGGTTCAAAGTATCGGAGGAAACGCGTGAAACGCGAAACACGAGGCACGAAATCTGAAACACGAAAAGCAAAAAGTGTGATAATCATTCGATAATGCGTAACGTATCGGTGTGATATAATATAAGCATTTAACAGAGATTTATCTAAATGGAGTTCCAAACCGACATAGATACACGTGCGCGTGTAATATTCCTACCTTTAGCCACGTATTTAGTCATGTATTCTTTATATTGAATTTCTCAACTGAATTCACTGAATATGGTGAATCACGAAAATATCTCTTAGTAACATATACATGTACGAAAGATCTCGTACGACATACGACATGGTACAAATATTATCACGACTATATTGGTAAACTATCGAGAAATAACGATAGATTTTAAACGATCATCGTATCAAGTTTTTATACTCGTCCATAAAAACACAACATTTTCGTTTGGTAGACGGCCCGATATTTTTCCACGTTACCGTTCATCGCGTCTTTATTTCATCGACAATATTATATTACGAACAAATCCATCAATCCGCTATCGTTAGACAACGAATCGCTGCAGATATTGTATTTAACATCTATTTACCATTTACCTATTTACTTAGCTAATTTGGCGTTTCTTTTCGGTAATGCCTGTGCTTTCCTTTCCTTTCCTTTCCTTTCCCTCTCCTCCTTTTCGTTCCCTTTTATTTTCCTAATTCTATCTATTCGATTTTCCGACTCTTTCGCTCCTCGACTCTCGCTACGTTACGGTTCGAGGTCTATCTCTCCTAATTAGAATCTTCCGGCCCCCATGTGGCCGCATCGTCAAGTTCGGCCCTCACCGCCCATTACTTTTAATGGCGTTGTTAATGAAACTAGGTGTCGCCAAATTAACCTCTCGTTTCAGCAACGCTCAACCGAAATAATTGAAAACTGCGTTATCTCGATGCGGAACCAAGACAATTCCGTTTCAAGTCCGTAATTTATAATACACGCGTGTACACGCGTATAACTCGTTAAACGAAAACCGCGAAAACCACGGAAACCGCGAAACCCACGAAAGCCTTGGAACCAGCCTGCCGCTGTTACGTTCGGGTCGACCTCTTAAAAATATAATTTCATCTAATCAAATATCGTATCGATCAAACGTATTTACGTTCAGTTACGCGTTAGACGATGACCAGATCGTTAATAACGAATATACTTGTGTACATCGTTACTACGATAAAATCGAAGAAGAATTGGAATTGACGTAACTAAAGTGTAATACGCGTAGAAATCAAACTAAGGACGAAAAGAATGGCGAAAGATATACGAAATTGTAAAGAAAATACGACGTAACGCGAAACAACTACGCTACGTTTGAAAACCACTGGCACTGGCTGATTACCGCGGTAACCATCCCCCGAGCGCCAATTAATCTTAACTTTTACGGGGCAAACACTTTTCATTAAGCTCGGTCCTGCCTCCAACCGGAGTCGAGTTATCCCCTCCATGTTGCAACCTTAGCCACCCTTGCCTACTTTCCTCTTTTTTCCACCCCTACTCTTCTGGAGCACGGCAAGCTCCTCTTCGCACTCGTCCTCTACCGAGCATGCCGAGGAACTGCGAGGTACGGCGAAGAACGGCAAGGAAAATGGTTCCCCAGACAAGCGTTTAATCTGGCTCTAATTAGCAACTTACCCTCCGCCCACGTCTCGACGTTTCACTCGCGCTATCTTTCTCCTACTCCTTCCTTTTACTCGATACTCCTCGTACTCTGTTCCTCTCCTTCTTTACCCCTTCTTCCGCCATACCTTTATTCACTCTATTCCCTTCTCTATGTGTAGGACAGTTCCTTCGTGGTTTATCCAGTTGTTGCCAAGCTTTTAGCCAGGCCAAAAATACGGAACGCTTTCCATGGTTGCTGAATGTAACCACCACTCCACCGACAGATATACCGACTATTTAATTACTCGTTCGAAATAAAAACATTACTGCGGATCAAATTTTCGAGGTATCTCGTACAATGCACGATTCCTTATTTCGCCCTTATGTAGGCAACCGATCAACGTACTATGGTTATGTAACAAGTATTTAAACGAGTTTGAAATTTACCGTCGAACACTGAGAACCTTTACATTTTTCACGTAAAAATATCCGAAACGTGGAAACATGTGAAACACATTTTCACAAGGAAATACGAAAGTTGTTAAAAGAAGTATAGAAATGGATACTTAGGTACCCAATTATCCGCGTTGAGGTTATGTAATTTGTGAAATAAGAAAAAGGAATATAGTTCATTATCGACGTAGTTGTATCGGACCATTGACTAGATGCGTATGTACGTACATATACATATGTACAGCGAAGACTTGACCACGGTCGTAACACAGGTCTGGAAACACCAGTGGAACGGATAAGTCGGGATAAAGTCGGGAGCTGTTCTTTACAAATTGGTTACCATAGGATGCGGCGATCAAGTAATTAGGATTTCGCATTTAACGCCATCTTTTGGTGAAAGCATTAAAGGTGGAGAATATAAACTAAACATTGAGCTCACTCGATGATTAAACTAAAGTACTTTTCATAATTTTTTACCACTTATTTAAGGTAAGTATATATACGGTATTTCATTTATTACAAAAAATGTTATTTAAATAAATATCAATTAGGAACCAGTATTAAATATATATTATTGTTTCCAACAAAGAAATTTAACAAAATTATAACTTCCAAATCAATCTATGGACACACATATTTAATGCTTTTATATTTGACAAGTATATTGGAAAGCAAATTTGTTGTTAGCTTTTTTAAATTCGTTAGAAATTTATGTAACTGTTAACGCTATCCATAATATGTCGAATACGCGAAAAAGATAGAGACAACCAAGTTCGAGTTATTTTCATACGATGGCGTTACACGGTGAATCCTAACTTCTCGATTGAAGCGCTTTATCGACTGTTCACTGAAAGGTACGAGTATGGAACTTAGCATACGAGATTTCGCGTCACGTTTTGAAATACCGACTTCGGAAAGAATAGGAATGTTTCTTACCCCCTCCCCCCTGCGATTTGCTAAGGCTAATATAGGAATTGTATGCGTATCATTTATAAGTTATAAAGACCTAACGTGTGATATAAATCTGTGTCCCACGGTCCGGAGGCTACGTCGCTCTCGTTACTATTTTCATGTTCATTTAGCATGTTCTGCAATACCGACCATTCAAAAGTTTCATTGCGCCATCTACGATGTACAACATGGCGCGAATGTAATTAATTCGAACACGTTTATTCAAACAAAACTTTACTCAGTGCTCGATTAAATGAACTTCTCGTGACTGAATTTATTTATCTGAACATGAACCGCTATTATACGAACAAGAAATCATACGTAGCAAGGAAAAGTTGCCTGATGCATGCTTATCTTTAGTTTTCTAAGAATTTACTAGGTCTAATAATCTGGATAAAACGTAACAATTTCTTTCAACGACACAGAGATTGTATTCCAATTGTTCGTAAAATAGTTAAGCAGTTTATAGCAATATGAATCATTGCTATTAATATCGATTCACGAATGTAAAAATTAAACTGTACGGCATTGAATATTACGATGAATTATATTACATTGAATATTATAATACCGTAACTATACAACATATAAATTATATTGTAATCGATCGATCGTTATAAACTGATATCTTCCCGTATAGCCTTTGCATGTGTTGTTATCTCATCACATTTGTCGAGCTACATCTCTCAATTTAATTTACGCATCTTCTGTGTCCTTATAAATTACAAAACCTAACTCATAACTTTGTCGATCCAAGGTACGAATTTCTGGATATTCGTATATACACCTGGCAGATGTTCCCGACCGCATCCTATACCCCATGATACGAGACCGATTAATACGTGTCTTCCTTCGACGGACATGGTTAAAGGA
Organism: Bombus waltoni; assembly: GCA_014737395.1. NCBI lineage: Eukaryota > Metazoa > Arthropoda > Insecta > Hymenoptera > Apidae > Bombus > Bombus waltoni. The sequence continues at coordinate 2,353,393 of JACXII010000050.1, forward strand.
CCACCCGAGTCCCCCTGTAATCGTATTTGTTTTTATATCATTCAATAAATTAGGTAGAACGAGATGTAATAGACACTGTTGGCCTATTAAATATTTCACCGACTTGATGCAAATTCTGTATAAACCAAATTAATTTACCTGACAGGAATCTCGTCCACCTTCCTTATATCCGGCGCATAAGAAGACATCGTGAATGGTTTCGCGTCTTCCAGCCGCTCTAAACCAACGCTGACATCTTTCATTTGGGATTACCTGAAAGGCGTTACTCTGTTTGTGATTTAACTCTACTATTCGAATTTTAAAAAGATCTCTGGCGTCTGCGTGTTTAAGGTAGGAAATTATGCGTACAAGAAATTTGTTAGAAATGAGAATACTTAGAAAAAGATTGGCTCTAGATCATGATCTAAAGAACGCAATAGGATTGAAATAAAATTGCGTCCACGTATCATACGTGTGCTGGTGCACGTACTTCGACATCGACCTCTTGAAGAACCGACGGCGCCGAACTTTGCCCGTGTCTAGTTCTACCCCAACCGGCAACTGTCGCTGTGCGTCCAGAAATTTTGAGATTCTTGGCTGGTAAACAGACAGGAACGATATGTTGTTTGAACGCCACTGTTCTCGAAAGTTTCACCAATGCCACGTCGTTTCGGAAATCGGTTGGCGAGTATTGCGGATGAACCTGCGATACAATTTGCGGTAATAAAATCTCTACGGCTGTTTCACGGCGCTATTCGTATACAAAGATAGCTCATCGCCTACCTCTTTCCTTTCCACGTTGAATTCTTCGTGTAACAATCGTTCGGACGCGTCCCTAACGTCCCATTCGCCAAGACGAACTTTCAGGTTACTATTCGGTGTTCTGTGCGAAAGAGAAACATTAATAATTACTATTCAAGTTGGTAATGACGAATTGTAAAATGTTCTATAGTTATTGTATTTCTGCATACTAACGTTGCGACACAGTGAGCCGCGGTAACGACCCATCGGTTGTTCAATAAGGCACCGCCGCATGACAACTTTTTTGTTAAGAATCCAGATTTGATAATGGCAGCCTAAATTTCGAGGGAAATACGTAAAACGATCGACTCTCTCGACTCTTTCAGATTTTACGATAAATTTACCTGCCATGGATGACTACCGAAACTGGAACTGTGCCCACCCACGATTCTATTACTTCTCGTGTAAAGTTCGCCGCAACCTGCAAAAGTAATGCAAAACAAAATCTGTATCATATACAAGGAAGAAGCTTTGCTTTGGTTTAAAGCAATCGAATAATGCGGTATCCGATATCGATATCGAATACATACTCGATGTCACGATCGTGTTAACACATTTTTTCAAATTGAACTTTTTCTAGATTTCAATTTCTTTCTGTGAACAGCACGTGCTCACATTTTTCTACATTTTTCCCATTTTTCTGTCGTTTTTCATTTGCTTACTATCTATCCTTCACCTGGTTTATCGTCGATATCTAATTGTCGTTGTCGTGTATGATAGCGATAAAGCCACATGTATACAAACGTGCAAAGCGATAAGTGACAGAGAAAGATATTAAGCGAGGAAAAGTGCTTCCTTCTGTTCTGGTATTCGTTTATTCGAGTCGATGATTATCGCCGGAGAAATACAATAAATATTCTTTGATCCACTAATATTCCGTTATAATTATTCTTTGACCCACTAATATCGCATTATAAATATTCTTCGATCAATTAAGTCGTCGACTTACAAATTTCGAAGAATAACGCGGACCTTCTGAAAGATAATTTGGGTGGCAACAAGACACAATATTTCCAATCTTTATCAAGAAAAATGAAAAATTACTCGATAAATTGCTATAATATTAATAGTTCACACACGATAGTACCTGTATTCTCCATAACATCGCTAATAACTTTGTAAATAATTCCAATTTAAAAAAAAAAAAACAAATAAGTAATACAAAATATTTGACCGATTATTTTACGTGACGATCAGAAGTAGGAGAGTACGATATTGGTGCAAAACTTTTGATTGGTGCGACTTCATGCGGATTACCACGATATTTGGAATAATCCACGGAGTTTGAGACGTCCTCGTTTGGTGTGTGAATTCCCGAAACATCGGGATAAGCGACGTCATATTCATCCTGAGGATAATCAAGCTGGAGCGGATGATAAACCGATGGACGATTTGTATGCACAGGCCGATCGTAATTCCATGTCTGTGAAGACTCATAAATGGTTGTTGGTTTGTTTGCGATGTCTGCGTACAGGTAGCTCGTCCCGTGCTCGTTCTGACCGCTATACGTCGGTTTGCTCGGCCTTGCCGCGTTGTTGTAGATTTGCACATCATCGTCCACATAGGGATGTTGATTTCCCAAGTTTAACGAAAGTGCTATGTTTAAACAACCTTCATTTTACCTTCTCTACCTTATTAATCGCAATTTCCATTTAATTGTACTTATCACCGGGTCCATTCAACATATCGCTGAGCAAACCTTGTTTTCATACGTATCAGAAACAGAATCAGAGTTACTGGTGCCCCACCATTATCAGTATCGTTACGTTGCATTGTTTCCTTTTTCCTCGACATTAAACGACATAGAGAATTAACTTTATCGCAAAGATCTTTTACAATTTGCATCGTACGTGATACAATCGAGGCTTAACGAGTAAATAAACTTTCAACAACGAAATGTTTCGAACTGGATATCAAGGAGAAAAGGACTCGATAAAAATTGTACAGATCTTGTGACAACTCACTAGCATTTTGCAGTAGCCCGATTGTTGGCCGTGGTACTTTGTCGGGGATGTCATCGTCGTCGACGCAACAGCTCCATATCAATCCTCCGGAACAGAGATCCACCGGACGACCACCTCCGAGAACGCAACTAATACTAAGGCCACAATCGAACGTTGTTCCTTTGTAGGTACACGTTTGCGGTATCACTAAAACAGAACAGTTATCAACAATCATTCACTATTTCTTCGCACTTGAAAGTAATAAAACTGCACCGCGCAAAGTAAACCATGTACAAGGGGAAAATACCCCGAATTTCATCCCCTTAACGTTACAGTGGCTCGCAAAAATATTCGAACACCTTTTATTATATTACATCATGCGTGTTATACGAAACATTTTGAAATTTCACGAGGGTTGTAATCAGACACGACTATCGTTATTATATCGGGCAATTTTGAAACTGATCTAAGAAAAATGTTCAAGCAATAGAACAGTTTACACGGTAATCGTTCAATGGTTTTATGCTAATCACTCGCATTCGATCTTTTAGAGATTATTATATTATATTTCTTTATGGGTAGTGTCTTGTCGTGTCTTGTATCTAACATTGTTGTTCGAGTGGTATACGGCATCGCATTGCTTTTCTTTCGCTCTGTTTGTTGAGATAAACACATGGCTGCTTTCGTTTCGAATAACGATTTCATAAGTGAAATCGCGAATTCAACTCATAGCGACGAGATCGAGCAGGAAAGTCGGACGACCAGCGGCTCGATTATTTCGAATTATCGTAACAGTATTGTATCAAATCAACGAACGTCTTTGAGCATTTAATCAATCATTACCGATCGCAAATTGTCCATCGTCTGTCGTTATACATATTTTGTCTGTTGTACACCGCATTTCTTGTCTCTTTTCCGTTTCGATTTACTCTACAAAGAAGGATATTCGATCTTTATAATATATATTTTCTCAAATTGTAGACTTTATATTTTAACAAGTCAATCACGATTATATTCCTTTATCTCGACTTTTATTGTACGAAACCTACTTCTACCCAACATGTCCATTAAGCCATTCTGCAGATCGTTATTATGACCTCGATGATCTCCGGTATAGTTTCGTTTTTTCCTCAGAGCCTCGACAAGGAGGGTGCCTTGCTGTTGACTGGTTAATTTACGTCTTCTTCCTTGCCTGTAACTTGTCGATGTTAGCTGTTCGAATTCTTCGCCGTTCATCTTTTTCTTCAATCGATCAAGAAAACCTGTAAAATCATTTTCTTCACTGGTATCGTTCGAGTATCCGTTATCGATGATACGTTCATTCGTTAGCTGTCGTTGTTGAACGTTGACATTATCCAGTGTCGAAATATAACTTTCACTGTCGCTGTCGCTATCATCAACTGTACGTATATCGTGTCTCCCTGCTATTTGTCTCTTCCAATCGCCATTTCCAACGGTGTCAGCCTCCGACGAGTCTTTTCTATTGGAATAATCCAACCTACCTTCCGATAGACCTTTATTTCTAACGAACACTCTGCGAACAATAGCGTTTCTAGGCTTGTCAAAATGATCGTAATCTCCGTCGTTCCACGAGTTTTCTGTTCTCGGATCGAAACATGTTTTCACGTTAATTTCACGTACAGGGCTATCAAATTTCTGGCCCCCAACTACCGTCAAACTATTGTCCAGTTTATTCGTTTCCCTGGGGCTTCTTTTATCAGACAGTTGCTTCTTAATCCATAAATCGAGAGGATCTTGTTCCACGAACTGTCCGCTGGATAGCAACGTAAATTTCTCTGTTCTTTCATTTTTCTTGGATTTCTGCAATTTCGAAAACCAATTGTGTAAATGTGACAAAGACGGTGTAGCGGAAGAGACCAAAGGACGATCGTAAGTCACTGCATCGTAGTTACCGTACTTGAGTGCAGTAGCGGTTACTATTAGGAACACGTGTACAGTCGCAGTGACACTCATGATCTGATATGTTTCTAATTTATTTCGTAAATAAATTAGAACTCGTATTAACGGGTCGTCGCAATTCGTACCATAGTTGCGCGTAATTTACTTATTCCCGATAAAACTCTCGACTTCATCGAGAATCGAATTCCTTTGTTAACGTTGAAGAGCGCGCAGGTTGCCAATGATCCATGGAAGTTATCCGACAGCGTCGTGCCTTCGACATTTTACCTTCGTTCCATCGATTTAATTGAACCTTATATACGTCAGCTGATAAATTTCAGTAACTGACGATGATTTTCTGTGCACGGTAATCACGTTTCGGATCTGTCCTTTCTTTTTAAATGACTCGATAAACGACAATCGTCGATTAACCAACAACGTTCACCTATTGTACATGTAATTTTGATCACCGTTTACGCTCATGCCATAAATATCGTTTCCGTTGCGACACTTAAAAAAAATTAATTCTTGCTTAGCCTATTGCGAATTGACGCGTTCCACCGACTAACGAGACTCTACCGGCATCTAAAGAAGCGTTCCCGGCTTTCACCAACGTCAGCTTTCTCATTGCTACGATAGCGTGTCTTCCCTGACATTGGTTCCCCACTTGTCCTCTTCTTCACTCTCTTTTGCTTTCTTCCCCCTACCTTGTTGTCCTCGCGTCCTTTCTTTCCGTTGTTCTTCGCCTCTCTTCCTTTCTTTTCCCACGTATAATATACATATTTGCATGTTACATACGCACAGTAGCGACAGTAGCTCACGAAACAATTCGATCACTTATAGAAACGTATTACGTTTAATAAACCTTAAGGCTAATTACTAAGGCTATTTAATATACCTTAACCCTTGTAGGCTATCATGGGTGAAAGTTCACTGCGAAACGTCGGTAAAATTAAAGAAGCTGATTCACAAATGATTTATTATTACGCAATGTAGACGAAGAGCAGAAGAATTATCGTTTCCAATAAATAATTAACTATATGACATTGCGACGATATTATTACAGGGCGATAATATCGAAACAAAATTCGCATCGAGTGAAATTTCATTCGTGATATCTTCTAAGAGTTAATGCTGGTTATTAGACTGCCTAACTGTAGTTCTGAGACGAAACGTTCAAGTCTCTCTATTACGTCTATTAACGATTCGAATCGTTTAATTTTTGGGTCGCGGTGTAGATTCACATAAAACTTACGTCCGAGTTCGTCGAAAAATCGTGTCTGTCCTTCTGTATCGATTACATTTTCCATCGCAGTTTCCTTCTTTGTATCTAGATCTAGAATCGAAATGCGTAATTTGTATTATATATTCATGTTATATTATATTAGCACAAACGTTATGTATAAAGAAACATGACCGACGTTCTGCCAAAATCTTTTCATCGATGTGAATTTATATTTTCGTGAAAATTAACGGCAACGATACGAACAGACTGTACGTAAAAATATACTATTCGCTTGCTTTTATTAACTCAGACTCACCGAAATTCTCTAAATACCGGTCATTTTTCCTGATATCGGCTTGACAATAGAATCCAACAAGGAGCCGTGTGAATAGTAAACTTGCAAGCCAATTCATTTCTCTTTTCTCCCGGCGATCTAAAACAAGATCGATCGACAAAGATTTGACTCGTTGCCGACTCGTTGTAGCTCCTCTAGTCGTTCACCAATGCGAAGGAACACCCTAAATCTTTACGCTTTACGAATCGAAAATTCGCAGTTTCCGTGCAGCGTCTTTTCCTTCGAAACAGTTTTATTGGCCGATCTTTTTCAAACGTTAACTCGCCGATATTAGCGATCGATACTTGCATAGCTCCTGTGATTTATTCGAACAGAATGGCAATAAAAAAGTTCAATCGATGATCTAGCATCCTTGCTAGAACCTCTCTCTATCTATTTATCTATCTATCTATTTATGTTTAAATATATTCCGCTCGAATCAGGTTCAGAAGGATACTACTAATTCTGAAGAATACCGTTGATCGATCGCATTTCTATTTTTATCCTTTATCAATGGTAATTACGACTCGAACAAACTCACGACTCGTCTAAATATATAGTCGTAATCGTACGATGAAATATAATCCTACCCCTAAACGGGGGTCTCTATCATTTTTCATAAAGTACACATTAATGAGAAAATTTGTCTCGATGGAAACGCCTGAAAAGTTCTGCAAATGTTTCATTTCATTTCTGAACGTTGTGTGTCTTTTTCCTGGGTACCGTTCGTGTACCGTAAGAATACGCGAAGCGTGGCGAAGGCATTCACACGTAGTGTGGTCCGGTAGAAAAGTGGGTCGTGGAACCAGGTCACCGAAACAAGTGGCACGTCGTCTCTTCGTGTGGTTGTTGCTTCGTAACACGTTCTCAGTACCCTACGACGTCCCGTGAACGTGCGGTACACGCGTGAAACCGTAGCATTACAACCGTTTTGTTATTAGTGAAAGTTAGACTCGGTAACTTTCGACTTTGACAATGCCGATTTGACTCGCACGTATGAATCGGCTCGTCGAAATACTCTTGGTAGGACAATTCCCATCTTTGTAAGCCTGCTACGCGTTCTCTTCTCTTCCTCTTGCCACGTGACGTTCAAAAGGGGCTGCTTAACGATAAACACGAGCATTCGTCAGACCGTTTCTTTTCACACCGTGTGCTGAGACCGGCGAACATCGTCTCGATCACGAGTTCCATTGAAAATTCCACGCGGACCATCGCATTTATGACATCCAACGATACATTTGCCTCCGATCATTAATTATTTAATCATAAATTATTAATCGATCGATTGGTCCTTTATCCAAGTGCATACACATCCACGCACGCACACAGGCATACACACACGCCAATTCACGACTGACGATGACGGAACCGAACGAAAGATACCGATCCTTAGAACGATAAGAGGAACAGGTGTTTAATTTCAATTACATTTCCATCACGATCAGAATTCACTTTGACGTCTTTCCTTCGCCGATTACCCGATGACACTGCGAAGAAAGGAGCAGATCCTCGGCATAAGGTTGACTACTGATGAGGAACGGAAATACAGCATCCAAAGACCACTCTCTCTCTCTCCTGATAGTTCCTTTCATACGGCTCTTCTCACTACCCCTCCACCTTTCTTTCTTCCCTTTCCAAATCGTTATCTTCCTCATTCGGATGCACCGGACGATTCCTTCGCTTACTTTCAACTTGCATCCTGTATTTATACAGACCCTGGCTATCGAATTAGGACCACATGCAGAAATTCCACTCTTCGAACTGCTATATGTTATATACATAGAGGTGTATCAAAATGGCAGATTTTATTCTTAATTGTAAATAGCGATTGTTTAATTTATTTAACTTCTTGTTATTGTGAATTCATATTGAAGAATATCCTCGTATTTCATGGTCTCGGACAATTTACTCGATTCGAATGTTATTGAAAGTGTCTGAAGCTTAATCAAAGACACCTGTGTACTCACCGTCGATCACTATGGTAAATCTGTACTAAACCCGTAAAAGTGCAAATTTCCCTAAAGTCAGATTCAATTAGTTTTTATGCGTAACATTTTTAGTACCAAAGACGAAATTACCTACTAATGTTAAACCATTCTTTGATTAGTTGTTAGAAACTAGCTTTGCTAGAAATCATATAAAAAATTATAGTGAAAGTGGAAGAGTGAGAGTATTGTCAAGAATGATTTCGAATGTAGGAGAAAGTGCCAAAAATAATGGTTTTTAAAAACTGCTCTGATTTCGGCCCCTCTCTTTCTCGTAAACAGCTAAATTAACGGCATTCTAACTTTTCTAAATCCTTTCCTATTGCTCGTTCTTCCTTGTCGTCCTACCTTTGACTATCAGCCGCACATAGTTTTCTAATTGTAAATTGGTCTCTTGGAAGAAGGCCATCAGACTTCTAAGCATTCTTTCCTTGAGGGTTCCAGTTAATCATCCTCTGACATTATTTCTCTCTCTCTCTCTCCCTCTCTCTCTCTCTCTCTCTCTCTCTCTCTACATTTTCCTGAGTCTTCTTTTCCAGACCGATCCTTTCTTTATACATAGAATTGTGGCATTTCCATAATACGTGATTATAATCAGATTTTTTTATATTACTCTTTTATTTGTGATATTGTCTCCAAACGGAATCTACAATAGATTATATTTTTAATTAAATAATCTTGTTCTGTACTGAATCGGTAAAGTCGCATGTGACACGAACATTAACACGATCAATATCAATGATCATCGATCCTCAAATTCCTCCAACAATCAAAAGTGGGATACGAAAAAGTATTACATGTTACCGACTTGTCTGTTGTATTTGATTTCTTCTGGCGGTTGCCATATCGATATTAAAATTATCCATATTCGATTAATCGATTAATTTATATAAATTGCTCGATCTATCGATCTCTAAATTCGAGATATGTTGATCGAATATTATTCTTCGTTTATCGATATCTGCCGACACTCATTTCGATTATTCTCTCTAAATTCCTTCTTTGAATAAAGCTTATTTATAAAACAACAAATTGTGAAAAATTAATCTGTCAAAGTAAAATTATAAGTTAAATAATTAAATATAAGTGGCAATATCATTCGTGACAAGATTTTAACGATACAAACGATACCTATCGAAATTTTCGAGTCAGGCTGAGTCATTTTGTGAACTTTATCGTATTAAGATGTTGGTGAAATAGGAAAAAACATCATTGCGATATGAACGATAAACTCGTAACAATTAATTGAGAAATTTTGCTAAAGGATATGGATGTTCTCTATCATTACTTAACATGGATCGAAAGCATCGAGAAATATTAGACTCGTGTTACGAGGATATTGTACCTAGAATAAATATAATCAACTTATGGCCAAAACTGTTTGAAAATAAAGTTTTTAATAGAGATGACGTGAATATTTCGCGTTGGATAGTGAGAAACTTTTTATAATTTCCTGAATATTTTATGACTGTAAATTATATAAAGTGACTTGTATATTTTGTAATATTTTATATAGAAAGACATCACAAATGAAGCAACAGTACATGAAATATATTTGACGATAAAAACACGAGGACCACTTGCGTTTGTTCGTTTTCTTACAAGCTTAAGACAAAGTAATCATGAGGATTTAGCAGATATTTTGGAAGGAACAAAAACTCCGTTACCTATCACTGGTACGCAAAGAAGTGGCAATCATAATGAATGCATGAAAGAAAACAATGTAGAGGAAACTACTTTCATTCCGACTGCAGAAGGGTAAAGTTTAAAATCCTACTAATTAGCTTTAATTTATTTTGTACGTATATCTTATTCTGCATTTACTGTATCTATTGTATTTCCATTTTGAAAAAGATCACAAGGTGACTTTTTTCGTAATATACAAGTATTAGAGAAACCACTACAAATTTTAGTACGAAAAGCTACAAAATTCTTAGATGGACCTGAATATGAAAATGTTCAAACATATCCGATGCGTAGCAAACCTCGTGGAATGGTTTTAATAATAACAAATATTGATTACAAACAACCAGATAAAGAACCTAGAAATTCGGCTGTATATGATGAATCAAACTTGAAACAACTTTTTGAACAAATGGGTTTTCAAGTTCTTTCCTATTGCAATCTAACAGCACAGGTAAATATGGATACATTTACTTACTAAAAAACAAATGAAAAATTTATATCACATAGGCTATTTCTTTTCAAGGAAATATTAGACAAAATTAAAGAATTTTCTCAATGTAAAGAGTTACGTAAAGTTGATTCTTGCTTTGTTATAATAAGTAGTCATGGCAATATCAATACACAGTATGAAGTTACAGAAATAGAAGGTGTAGAAGAGCATATGCAAAATGAAGTGCAACATCAAAAAGCTGTTTTATGTGTTGATATTTTGAGTTATTTCACTGCAGAAGCTTGTCCCCACCTTGCAGGGAAACCAAAGATTTTCATTTTTCAATTATGTAGGTAAGTGCTAAAGCCACTATAAAAATATCATAGCTACATATACTGATAATATTCTATTATTATACAATGATCTTTTAGAGGAAATAAAAAACAAAAGTCAGTAAAAGAACCTAGACATACAACAGATACATCAAACTTTCAACATTCCTCTGATGAAACTACTCTTAAAAGAAATGGTAGGGATACACTCAGATGTTATGAAGATATGTTAGTTGCATATGCTACCCTTCCAGGGTATGTTGCCTTCCGAGACAAAATAACTGGTAGTTGGTTCATACAAATTTTGTGTGAAGTATTTATGAAATATGCTCATAAAGCTCATCTTCAGGATTTACTAAACATGGTAAATAAATCTTATGAAAGTATATTAATGCCATTTTATACATTAGTTACAATTACTTAATGCTTCACAGGTTGATGAGAGATTAAAAATACAAAGAACTAATGGAGGAGAATGTCAGACATTAACAATAACATTGATTGGATTCAATAAACATTGTTATCTTAATCCTGGTCTTTTTGAACAAATATGATCTTGGAAACTTGCCATTGAACAGAATGTGTAATCTATATATATATATATATATATAATATATATATATATATATAGAGATTAATATTTTTTGGACAAATTTTATATATTAAATGTATCCATATATAAATTTTATGTATTTGAATGTAAATTAATATTTTAAATTGGGCAAAAGTTATATATTGGATGTATTTGAATTGTATTACATTTTTATTATATTTTACAAAATATACCAAGAAATGTGTAAACTTTTACGTTTTTCTCTTCCTTTTTTGCATATAATCTATCTACATCGCACAAAATTTTTTTGAAATGATAAAGTGCTATAGTCGTTGATAGAGTAATAATATACGTGACAAAGAAAATAATAATGATACGAATGAAGCGTTTGTAAAAGGAAGAACAATACATTTCATATTAAAAGGAGCAATGATAACGATGACGAAAACAGACTGACATCCAACTGTGTTTCTGTACAATAATAAGATTTCAATATTTATCACGTCATTTATAACGGCATATGCCGAAATTTACTCTAAATATAGTATAGCACGAATAACGATATCTAGTTTTAAAGAAATATTTATATACTTATGTCATTTGATACTGTGATAAAAAAAGAAGAAAATAATTTTAAGCAATATAATTTATGATTAAAACTCTTAACATTAGAACATTTGTGTCATGTTTTCGTATCGTATAATATCACGGTTGAGAAAGAAAGAGGTGTTTTGAAGTTAATACCATATACCAAAAACATATGTCATATCTCGATTTATGTTCTAACGATATTACAGTTGTAAATTACAAATTACATGCTTAACTATATTCTAAATTCAAATAGGTGAAAAGATAAACGTTTCAATACTCTCGGATCTGTTTTCGATAAGTACGTCACACCGTGCAATTAAATAGCAGAATTTATAAAAATTAAAAAGATATGATAATGAGAAAAATCCACGTTATGAGAGCAAAGAAAATAGAAAAACAAAATTTCTGAGAAATTTTGTAATAATTATGTATTCTGTAATAAATGAAATGTTAAATAATTAATAAGTAGATTAAGTTTGTAATAATTATTTGTAAAATTCAAAATTACATTTGCAATCAACTGTAGTTGAATTTATTTCCGTAAACGATGCTGAATATATCTTTTTTATATGTATTTATTTATTGTTTCGGATATGGCTCAAGTGAATGTCAATGAGTCAACGTCAAGGCGATTTAATATATATATATATATATATATATATATGTATGTATAAATATATATATATATATATATATATATATATATATATATATAAAAAAGGAAAATTCAAATTTTCTATCGAAAAGTCGAGAATGACACTCTCCGTCTCGCAGCTTTTTTCCCATACAATCCTGTACACCATACGATAGAAATAGCATATGAGGCTAATATTTAATACAAAGATTGCGCGTTGGAAGAACGTGGCTTTTTGATCTTCTCCAAATTCTTGATTACCAAATCGTGCAGAGAACAATAACGATTACGGACTTCGCACATAACTAGCCATAAGCTTACATATTCTTTTTCATCTAATTCTTGAACTGCTCTTCTATAATCGCTAATGTGTGGATATTTTGCGACTTTACTAACAATCTTTCCTCTAGAGATAAAATACCTAAAAAAAATATCATTATATAACTATAATTTATCCCTTATGAGAAGGAATCTTTTAATATCATTACTATTCACATTACCTAGATATCTGATCGAAAAATGCAGCAGCCTCACTCTCCACTGATTGTATTTCTGCAAGTGTATCTTCTTGAATTGACACACCAAAGTTATTTCCATCTTCGATTTTTGGAATCAAAAATGAAATCCACATTTTCAACTGGAAATTCAAAAATTAAAATAGCTGATAAGGATATTGAAGTTTATACAATCTATATGTACTACTTATATACTTTATAGAATATATACCAAATTAGAATCTTCTAATAGTTGTCGAATATAAGGCTTGACTATATGAATAAGATCACATAGAGGCTTGTTACAAGGTACAGGTCCATTTGGTAACACCATCACTTTGGTTCCACTGGTATCATCTATGCTATTGTCTATCTTTCGTTTCTTTGTAGTAGATTCATTTTCGGAATGATTAAGAATAATAGGATCTGGAATGGGCACATTTAAGTCTTGATGAACATTTGACAATTTCCTATTGCGGAAACCAGGGGTCTCTAATAATTCATTCAATTTAACAATCTTCTCTGGAAATCCTTTCAGCAATAGTTGTTCAGCCTAAATAAAGTTTATGCATATATGATGTACTTTGCAACAAACTGATTATACAGATTAAAGAATAATAAGATTCAATTAATTACCTTTGTTTTTAAAGAATCTTTGTATTCCTGAACCTGCAAAATAAATTTGAAAGGTAAATGCATTAAATAGGATGTTTATATCTAATTGAAAATTGATACTTTGCTTTAATTACATTTACAAATACATACATGTCTCAAATACAAGCAAAATGAGATTATATGTAATAGCAGTTATAAGTAATACATTTATTTCATAGTAATGAGTTATGTCAAATAAATGTTTATAAATTATCCTTAAAATTACAATCAAACAAATATTAAATGTTAATGACCAAAACGATGAAAGAATGTAAAAAAAAAGTGTAAGAAAATCGAGAAATGAACTGTATTGTCGATATAACAATACACGTATAGTTTTGCGTAAGTATTGAGATAAGATGACTGACCAAGGCCAATTACTAGAAATGTAAATAAATTAAAGAATTGATGTGTATAAGTAATAGTAGAATTATGTTAAGATTCTTGAAAATATTGATGATGAAACGGCAAATATTATTTGGAACATAGCGATGCCGGTGAGTTAAACGCTACCATTAACCTAAACATTCTTACTTGCAATGTATTAAACGTGTAATACAAACTACTTAATTTCATATCTTTCTGTTTTGCAGCTTCAATTATAATATAAAATATTTTACCTTCTGTGCTGTAGTATCCGCCATTATACACTCCATGAAAAAAAAAAGTTTATAAAATATAACCACACTATCCCTTTGTTGTAACGTACAACTTCAAACAGGAAGTTGCGGTGAGTATTCTTACTACGCCATCAAATCAGAATCTGTAACATTAATGCAGTTATATTAGTCTTCTCGGGATTTAAATTTCTCTTTATTCGTACAGAGTTATTTTTTCTTCGTCAAAATCAAGACACCACAGAACTGATTGAGAGAATTATGATCATAGCATGTGCTAAGATGCACGATGATGCACAATATGTCAATCTTTATTCTTTTACTTTCTACATTTTATTTCGTATTTTATAGAAATTGTTTTTACTATAATCTATACAATTTAAATTCGCTTCTTTAATAGAAATAAAGAATTAAGGAAATATGTTGTGATAAATTATAATTGTATTCGTTATAATTGATGTGAGTAGAATACTAATCATACAAAATGATATTTTGATTTCAATTGACTGTCAGAAATTAAGTCAATACTCATATAATAATCTATGAAAATGTCAAATAAGTAGGAGCCAGAAGTAGGAGAGAGATAAAAGGATAATACTTCATTAAATTGAATGTCATGGATATATTTAAAAAAACTGTAATTTTTTTTAAATAAACAGCATACAATTTTGCGAATATTGACCGTATTTTTTAATATTTTGAATCAGATAAGTAAATCGGTAAAATATATCGTTTCATTGTATTACCATTGTATTTCGTATTTTGTACATCAATATCCATCTTTTGAAATCAGCAAATTAAATCTGCTATACATGATAGTATAACACATGTTTGTATAAACGCTGTTTAGAAATATATATTAAATAAGGCTAAGTGAGTTTCTTTGCTTTTTGGTAAAGTGTATCAACGACTTTCCCCATACTGTGTATAGTATCTAATGCAATCTCGTAAGTCTTATCGCGTGGAGTATCTTCAAAAACAATTAAAACACCTTCACCCTGATCAAGAACACCCCTTAGTTTTTTATCCAATATCATTTGTGAAAGCTTCTTCTCCACTTGAGTAAGTGGCAGTGATATAGAGGTTGCGATATGACTGACCTAAATAAAAGAACGAAATTACAAACGATGAATATTTATATTTAAATAATCAATCGATTTAAAGTAAATGATCGTACCTGTACGCGGGAATAAGGTTCGACTAAACGACATAAGTTTTGTTCAAGCATCGCATCATAGAGAGAGCCGAGATGAGCACGCACAATTACGTCATCCTCAAGTTCTTGGCGATATTTTTTCACAGCTGTCTGAAAATCTGCTAATGAACGTCGGTGGCTCGCTTCGGCAACTGCCCGCATAGCGTCTAAATCCCTTCCTGCATATTTAACAGCTAATTTTCCTGACATAATTGATTGAACATCTTCAGGTGTACGTAACATAATTTTTGAAAGTAACATATATTTCAAAGCTGTTAAGGCCTTCGGGCTTTCTACGCTATCATATCTAAAGAACATTAGTAAAGCAATTGAAATATAGAAATATAAACATAACAATTATTCTGAAGTACAATATATTTATTTAAGGGAACGACCTACCCTTCAAATGCTTCATAAAAATAGGAATATGCAGTTTTAAAATCTCTTTCGTCCGCAGCATGTAAAATCCCCGATTGTAAATCTAAAGCAGCTTGCATTTTAGGTGGACAATAAATTGCATTAGCAGTTGTCCTAGCACTGGTAAGAGCTGCCCTTGCTTTTGCTAGATTACTCAGTGCATGATAGGTTTTGCTTTCCAATAATTGTACCTCAACCAAGAGTTGTTTATCATCCAGTTTTTTAAGTTCTTTGAGTAAAGCAGATCCTAACTGTAATGCTTCGCTGTACATACCAGTATCGAAATATAATGCTATTAAACGTGCTTCTAATGACTGCCTTAAAAATGTCCTACGTTCTTCTTTTGCCCATTCTATACATTCTTTGCATAGTTGAACCTGTTGAAAAAAAGAAGCATTGTACTAAACTGTCTATGAAAATACAATCAAAATTATTTGTAAAGATACCTCAATGCCGATACCAGCTTCCAGATCCAAGAAAAAGTCTACTAAGGATCGTACAAGCTTGGCAGCTTTCGCTTTGCTAATCAAACTAAGAAACGGTCTGGTGGCTTTAATCAACTCTGCCAACTCTTTTGCCTTGCCTTCTTTTTTGTAAAGTTCACCAAGGTGTAAAATACCTTGCTCCTTCACTCGAATGTTATCTTCGTCATCCTCCGTCACACCGATACTTGGGTCGGAGACGATTTCACTTAAAAGTGAAATACCCTCGCTACGATTAGTCATTGAAACTGCTTGTGCACGTTCGAACAGCATTGCACCGGCCATCTCAAAATTTTCACCGCTTTATAAGGATGAAAACGGGATCAGATAACCTTTATTCTAAATGATGAATATTATTCTTCGGATAGTTGATCAAATTCGTGAAATAATTCCTACGTATTACAAGAAATCAAAGTTAATTTTCTTCAATACGTTGAATACCGCATGCGCTTGTACGCACAACTACACAAATTTTATAAACGTCTTCTGTTTGTCACTCTATTCGCAATCCGTTTCAACCTCAGAACTACAAAACACATGTCACGCTACTACGTAAATCAAATCAATCGCAGTAAGCTTGGAAACGTTTAGACTGATGCAGATTTTTCTAAATAGGTTATTGTTATTCGTTTTTAATAGATGTGATTACATTCCTATAATTAATTACGTAGTTGATTTTTCGTTGTATTTAGAACTTGTATATTTTTGTATTTTTCTTTCTTAAACAATTTTGCAAGAGGGATGGAAGGTATAAAGAAAGCGGAAAGAAAGAGATAGAGTAAAAAAAATGTACTACACGGAAGATTCCAGATCGAGATTGTATGTATATGTATGTTGTGTTAAGTGAAATGTAAAATAAGATTGTAGATATAAATATACGAGTGCTGAATGGATGTAAATCTAAGATTGTATAAACGTTTGGAGCTGTTTGAAGATAAAAGTATAACAATTATAAATAATTCCTTAAAATATTGGTTGGAAATTGGTATTGTTACAATTAATTTTAATAATATTATAATCATGTCGCAGAATTTGCTTTGAAAATGTCACAATTTACTATAACAAATGTTATTAATGAAACATCTTCCAAGTTAATGTATCATGATTGTAAGTTACAACTTATGTAAATACATTCCTTTAATTAGAAAAGAATAATATATTTTACAGATAATATATTTATATCTGAAATAGAATATATTTTACAGATAATAAAACAAGGTCTAATTTGGCATTTCAAATAGCCCTGTATGTGAATCTATGGCTTTTCCCAGTTTGGGTGTTGATTACTGTTGTAAACTTGGATGCAAAAGTAAATATCATCTGCACGATAAAGTTATAAAATCAACATCTAATGTATATTGACTTATATTTATATATATTAATTTTATTTATTATTTTTTCGCAGTACAATAATTTGACAAATGTTTATAAATTGCTAACTATAGCAACATTTCTAATACTTTCAATTTTCGAAAGTTTAAAGTTATATTTGGGATATCTTGGAAATCTTACTGGAAAGGTAATCATACTTTATTTGTAATAAACTTTTTTTATTTGATTTGTAGATTTTTGTCATGCAGGAAAGTTGATATTAGATTCCAGAATTAACTACTTGCTGGCTAATCTCGATATTAATACAACTTCCCCTAGAGACGTTCCTCCTTTTCGATCGTGGAATACTATCTCATTATAGTGAAACATTTATCAATTCTTTCATGGTCTGCCTCCTTCTTATTGAAATTATTACAGGTACGATTGCTTTAATGAATTTAGCAGATCATCGTGCTAAAGTGTTTTATTTAATGCATTTATACAATACATGTACATAGGATGGACGTTAAACTGTCCTAAAATAACTTTATAATTAAAGATTCATTTTTAAATTATATATAGAGTTTTGAGCAAATATTGGCTAAGTGTAGTTACTGTACAGTATACTAGTACATTATATTAAAATACTATAGCAAATTTTTCTTTTAGAAAAAAATTCCCAATTAATACAATACCTAATGAACACAATTCTCAGACTAATAAAATATCTTATCTCAGAGGTTATTAGTTTTATAAAATAACTGTATCGCTAATACGTTTTCTCGTAAACGCATTAAATAGATTTCCATGCTCTTTATAATGATACTGATCTCAGTAGTTTGTTCATTGGTAAATGTTTGTAAAAGTTGCGAACGTGTAGGAATCGTGAGCGAAAGAAGCTGTTAACAAAAAGTCGAAAATTATAGTAAATAATTGTATGTAAATAAATAGAGAAATTATAGAAAGTATTATTTAAAAAATTATTTAAAAACTCACATTTCGTCAAATTCAACGCGCGTGTTATACGAATGTTTTTATGCTTTGACATCAATTAATTAAAAATGTAATGAAATAGTATAATAAAAAATGTACATATGTATTTCGTACAATACAAGAAAAAAAGAATTTTTCGCATGTATGCAAATACGTCTTTAGTAAATATTGACTTACGTCAAAAAGTTGTTGCGCCATCCAACCGTGATATGGTTGTAGAGATTCTTTATAAGCCTTTTTTAAAAATGCTACTAAATCCTCTGTTGGTGTTGTCGCTTTAGAATCCTCGACAATTTGTTCGAAAAATAACAGAATCATATGCAAAGCTCTGTAATTTATAGATTAGAGTTTCGATTTAACTAATGAACAGAATAAGTGATAGAGAAGCGTTAATACACACGAATCGAATTAAGCAGGATCCAAGTAAGAAAGTGGAAAGAATAGAAAAGCATAAGAAACGCTACACGCACCTGGTCAACCACGTTAGAGCATCCGTAGCGATTAAATTAGTTTCAGTATTTTTTTCAATTAGAATCATATCTTGTAGAATCGCGTATTTTTCTTTGTCTTTTGCATGTCGGGTCGTGAGTTTCTAAAATTATTTTTAGGTAGGTATATGAGTATCCTTGTAAATGATCGCATTTTAAGGTATGTACTTACATTAATGTTGCCCTGGATATCATATTTAACCGGAGCAAACACTTTGCCAAATTTTTCTGAAACATTCGTGTTCGTCTTTATAGATATCGTTTTTGTGTAGGTTATGTGATATTGACTGTATACCAAGTGCATACCAATAATTCGCACAAGACCTCGAGCTGCATCCAAAAATTCAACAGTTCTTATTTTTTCCTCTGTGATATTTGGAAATAAAACTTCTATTTCATAAGTAAACACATCCTTGTCATCGTTTGCAATCGACGAAGGTGACAACATAATGCTGTATTAGGATAACGTAATTTCGGTTATAACTATAAGAAACGATATACATATAACGAAAGTGTTTGTTTTTAAAAGTTTTTAAGAAATGTTAATAATGTTCTTCTCTGCTTTGCAGTTTTTTCAATATATTACTGATCGGTTTATGATAAATAAATAATTAGTATCATAGCTGTTAGTTGTAATATATAAGCTGCAATAGCAATTTTATCTTATTTTGATTTTTAAAAGTTTCAATATATAATCGACAATTAAAAATGTCGTGTGAACGCATGATCTTTATCTTTTTGTTTAAACTATTATATTTCTATAACAAACTAAAAAAAACTGAAAAACTCATAGAATTTGATAAAATCTAATTGAATGATTATGTAGTATTATCGTGTAATATATACTTTATTATGTCGTTAACCAGATTGGTTCTACGGAGACTTCTGAATTATTTTTTTTTTAAATTATTTTCACAAGTTTATTAGTCGTTTCGCAGTTTCATACTAGCTATATCTACAAATTATTATCGTCGGTAAGGCATCCTAGTTACTATCATGTAGGTAACCCGAAGTTTGTAGAATACGTCGGATATTAATGTTATTTCTTGATTGAAAATATTATATCAAACTGAATTCGTAGTTATTAAACTATACATACCTATACGTGGCAATTTCGCAATTTTATCGTATTTTCGGTAATAAGAAATAGAGACTGTGGTTTTATAGTATTCGTTCCTTCCGTATTGTTATTGTATACATTCGTTCACACATTCGTACATAGAAACGTCAATGCTCAATATATGTATTTCTTTATCAAATACAATGTATCAATAGTTGCTACAAAACTCTATAGTATTTTGAATGATATTTACAAAATATGATAGAATTTAATGAAATGAAGTATGTAGTTAATAACATTGTATGACGTATGAAATTCTCATTTTCTCCTTCCATGCACGCGCACACTCTCTCTCTCTCTCTATCTATCTATCTCTCTCTCTCTATCTATCCATCTATCTATCTATCTTTCTCTTTGTGTCTCTCTATGATTTTATTTTGTTAGAAATAGCGTACACAGGGCAATAAGGTTTCCCAAGTCCAATACGGAAAGCTTTACTGTTACAGTTTTCACAAAAACCGATAAAACTGGGAAAAATTTCTCTTCAAATATAGCGCATTGGAGAAACAAGCTCGTAGGAAACATCAATAATTAATTAGTAAGCAAATACATATTGAGCTTGAAGTTATCTTCGTTCGGATTAGCGTTAGCGACGAAGCATTATTATTAATATTAATCGTGCTTACTCGCTATGCGAAGATTACAAAAACATAGGACGTTGATTCATCGGCGTCGATTTTTATCATTCGACATTGGCTATATTCCCGCTTTCAAGATATAAAATCGTGGCAAAATGACAATGACCTTGGAAACTTTAAAACGCCGTTGGAAGTGGATATTTGAGAACATTGCCAGTCGAATCTTCAGCGACGAGAGTGAGTGCGGTAAGACAATGAGGCGGAGCTGGTGGAACTAACGCCTCCAGAGGTGGTCGAGAGCCTGGAAAATGTTTAGAACCAACCACCATTCCACCAGATGTTTTTCTGAGCTCTATTACTCGTACTCCGAAGCGTGATTTTACGACGTTCCTATGATAAAGAACAAAAAGAAACATATATACATACATATATAAATAACTACCAGTTTTAAACTATAATAGCAACAACGGAAGAGGCTGAGTAGGTGAGTGTATGTGCGAGTCTTGTGTACGTGTCTGGGCGTGTCAGTGAATCAAAATTAGAAAAGAGAAACATTGAAGAGAAATATTTTATTATACCTTTTTCCATCGTACTCGATGTCATGGAAAGGTCGATTGAAAACGTTGTCCATTTCGTTGTTAAACCACCGATGATAAGCAAGAAACGCTGCGCAGGACGGTGACCAAAACGTACGGTCAGTTTGCAAATTGGAAGGAGTTTGTTCCGATGCAGGTTGCATGAGACTCTTGGAAAAGGATCTGTTTAATTCAGGACTAGCGGGTGCGGATAACCTGCCGAGTAACTGGGAAGGGCTTTGAGAAGACGAAGGACGGGACGATTCGGAATGTAGGCGATTTCTTCGAGGACTCCCTAACATAGCGTATGGTTCTTGTATCGTGACTGTCACGCTGAGCGGTCTGCTCAGTGCGATCGTTGTGTGCTGAGGATCTCTTCGTAAAACGGGGTTGCGATTGAAATCGATCCCAGCCGCTCCGACAAAGACACGATCGACGTAATCGAATCCGCGGCCCATTATGCCTTCATGAGTATGCCCGAGATCAAAGGTGTGTCCTAATTCATGGAGAACCGAGCCAAGAGTCGTGGCGAAGCAGCCACCGTGCGTACCGCGATAATTACTGTCATCCATCAGTTGTTCGGTATCGATGACCGTAGCGTCGAGGAATCTAGGCAATATTTGCGCCATGCAGGTAGGCCATGTATGAAGACAAGCCGAACCGAATAACGCTAATCCACCTCCACCGAGCGCGGCGTGCCCTTGCGTTCTCGCGAGAATATCTTCGCGAGTGCGTGGATTCGGCGCGCCTCGATATCTGGTACAGGAAAGAAACGCAAGATATTTGCGATCTTTCGATGCCAAGGGACCGGTCATTAATTCTCGCGCAATGAATTTCCAAAGTTCCCGCTGATTCATTGCACGTGCCTGATCGACGTCAAGCATGCTGTGCATTATCAAACATTCCACACCACCCAAATCTCGTTCCAGTTGAAACGTTTTCCTTCCGTAACCCGCCTCCCTTAACTTCTCTGCGGTGAGAGTTTGTAAAAGTCGGGCACCGAGACCTATCCTTATCGTCGCACTTTCCGGCGACTGGTCTTCTCCTTGTGGACCTTGAAAATATCCATCGTGTCCAAAGCAAACCACATAGACAGGAGTTACACGTAATCTCGTCGTTCTCGGCTCGTGAATTAGAACTAGTCCCTTTTTATGACCCGCCACTTCTAATTCCAACTTGTTCGGACCTCGTGTCAATTCTACTATCACACGAAATTCACCAGACACGATTGGCCATTCGGAACTTTGATTCTTTTCATTTCGTACGGTAATGAAGCTATACGCCATCGACGTACGACCTCGTATCAGAGCTAAACTGTAACATAAGCTCTCTCCATCCGTAACGTTCGTCACCGATATCTCTTCTGAATTCTCATTTTCCGTGGATTTGCATTGTCGGCTCTCCCGTTCTATTGGAAATTGTCTGTTACCTTCGTAATAACATTTATGCTGACACCGTTGCTGTTCTTGTTGCCGTTGTTGCTGATGTTGCTGCTCACGAAGAAGACTTGTCAGATTCGTGTCTGGAAGTACCTGTGAAGTTTTTTATGTACAATTTCAAGATATATTGCTAAACGATAAGAAAAATTAGAAAGACGAGGGTGACGAGAGCTAGAAACAGCGACGATTATAATGACAATGACGAGGAGGAGCACGGTAATAACGGTAATAACAACAATAACGATGACGACGACGACGACGACGACGAGACGGCGATGACGACGACGACGACGACGAAGACGATGACGACGATGACGACGACGACGACGACGACGAAGACGACAACAACGACGACCACGTCGGCGAAGGCGAAGACGACGAGGACGATGATGACGACGACGACGACGACGACGACGACGACGACGACGATGTTACCCCCTTTGATAAAAGTGTATCATTTACGTAGAATTAGGAAAGCAAAGAGATGTGGTTTTATTTCATTTTTATTTTTTACAACTTCAATGCTTCATTCGATGGATAAAAAAAAAATAATAGCAGTTTCACGAAAAAGTGATCATATCGATGTAAAATGACAATTCCAAGAGAGGTGCTGCGATCTCGCGGTGATTTAGAAAAGCTTCTCTACGGAGTAGAATCCTCCAAGTTGTTTCCCACTTCAATTTCCGTTCTTCGGACCGCACTGACACGTACCGTCACATAGAATGTCGAAAGGAATAAAGGCAAGTCGATCGAGCGATTTATTGATTTCCCTTGAATAGCAATGAGAAAGTTTCGTTCAAATTGTATAAGATTGGCTTTTATTAAGAAAACAAAGATGTATACGTGCAACCACCGATAGAAGTGCGAGATAAGTAACGAAACGATGTGTCGATATAAATTAAAACGACCAAAGAGAAGGAACTTTGTAGTCGGTGTTAGAAGAAAGAGAAAAAACTTTCGAGTTGGAGAGTAAACGAGGCGTGTCGATAAGGAATTATTCGAAATCGTGTTTGATTGTCGAGGGTGTGCGCGTGCAAGTCTGACAAATTGAATCGGAATTTTTAAGCGGCAGTACGTTTTGCAGCTTTTCAAATGTCAGCTATTTCACTCACCATCGTAAAAGAAGTGTGTAGAAATAGAGTAGACGTACACGTTAAAAATGAAAGGGAGGAAGGTACGTGCTGAACGATCAGCTTCAGCCGGCTCCGTACATACGGAGAGAAAGACTGTGGCGCCGGGACGACGGTGGACGGCGGGTTGCGGTACTATGGCGTCCTCGCAGCGACGCATGCAGTCGCACACGCGCACTCGCGTTTCTCTTCGTTCTGCGTTCCTCTCCTTTCTCTTTTTTCCCTTCTTCCACCTTGCGTTAACACCCCTTTTTTCGTACTCTTTCTTGTTTATTCATTGAGAGATCTATCTCGCTCCTTCCCTAAAAAACGTATAATTCAATCCCTTTGCCGTATATCATAATAATCATAAGATACATGGACGTGCAAATTTTCCTTTCTCGCGTCTTGTTTCTTTATTTATAGAATTTGTTACGTTATTTCGATTACTCTCGAATTAATTGTATCTTTCTAACGTCAAAAAACATCTCTCACCGACCCTAGAATTTTTATCTAATGGAAAGATTTGATTAACGAAAACAAAAACCGATCGCGATGTTTCTAAACAAACGACGCTTTTACCTATCAACGATCGTTGTGTTTAACAATAATAGTATTATTATTGTGATAATAAAAAATTTTATGCTTCGATTAGTCTTCTTCGTGGACAAACTTCGATCGACGCTAATCAGAGAATTGTAGTAAATTGTACGATGCCGTGCTTTATCTGTGAGATGATTTCAATTGCGACGGTACAACGTTCGATCGACTAATCGCATATGCGCGTGATCACGAGTAGGGTTGATTCGTAAACGGTGTCAAGGATGAGCAACAACAAACATCGTTTCAAGATGTTCACGATTTGAATTCGTTCTATTCTTAATGTTATGGAGTACTTACGTTCGTAGAACTTGATTCAAATTAGTCGAGTTATCTGAATTCCAGCAATTTACGTAAATTCGAGTAACTCGAAACGTGTTTATCAGCGTAAAACTGTTATTTACTTGACTCGCTCTTATTAATCGCGTCATTTGATTTCAACTCGTTTGAATTCAAGTAACTTGACTAATCCAAACGAGACTTAAAGTACAGCCAATAGTCGTGACAAGCTTTTCCTCCTTTCTCTTTCTTTCCCTATATATCCCTGTATGAAAATAATGCTCTACAGCGAAGCAAGTATTATAACGAGTATTCCGCTTCGTATATTTTATACATTTTTGCATATTATATGTATTCTGTCATTTTTGCATCTATTTCGCCAAAAATGCATAAAAATCCGTAGTCTAGTCATAAAGAATACGAATCTAACTGTTTGCATTTGCGATGAAATTTATATACATAAGTCGTACACTGATATCGTATTAACACTCGCTAACAAAGTGGCCATACTACCAGTTACGAGTTGAGACACCTGTTGATATTTAGTACAAATTGATCGCTCTTCTCTGCTCTTCTCTTCTATTATCTAGTTATTTTATTAATAAATCTGTTATTTCGTTCGCGTCACGCGTGACTAGCAATGTAAAATGTTAAATAAAGCAAAATTTGTTTCAGTTTTATAAATAAATAAACGAATAGATGTCCTCCTAATACTTGCAGCAAGCTGTGTACATACGTACGTATAGGTAATACAAGAGGATGCAAAATATATGGCAAGTGTCGTTGTCGTGGGGTTAGCGACCGTGAAAGTGCTCCCATGTAAAAGTAGAACGACAGTTTTTCAAAATCGTTGCGACGATTGCGTGCGCCCACAACCGACCTACTTGACGATCGGTCGTTGCACCGTACCTCAGTTTCCTTGGTTGTTGTGGACCTTTGCTTGTCCTCGAACGAAAGGTACTCCGGAACGCGTGTACACGGTAAAAGAAAGTGCGATTTCATTCAAATAAAAGTTTCCACGAACTACGATCCTGAGCGTGCTCGTTGTATCTCGAACGTACTTGCACATCTAATTTCGTAGCGTAAATCGAAGGGAGGATGCTGCGCAAATATGATCAATAGACCGTGAATGTTTATGCACTTATGGGAAATTTAAAGGGGGCAAAAATGCACAGAATGTACTTAATATGCAAAGATATACAAGATATGTCAAAGTATAGCACTCGTCGTAAGATTCGACGAGCTTCGGGTCTCGCTTCTTTAAATTGCATTTATGAAAATATAAATTTATACAAATGTGCATGGATTAGCTTAAAAAAGTATTAGGTTGCTCGAAGAATCTATCGCGACAGTTAAGAAAGATTTAATTCGAATTAGACCATCTGCAGTTTGATGACTCCTCTAGAAAAATTCGGTCTATTTACATCTTTCATTTCTTGTGTCCCTGTCTTTTGAATAAGTTTTGTAAAGACCGTGATAAGTAATAACGAAATTGTGTTATATTCGTTGAATGGGACAGATAGAGGCGAATTCGATCTAAGATTCAAAATTTCTTGAATACATGGGATTCGATTCTCTTTCGTTATTTGATAGAAATTCATAAAAAAAAAAAAGAGAGAAAAGAAGAAACACTACGAACTTTTTGTTCAATCCAATAGGAGAATCGAACGTGGTTACGACAAGGATACAGTATGGAGATTGCGAGGAAGAAGAACTGGAATACGTGTACATTTCACGTCGGAGTGTCGCGATCTCGCGTGCATCGTGCGTGTTTGCATGCGTTTCCAAACTGAAAGGGTTCGGAGACACTTATCCACTCGACACTTGTCCTATCCGGTTGGTCGATCGTGTAGTATGCTCACATACTGGATGGTTGTACTCACATGCGTCGATTTGTATTGCGTGGTACTTGACACGGGAACGAACGAGAAACGGATGACTTTTTTCACTGAAAACTAGGTCGTACCGAAAAAACGAGGCTTCTTTTCTTATCGTTATCATTATCATTATCGTGGTTGTTGTCATTATCGATCGTTCGTAAGACAACAACCCTTTAATGAAGAAATACTCTTTTGTGCAACTATTATCTGTGTACATATATCTGTATTGTCACGATCGAACGATGTTTGTAAATACCTGTTCACTTATTTCCTTTCTCTCGGATAGAAAACGCAGTTCATCAGCTCTTTGTTTCTTTTACACGGCCTCCAGCATATAGCATCGTATCCGTGATACGTGTTGCGAACGTTTATCAAGCTTAATTGGATATTCGAGTTTTTCGCGATCATAGAAACGGAGTGAGTTGCGTTCAACGATAAGACGAAAACATACGAAAGAAAGCGAGACTATGAAGGTAAGCAGGGGAGAACGAACTATACCGGAGAGAGTAGGCCAATGCCAGTGTCAGCGGCACGGCTAGTAAGTGTCTGACGGTAAACCTGATCGTGAAAACAGAGAAACGAGTTGCACCGATTACGTTTGTTTTTCCATGATTTGTTTCAATACGATCCTGTATATTACTTTACGATATATATGTATAAATCGTGGGTCTAAATCCGTAGTACGAGTGAAGTCAGGAAGATTCCGTGGCTCGTAGAAAGACGAAGATCAAGAATAACAGAATTGTGTTGGAGGCTTCGCGTTTGAGAAAGCTGAGTTTGAAAAGCTTGCCAAGTATAGGTACGTGAATTTGCTTAATTCTTAACGAGACAGGAGTTGACAATCGACAGGAGGTTATTTCACATGCAGAAATAAGTTGAAAATGTAAGATAGTATCCGTTCGAATTTTGATTCACGATGAATATACTTGCCTGGAAAAAGTGGTCTTCAAGTTCGTTGATTCCAAATTTCTTGCTTAATATGCAAGTCATTGCGAAAGAATTATCTGTTCTCTTCGTATCTTTCGATTCTCCTTCGTGTTTCTTTATAGACATAACGTTCAAAATATATACGTATAAGATAACACCAGAATACAGATGAAACGAAATGAAACGCGATGACACGATGAAAGATCACGTGTATCATCGTCATGCGCAGTTTACGATAAATATGCAATGAAATCATGGAGTGGTAGTAGCCTGACAGCATCGAATAGGAATTAACTTTGTCGCGAATCTCGAATTTTGTACACCTCGATCTCGCATGAGTTTCATCTGGGGGAAGAACTTTTCAAGTTTTAAGAAAATCATTGGCGTACAATTACCAGGAAAATCAATCAGCAAAAGTAAACATAATTAGTCACATGATAATCCAACTATTAGTAATAGCTATCTAATCGCTACTGAAATATGTATGATGTAAATAATCAAGGATGACTGTATTATTGGAGAAATAGATGTGTCAGAGTTGAACTGGTCATCGTACAAGGATTGGGAGGTAAACATGCAATTTAATCTGCTAGCCACCCTCTGATCTTTCGAACCGAGGGTAGGTCAATTCTAATACTATATTTCCGATATTTTACTATACTTTTATTATACTTTTATATTACTTTGTGTATTGTGTATTACGTACACTCTCGCATCTTTGAATTTTCCATAAGTGTATATACTATATTCTCGTTACAATCGTGTACGTATTACTAGTGTAGTATAGGCGAAGAAGAACCTCGGCAAACTGGGTGCTTCGGTTCGGGCGAACAATAAACAAAGTATACTAATTGCAAGAGGAAGAAAATCAGCTCACATGCGACAACATCATGTGTAGAATTCAAGATCAAGCAGTTACGTGCATTACGACACTCGAACAAATGATTTTGAAACGATTTTGGCATTGAATCGCACGACACGTAGATGCGATGAAGAAATAGCTTATTCATAAAGAGATTCGATGAGATCACGAACAAAGTTTTTTCAATGCGTACAGAAGGGAATTCGATCAAAAGGTTCATCGAACTTGTCGATTCGCGCGATCTATGGTTGTTTGGTTAGACAGACGAATACATAATTTGCCCGAGAACTATTCGATTTTTATGAGTTCGTTGTACAAGACTGATAAAAGGGTAGATGAAAAGGAGGGGAAGGCAGTATCGAACGAAACGTGTTTTTACTTTCTTTTCCTCTTTCTTTTCCTTTTCTTATTTCCCTTTTATCAAATGATCGCGTTGATTTGAATTATGCACGATGGTTCCCCATAGAAGTTACATTAAAGGAAGACGATATCTTAATCAAAAATACAGTTTATTAATGCGAAAGAGAAATGGCAAAAGGAATTTCGACTTTGTTAAATCGAAACAATTGTTCAAACGGTGCCTAGGACGATTTACGTAATACCATTGGCTATCGTGAAAGCTACTATACCACTACGTTTTATTCTACATATTACGAACATTCTTCTTTTAAATTAGGAACGAACTAAATTGGTTTTACCGAGTTTTACGAGTGGCACGCTTCTATATTATGCAATTGTTTAACCTAACAACTTAATGTTAACGGTTATCATTACTTACACGACCTTTTTCACACATTTTCTCAATGATGATTTCTCTTTTCGTACAATAAAGCAAGAAGACGTTGCCGCGTACGAAGGAGAGAGAAAGAAAGAAAGAAAGAAAGAAAGGTAAAAGGTACGAGAAACGAAATTGAAAGTACGAGCTACGGAAACAGGGGAAACGAAGGAACGACGAGACAGAAAAATGTCCAAATATAATCATCCGTAGAGCGAGCAATAATTTATTCGATTAAAAATTTCCAGTCACGTTGCCTCTAAATAGCTTGGGTGTTTCACTTTCGACGCCTGAAGAGTAAAATTCATTCGAGTACTCGAGACGACGACGATGACGGCGTGTTCGCTCCGTGTCAAGGACAACGCGTCTATCGTCGCGTACTTTCCTGAGAGCCAAGAAAATCTCCACTTCTGACATACACGATACGAACGTTACACGAGACAACGACTACTACGACACGTAGACGATCAATACGTAGATATCTTTCTTCGTGATAAATTGATAGTTTCTTCTTTGAATTAGCTTCCCGTTACTCTTTCAAAAGATTACGCAAACTTGTTAAAGTACAACGATCGAGGTTCGAACGGTTTTGTCTGTTTGTACATGTACGCGTATGTATACTTGTTCGGCTGTATGTAGAAGCCGTGATTATAGACCGTGATAGTCGGCGTGATATCTGTCTGCGTATCGTATAGAGTCGGAAACGGAAAAAATG
This sequence comes from Bombus waltoni, assembly GCA_014737395.1. NCBI lineage: Eukaryota > Metazoa > Arthropoda > Insecta > Hymenoptera > Apidae > Bombus > Bombus waltoni. The sequence continues at coordinate 2,383,295 of JACXII010000050.1, forward strand.
AGAGAGAGAGAGAGAAAATACGTTGGTGAGATTTTTTATGTCCGCACGTCCTGGCAACGATCTTACGGAATTAGGCCGACAGGGTCTGTCGCCGATGTCCTTGACACGCTGAAAGTAAGACCAAGCCCGCGCGCGCTAACTTTAATGTCTTACGCAATCGGTCGTAGGTGTATCATCGCGAGCGTCAAAACTCGCATCAGCAACAACATAGGCATTCTCCGGTGATTATCGATGAAAGAAAAAATGCTGTTATTCGTTGGTAACCATTCTCGATATATGGATACCGATCCTGGATAGGATCCTGCATTTCCTGTCTACATTCTTTTAGGCAAAGTACCTATATAGTGGCTCACGAAAGTATTCGGACATTTGCTGAAACCTTTTATGGATATATTATGTGTCAAACGTTTCGAAATTAGTACCGTAATGAAACCGGGCAATCGTGTAAAATACTGTGAACGAACAATTTTCATTTAGTGGATACGTATAACCCAGCGTAAGTACTTCAGAGAGAAACGAATTTGAATAGCTACTGTACTGGACAACAACTACTGGAAAGTTTACAATTAGAAAAGTGATTCTCTACATTGAAAACTCGGATGACCAGGATACGATCGTATCTGGCTGCTTGCCCGTGTTTTTGAGGATACGAATGAGACCCATGGACGCGATACATGTATAGTATACATACATGCATAACAGTTCAGACGCTCGATACTTAGGCGCCAGGCGTCTCAACGCTAGTGCTGCAGATATTGCCATCCTGACGTATTTTTTCCGCGCAAAGTATTATATGTAGGTTGGGTCATGCTTATCGTAGTTAGATACGTGACGTACACTCTTGACGTCTGCATACATTCGATAATAATGTAAATGTTATATTTCTCAACTATTTCGTTACACAGAATGTCAGTTTTTCAGATGACCAAAGTTAGATCACGTTTAATTCTGCTACCTTCTTTTGACCATTCTGGTATGCATGATTTCTCGTTTCAATCGTCTTCACGAAATCTTCTTCTAATAATAAATCTTCTTTGATTGCTAAAATAAGAGCGAGATTTCGATATTATAAAGATTAGGTGATTGCATTTAGTTTAATCGTAAAATTCATCGAACGAAGGATATTTACGATTAAAATATTGTGCCATTCATTTTGTACTGCAATCCGAACTCGATAAAGCAGACTCCTCAAGGTTAAAAATGTGTATGTAAAAGTGATTTTTGTTCGTTTTCCCATACACGTATTACGTGTGTCAAATGAAAGCGTTACGTCTCGGATTAGCAAGAGTTCTCGCAATGTATATATATATATACATACCGCTTGAACAGGTTCGACTTACGTTTCCGAAATACGTGGTTTCTCAGTCCGTAGTTACGAATTACGACCGTTGAATTTGTCGCGTTAATGACGAAAAAACCCGGCGGGCGTGAAAGCGAACTCTCTAGATGCAAAGCAGCTATATAGTTAGATTTTTGGTAGAAATTTTGAATTTTCGCAATTGAAAAAAGGGCGAACATCGAGTCGAACGTAGCGAGACAAAAATATAACCACTGCAACGTTACGTTACTGTTCGAAAGTGTCCGAAGATCGGCATATTTTTAGCAACATGTATTTTAATTATAAAATTACGGGTAAATCAAACTGCTGTGCTTTTAATCTTTCCTGATCATCATAGATACTTGAAATAATATACTGCGACGCGATTAAATTGGTTTCCAAAAGACAATAACGAAACTGACGTTTGTAATCGTCAAACATTGTAGAACGATTTTGTTATTTGACTCTCTATCTCTGGATCCTTTAATTTGTTAATTACAAGTTAGACTTTGAAAAGAATCTTCTAAACTGGTATAAAGACTGCGGATGTTGATAAAAGCAGTCAAATTTAAACAGTAAATTACGTATAGTACATTGTCATGTAAAATCTTTTGTATAATATGTATACTAGATTCAGAAGAAGTTTCTATAACCGTGCAAATACTTTCATAAGCCACTGTAGGCGGAAAATGTAGACGACAGAGCACGGCGTTAGCGAGTTAAACGAATCGATGAATCAATGCTGATCCGACAGCTGCAGTCGTCTCTGCTCATGCTCGGTCTACTTGCGTACTTTCTTGCCGAATTATTTCCATTGTTTGTTGTTTCACACTGTGAAATGGAAAAGATGATAAATTACTACTGTGGAAGCTTCCGTACTTATATAGTAAGCAACGATTCGAAAATACGGTCGGGGAAAGGGAAAGTGGTTTGTCGAGGTTGATCGTCGAGAGTAACGTCTTGCCTTTCTTCTCCCATTGTCCATCAGGCACTATCTATCCTTCTCGGAAATCTGCCTCGAATAGATGGACAGGTTCGTTTCGAAACGATGAGAATGTGATGTCGTGTAAAGGAGGACTGTTCTTCCATCGATTAATCGACTAGTCATAGAAAAATATGTTGACGAATGAAAATCGACGATAAGGAATAAGGATGGCTCGTTTTGTTAAATTTCGTCAAATTCCATTTCACTCGCTTAACCCTTGAGGATTATCGTGGGTGAAATTTCGCCTCGTGCGAATTTTGTTTTGGTATTATTGTCCCGTGATAACGCCACTGCGATGTTATTTACACAAGCATCATAAAAAATGGCTTTTCTATCTTTAATTTAATACCGCGTGATAGTACGAACCATTTAATCGCACTGAGATAAAAAGAAACCAAAAAAAAGATTTTATCCGTGACGGTATAAACGTGATTTCTTTTGATGGCAACTTTTAAGGGTTAACGGATACGCTACCGATTTGATATCGCGACGAATAAACGCAAACGCGTAACAAACTTGTTATTTTATCGGTCGGTGCGTCTGACTGCGTAGCGTCGCATACTTTTGCGTCTATCAGTTTGCCACGAAAGAGGAAAGGACGTTTCGTATGTCGACTAAACTTGAGCTTTTTATGTGATTTTCAAGATAACGTTCGCAGCTTGTCTTGCCATTTATGCAAAGATAGTGTTACGGTTTACGCACTAAAGTGTTCCTTTTTCTTCTTTTCTTCCTCTATTCTTTTCTTTTCTTTCATTCAGCACGAGTTCAAGCCTCGTGTGCATCAGCCTGTGTTCGTATTACAGATAGGAAATGAAAAGGTAATAAGTGCTGCTTCTAATTACCAATTCGTCATTAACTTGTACATTTCTGTAAAATTCGCATACTGTTGTTATACGTCAACCAAAGTTTCTGGAAAGTTATAAATGGTCGCTCACGAGTAGTATTCGTGCGTTGAACACATTTTAAGCATCTGGGAGGCACGTGATGATGTCTGGTTTAATATTGGGACATCAAGTCGAAATCGGTGAAACGTATATGTCGATAAGGTCTTGCGTGAGCTGGACAGGGATAATGATATTTACGTATGCAACAAGGTTTCCATTGGGTTCGTCGAGGAATAGGAGGCGCTAGAATAATCCGTCGTGGAGACCTCGGTGGACAGGCAGACTGTACGATGTCGCACCCGCCGCAGCAGCCACTTGGTTTGCATTGATTCGACATTAGCCTTTTCGATCGTTAATGAAAGACCATCGAATAGCGAGTTAGTTACGGTGTATCTAACGGTGCCCGTTCACGCGTTTCATGTCAACTAGAAAACACACGGTTAATGAAACGGTAAATTAACTGCCGCCTCGCTAGAGCTTTATGACACACTACCTTTACATCGAGATGAACGGTGATTATAATGAGGTTAGACGACGATTAAACGAACATACCTGTCAAATGGGGTAATCGTGATATACTCGTAAATGGTAATAATAGCCCGATAAATTATCATTAAAAAAAAGAAAAAAAAATGGGAACCGCGAATGTTTCTATTTTACGAACGTACTTAAGGCATGATTTAATCAAACTGTAGAATTTCTACCGCGGAATCGTTCGGCTCTTTCTATTTTAATAGGTACGCGTCAATTTTCCTTCGTCTTCGCTTGTTTCTCTCGCTCTTCTACTTTGTTTCTCTCTTTTTCGATTGCTTAACGAAACATCAGCTGTAAAAGGTACTTTCAGAAGTCTCATCGACACGTGTGCATTAAAATTCCAAGCTTAGCGCTTCTCCGTTTTTCGCTAAGGTACTTTTACCTTTTTAACGAAAGAGAGATTGAATCGACATTAGATCGAGGGAATATTACGTAAGGGCGAAGCAATGGATTTCGAAAGTACGAATAAGATTGTGTACGCGTAAGTTCCAATCCGTTAATCGTCGTAGAAACAGCGATCAGAAAAGTACAGGTGCAAGATCGGCGAGTTCTCGATCGCGGACGTCGATCAAAGGAGACGATAGAACAAGCTGGAACAACGAACCCCGAACCTCGGATGAATGCTATTCGTGATTCGTGGTTCGTGGTTCAACGGTCGACACCGTATGCCATACTCTCGAAACGAGGTTATAACCAAGGTTACCAAACGGAGACTACCCAAATACCCAGATACATACGATTATAGCGGTCCCCTTCTTTTTAATCGAATATTTTTATTTGACACTGTACTTGGTAAACCCTTGAAACGATCCCTCGAGAGTTCTCTTCCTTTCCACGCGTCACGGAATGCGAATGGTAGGAATGGCAAAGGAGCGCGTAAATCACGATGCAACAGGTAAAACAACTGTGCTTCTCGTGTCAACTTTACACGAGGAAATCTTTTTTGAACTTCGTGCAACGATTTGTTTCGAATTTATCAATGGTTGGCAATTGGTGCGGATTTTATCGAAGTCGAGACGATGGGAAGAAGACGCAAAGAACCAGAGGATTACGCAGCGATTGGTCATAAGTACAATGAGCTCCTGTCCATTAACGCGACGGAAAAATTGCAAGAAGTACTTGATCATAGAACGCGACAATACACCCTGTACAAGGCGTTATGTAAATTTCACATTTTATCTTTCGTCTTTCCGCCTGGAAGAGTATTTCCACTTTTATCCTGTTTAAAGGGCTCTTATCGTACTTGGAGCAAATTTGATATTTTCCACTGCCCCCTACATGACCCCGTAATAGCGAGAAGAGTTTATTTTTAGGATCCATAATCTTCTCAAATTGTTATGTATATTTAGAGAAGATAAATTTCTAAGAATGCTAAGAAGGTTGCATTATCGCGAGATAAAGGAAAAATTGGGAAAGATATGGAGTAGTTTGTGTGAGGAAGGGAGAAAAAATTAAGGGTAGGAGAGCATACAGAGAAACATGAGAAAGAAATGATGAGGGACTATGACCTGCGTTTATATGTATTTACTGAAAGTGACAGTGATTCTATATCTGTCGCTACGATGACGTAATTACGATTGGCCGCCCAGGGTCGTCAGACGTGGTATTTCTCTCGCAAGGAATTCGATTCCGATTTATCGGTCGATCGTCTTGCTTTAACGGAATGTCAAATCTTTCGAGATTTTCAAAAAGAAAGGAAAATATAAAGTTCGATCTCTAGTCGATCGGATGGTTAAACGTACATCATACGTACGTATATACGTAGAGTCCTTTGCCATAGAATCAGGATCACACAGTGTTTTTAATATTTCTCAATTTTTTAGTCGAACTAACGATTCGACTCCGATTTGAATAAAACTTGGAAGGTTCAGCTAAAAATAGTAGATACGTACTTTTTTCTAAATATATTATAAGGGAAGAGACAATTTTTCATACAGACGATACGATACCAAGTCTCCACCCCTTTGTCTCTCTCTCTCTCTCTCTCTTTCTCTCTGTTAGCCTTAGATTATATTTTTTACCTTTTAAGAGCAAATGTCCGATTTTGTAATCTCACGATACCTCTTCAACCAACGATACGTAATAAATCATTCGCGCAGGATTTTGCGGGTACGTATCGCGGGAATTTCCTAACAAATTTATTTCGCCTTTACCGGTTACCGGTCGAAGAAAACGTTCTTTTACGCAAGACACGCAGGATACCCACGCAGCGTTGGTTTTCAGCTTACTAATTCGAAGCGTTTAAGGATCTAACTAAACGACATGACCGGGACTCTCGTATTTAGCTGACGAGGAGCGCAGTGAGACGGCGACGATGCATCGATTGCGTCTTTTGGTGCGGGTGTTGGACAGTGCAGACAGACACCATATTTCTTCGTTTCCTATCCGTTTCGGATTTCGGTTCGCTTGCACTTTTCTATTCCCTATTTCGTTTCGGTCTTTGTCACAACCTATAAAAAGATATACGCGTGCCCATTGCAAATATGTACAAGAGGAAACTTTACTTTCTCTCTCTTTGTCTCTTTCTCTTTTGTTAGAGAGTTTCTTTCCCCCTGCGAGTCGTAACTCGGCTCGTTGGTGTACACACGATGCACGCGACATACTCTTATGCCCAGCTGCATAAGCATTTGATACACTTGCTACACTCTTGGTACAACACCGGTCAACGTCCTTTCGAAGGTTTGGATCATGCGATCCGAAAGGTAAGAGCGAGTGTGCAGCACGTCGCATACCGATTGATCGTAGTAAACGACTGGTCACAGGAACGGATCGATAGAACTTCGACATCGATTAACTATAGCAAGTACTACCGTATTTAGGATGGAAGGATTATGTACGTATACGTGCGCGGTCTATGCCTATGTCCTGTGAAAAGAAAAGAAAAAAAGAAAAGAAAAAAAGAAGGAAAAAATCATACGTCACAGTCGGTAATCGTAATTGCACGTTCATTGTAAATACTCATTGTGTATAGATTCATCGCGTAATTAGAGAGTCGTTGGTAAGTACGATAGAAAGTACGATCGTTCGTACGTGCGTGAATAGAGGATTCGTCTTTCGTCGTGTTTCGCTGCGACGTACACGTGGATAAATCGGAATTCGCTTTAGCGACGATTCTAATCATTGGAAAAATGATCTTTTTGTAATATCGACGCGTGATACGCCCCTGACTCGGAGAACACGAACGTTTCCTCGAGAGATACCAACCAGAGGTTTCCTGTTTAAAGCCCGCTCTACACGTTGAAACATGTTGCGATGCATGTATCGACACTTAGGTTCCATGAAATTTGCATCGGTTTCAATTTACCTGCACATTACCGATTCTACTCAGTTTGTGGTGTGATAACGACGTTGAAACACGTGTTTCAAAATGTCCGATTATCTTCCAACTCCGCTATTACTATCATTAATAGGAGGTGCGTTGATTATACAAAATAAAAGATTAAAGAATAATAACGAAACGGTCGAAAAGACGGCTAATTGGGAGGAACGGACTTTCTAATTTTGCGTTATTAAAAGAACTAAGAACGAGCGAACACCTGTGACTATAGAAAATATTTGCATATGGCTACGCTGGAAATAAATTAGGGGCTCCCTCAAAGATTCATTTGCAAAGGAAATTGATTTCCTACAAGATTATATTCGGCATCCTTATCACCGCATCGATACAAGTTGATTTCGATACAAGTTGATTTTGATACCGATTCGCCGATACAGATGTACATACATTGTAACATGTATCGTGCAACCTAGGTGTCGATGCATGCATCGCAACATGTTTCAACGTGTAGAGGCCCCTTAAGAGGCATGCGTTGATATTTCGATCTCGTTTCGCGCCAATCCCTACCAATCAGCCTGCGATCACATTTACAATTCTTCGTAGTCTTGCTGTGTATCGAGCGTGTGTACAACGAGCTAAGACTTTTCACAGTTTCGTACTCCGACTTGGAGCACCGGTCCCTGAATCTACGGGATTTTGGTCAGAGGTAAGAGAAGGAAGCGATCAAAATATCTGAATGAATTACCTTTATACTTAATAAAGGGAAAAACGAATATGGAATTGCGAAATATGCAGATCGTTCGAAGGCTAATTGAGCTTGGAGTAGATCATTTTGATAGGCTGTGGGGCAAGAATCGAGAAATCAAGTTCCGCGGCCGACTTGGACGAGAAGTCGAGCCGTTTGTCACTTTTACTGTTGTTGAGGTCAGTCGAGCATTGACCGCTTGTCGATTTAATTGCTGTGTACTTGTACAAGATACCAACAAAACTATTTCCTTTTTCTTTGCTTGTCCTCTTGTTTATCCCGTTTACCTTAAATTTTCTTTTTTTATCCTGTCCGTTTTGTCACGGCACGATGACCGACGAAATCGTCAAAACAAAGAAGAAACGCGACAGGTGGAAAAAAAGAAAAGGGACGCGATTCGGTCGTTCAACGAAACTTTGATTTTCGTTGAGCGTTTACCTCGACGGAGGCAGGACAATCTCTGATCCAAATCTTTTTTTCGCTCGTGTTTCATCAACCCCTCGGCTTTCAGCAAGTTTGTTTGCCGTTTATTACGTCTTCTTAGTATCAACGGATAGAATGAATCTCGGTACAATATTACATAAAGAATCGTATAAAAAATGTGTTATTCCCGCAGTGTCAGCAGATTGCCAGCAACCGTCGGTGGAGCCAAAGGACAAAGCAAGACGACCGGCGATTCCGTTTGCAAAACCACATACATATGCTGGTAATAGAGTCAAAAAATCTGAGATCACTGTTAGAATGTCGACTATGTGGATTATGAGAATGTGGACGTGGAAAACAGCTTTGTTGCAATATGATGCGGTTGTGCTAAATATAGGTTAACGCGGTATTATATAGAGTACGTCGAGTATTCTTGGTCGTTGTTCGACGATATCCTTTGTTCGTTGTCGCCATCCTGCAACTACGGGGCGTAGAATTTTCGACCAGACGATGATTATAAAGTTGGAATGACTCGAGAAGGAAGGAACCAAACGGATCGGTACAAGTTGGAACATGGTTTGTGTACGGCACTTATGCCACTTTACCGCGGTCGTTCACCTCGAGGTTCTCCTTCGAGCTCCGACTCGAAGGTGTTAGCGTCATTCGCCTCGTACGGTTTCGTCGTTGTGTTATCATTTCAATCGTAGGCATAGATGGACAGAAGGCTATTAAATCCGCGATGGTGGTCACCGTTCGAAACTGTCGAATCTCGAGTCGAGGACAAAAAGCATGTAGAAAGAAGAGACGATTCGATTTCGTTACCCAGTTTCTTGGCCGCGTTACGAAATTCGCGGCAGGGAATATTTTGACAAATTTTGCAACAAGGTTGCGACGATCGGTGTTTTGCAATTACATTGGGCCGTTCGGTGGCGGGAATCGGCGGAGGGCGTTGAAACGACGATGTGCGAAGGAATGCGTGTAATGCGGGCAAATGCGAACCGAGAAATCCGTACACAGTCAGCGATCAAAGGAAGATCCGCATAACTTCGCGGCGCTCGTTCCCTGTCGTTTTCGTGACCGAGTATAGCCATCGTGCTACGACATCGTTTGTGCGAGCCACATATCCACCGGTTTCGCGCTTCTTACGTAACGCAAGGGGATCTATTACGTTGGAAAGTAGAATCGTTCGGTGTATGCAGACCGACGAAAAAAGAAAAGAGAATTAGCGCGACGAGGATCGGACGCGAACGATCGTGCGTTCGCGTGTTATCGTCAGCGTTTCTTTCGGCGCGACGTTTCACTCTAAAAACGAAGGGAAGAAAAGAACGGAAAAGAAAGACGGAAAGGAATCGAGGTTGATACGGAATGCGCGCCAATTCGGCTGTAAATTGGGCACGCGGTGAACTGCCGCAGCCCCGCAGCTGGAAGGTGACAGAGAAGACGAAAGGCAAGGAGGAAAAGACGTTGTTACGTGCTCTGCGTGTTCCATGTTCCATATTCCGTGTTCCACGTCTCGTGTTCCGTGTTTCGTGTTCGATTGGACATGCTAGAACGAGCTTCGAAAATTTCGGCTGCGAAAGAGGTCTCAGGTTATCGACCCATTGGCAGTGGTCAGTGATGGTAACGGGCGAGCAAGCGAGCAAGCGAGCAAGCGAGCAAGCGAGCAATCGAGCAATCGAGCAACCGAGCACACGACCAACCGGACAACCAGTTCATCCATCCGATGCACGGTTCGGTCCTTCACCCGGCATTATCCCGAGTGTTACGTACTCGCACGTATATTACACGTGCTCGCAATATGTACGACGTCCTTTTTTGCGATTCGCAATTAGTCAAGACACGAGCTGTGCGCATTGGCGATCGAATCTGTATCCGATCGATTAAAAAAATAGAAAGTTTCCTAGGGTAAATTATCATTGTCGCCGTATCAAAAGAGAACGGTGTTTATGAGATTAGTATGAAATTTATTTGAATGGAGAAAACGGACGAGATTAAAGTAAACGAGCAAGAGGGTAAAAGGGTAAAAGGGTAAAAGGGTAAAAGGGTAAAAGGGTAAACGGGGTTACACGACGATGTATATCGATGATATATGAACGTAAAGGAATTGGAGGGGTCGGTGGAAGAGTCGAAAAGGGGGCGAGGAAGCAGCCGTAGCAGTGACATTCGACCGCCGAGAATTAATACGGCCGCGTGGCGAGACTCCACTATGGTTTCTAACGGATCAACCGAAGGTCCCACGGGGGGCTTCTACAGAAGATTCGGGAGACGGTTCGAAGAAGGAATAACGGACGGTCAAAAACCGCGTTCTCGTACCCAACCGGAGTCCGGGGCCCGTTATTAGCCGTTAGAAAGGAAACCCGTTCGAAGGTGGATTGTGCGGGCGTAGGTATCGCTAAAAATTACCTGACACGACCCGTTTCCCGTCTCGTTCTCCCTTTTCATTCTGTACCTGTATTTATACACGCGTTATATTCGTACATCTATACGACGCGTTGCATTTCTCCGCTGTTGTCCGCGGATCGACGAGCGGTCGAATTTGTTTTCACGCCCAAACTTTGGGAAAAATAATCGACTCGATCGGCCAATCGTGGCGCAGGAAATGGAATGTTTGTAACTCGCGTTATCTGTTCTCGCGTATCGCAAAATGTATCCACACGCTTGCTCGTTACGTTAATCGCTCTCATTAATTTCCACACGGTTAATCTTCAGTCAGTTACGAGTTAATAACTGGTGAATTTCGTCGAATCCCGAAAGTTTTCTCTTATCTTCGAAAGAGTTATCTCTCGCGTGATATCTGCCGTTGCAATTTCTCTGGTCGGTAATGAGCAGCTCGGTTTCGTTCTGTTTGAACAGAAGGCGAGGAGAAATCGTGGGCACGACGAAAGAGGAATCGAATTGGAACGTCGAAACGCACGCGATAGTCGAAGAAAAGTGGTAGCGGGGATTAGATGGGTCAGCGTGCGAAATGGTTGTTGATCTACCCGACCGACGATGGGCTCGTTCCGCTGTTATTATTCGAATTTTTCTCAGAATATTCATGCATCTCCTAGTCGAGTATCGGCTCGATCGCTAGTACCTGCAAGCGGGAACGACTGCGTGAGTGCGAATGGATCGTGTGCGGTTCGTGTACGCGTTGTAGGTTCCTTGGAAGGCGGTAGGAGGTTGGAATCGCGAGGTGACGAAGGAGGGAGTGGTAACACCTGGAATGTACGTAAGGTAAACGGCATCCGGGCAATGCCCTCGCATGTAAACAATCAGAAATCGCAAACTTGATTACGCGAGCAAGTTGTTTCTCGCGTATGCACACATTCGAAGAATCGATCACGTTTACGTGCACGCATGCTCACGATCCGTAACAGTTATACATATAGTAGTACGAGGACTTCGGTATATGGTAGCGTACTAGTTCTCCCCTTTTCACCTGTCTCCTTCTCCTATCGAAAAGTCTACAGTTTAATTCACCGATAGCTAGGTGCTACAGTGTGACGAGATCGGATACGTCGAATTAGGAATTACGATGTTTATCGAGCGAGGAGCAATCGATAAGAGAAAGGGGACAAGAAAGTTGAACCAGAACTGACAGAAGCATCGGTAGCTGATAACGGTGGGAGATGACGTGTGAGATGAGATTATACTCTGGTTAAACTATAACTCGGTCAAACTATCAGTACGATATAGCGGCACATCATCTTCTTCCTCTCTTTTTCTTTATACGATCGTGTTCTTCCGTCTTGTACCGACACCGAGAGAAAACCAAGTCGCATCGTTTCTTCCCACCTCTCCAAAAGTAAACTCTGTGGAATTCGAATTGTCAAAGAGCTCAAAGTCAAATCTCTCGTGCGTTCGCGAGATCGTTCGATCGAGAGAATCGCGCGACTAAAGATCGGCACAAAGTTGCGAAACGATTCGTACGTCGTCGATAGATTCGCCCGATGGATCTCCGACGCGCAGAAAGAACGAGAAAGACGAATTTCCAACAGATACGTAAAAGTTATCTTATTGATGTACTTGCAAGAGGAAACGGAATAATCGTACAAGCGTACGATGCATGCTTAAAGTTTTTGAAGGTCGAGGTATTATTTATCTCGAGACACGCGTAGCACTTGGACGTATCAATATTCTGGCTAAGTCGATCGTAACTCTTTTTGGTTTCGGCGAATCAGTATCTGTTATTGGCCTGCTGTATTAATCGGTGAATCATTTTCCTTTCGTCTCGCGATGGGACTTCGATGTACACGCCCGATAATAATTGAACTCTTCTGCTTCTATCGCTGTCGTCGCCTCGCGCGTGTCTTTTCCCGCTAATTCTTATCGATCGAAATTCATACTCGCCTCTTTTTCATCTCCGCTCTTCTTCCTTTCCATTCGAAATTGTTCCAAGGAAAATCCTACGTTAATTGTACTCGAGCAACGTTTATCATCTTGTTTCGGGTTCCGACGATTCGAATTTTACAGAGTGAAACGAACGAGCGACAACGTAATCGGATCGTCGAGTGACATCGCATCGGTTTTCGCAACCAATTCACACGACTTATGCTTCTTCTTGGCGATACTTGGCAGAAAGCGAAGAAAAGTCGTGAAACCTGTTGCTAATCGCGTTACTATATTGTGCATGTATTACTATCGTAAAGAGGATGATGTTGCCGTAAGAAAGACGGAATTCGAACAAGGAAAATATCACAGGGTGGTATCGAAACGATCAAAGCTATAACTCGTGACACACATAACGTAGATAATAGATAAGTGATAAAGATCGATTCGACGAGCCAAGACGATCCGATCCGATCCATTTTTTCTTACGTTTCTCCCGTTATCGTTTTACATCGAGGATGTTACGCCAAGTTACATGTTGTTGCGAAGAAAGGCAAAAGTATGGGAAAATAAGCTATCGTTGCCGTTTCCAATGAAATCGAGGCCTTGAACTCTACGATTAACAGCGATAAATTGCTTATTTTCGGTCGAATCGAGCAAAAATGCGGAGCCGAGACGACGACGACGACGACGACGACGACGACGACGACGACGATGACGATGACAACGACGAGTGACGGTACTTGGTGGAGTACGTGTTGTTCGCGTGTAGTAAAAAGAGCGTGCGTTCTTCCCGGTTTCGAACGAACATTACTACAGAGAAGGCGCATGTGTTCGATGGCAAAAGGGATATTTCTGGTATCGTCCCTGGTGAAAACCGGACATGGCTATCGAGAAAGAATACGAACTGGGTCAATGACCCAACCGCCGAAGAACCGCGAGACTGTTCAGCGGTGGCCAGGTCTGTGTCAGTATACGTAGCTGTGTGAAAAATGAGATTCGTTTAAACGCTGAAGAAACAATCTTGCGGCTTAAACGATCGTTCGTCTTATCGCTTGTTTTACGCTCGTTTCTCGTAACGTGCTTTCATGTTCGCGATTACGACCTTGTATCTGCTGAAAAGGAAAAATGCGCTCTATCCTTTGAACGGAGAATTAATTCGCGGCTCGGTCGAATCGTTTACGATTCGATTCACGATCGAATAAACTAGACTTTCAACAAAAAAAAAAAAAAAGAAAAAAAAATAGGAAAATCAAGAGAGAAAGAGACGTCTTCGCGTGTTAGAACGCAAAGCGTATTTCGCCTTGTTCGCGTATCTATCATGCGACGCTGTTCTAATTTTCTCTTGTTTGTCCCTTTTCGATTGTATGTGTACAACGCACGTCGAAGAAGAAGAGAAGGAGGAGGAGAAGAAGGAGAAAGAGGAGGAGGAGGAGAGGAGGAGAAGGTGGAGGAGGAGGAGGAGAAGGGACGAGACGACAAAGCAAAGATCGAAAGAATAGCTGACCCGAAGCGGATCCTTTGCGAGTAAAACGGAGAGGCACCGTTGGGTTTGGTGATAGCGATCCCCACCATAGGTTGACGGTTTCGAATCCCTGCAGGGGGCCCGAATGCCCCCACTCTATGGTGGCGGTAGAAGAGACCTCGTGGTCTTCGACCAACGAGACTGTGGTACAAGGAGTCCGCCCTTGCACCCTCGACGGAAGTTGGTCCACTACCCTGAAGGCAAAGCTCGTGTCGTACCCCCACCGAGTTTCGTGTCACCGTAACTCGTTCAACGGACCACCGTCTTACTTGACTCCTTCCGCTCCTTTACGTCCGTCTCTGCTCCTCTTTGTACCGTTGCCCCACCATATTCAGGGACTGCCGGGGGCAATTGGGAGGCATCCGGGGGGCCATTTAAAGCCGCTGGGGGGCCGGTACTCGATGAGTCACTATATAAGACGGGCAAGGACAAGAAGGTGTATGTTAGTGTACACTCAATCTTCCCGTGGCTCGCACGATTCACGAAGTAGCGAGCGTCGGTGAATTCGGCTGCGGCTGTGACCGACTTTTTTTTTTCCTTCCCTTTACTCTTTTTCTTTTCTCACTCTTATTTCCTTTACTCTTTTCTTTCTTCGCTCTTATTCCACTCCGATGCGTTTTTCTTCTTTTGCCTTCCACTGTTCCATTAAATAATTGCTTGGCTCCTCCTCCCCCTCCCTCTCTCTGTCTCTGTCTCTCTCTGTCTCTCTGTCACTCGTTTCTCCCATACTTCCATTGACTCTCCCACCACGTTTCTTCCCCTAGTGCGTAAGAACAAGCGAACGCGTTTATCACCTGTGCGTGCACGTTTTTCCTACTCATTGTCTCTGCTAGTTGATACGATTCGCGGCTTCTTTCTCTGTCCGTTACAGCGGACACCGCGTCTCGCGATATTTCGCTTCACCTGAATTTTCGGCGAGCCTTCTCGGGGAGTTGCGTAATCGTTACTAAATCGGCATCGAGGATTTTTCTTCCATCGTTTCTGTTTTGTTTCATTTTTTTTTTTTTTTTTTTTTTTTTTTTTTTTTTTTTTTTTTTTTTTTTTTTTTTTTTTTNGCACGTGCGCACGCGCACACGCATAAACGCATACGCATTACCGACACGCGCGCGCGCGCCCTCTCCTTCCCCCCTCTCCTCTCCTATATTCCCCTCCAGATTATGCCCCACCAACCTAGTCAGATTTGATACTTAAAGCCGCGAATTTCGGAAGCATCGTTTCGAGTAGGAAAATTGTGTTCGTGTCGATACGAAACCAGCCAAAGGGAAGGTTGACCGGTGGTTTTCCGTCGGGACGTGCGAACGTGTCGTGACGAGAAGGGAGCGAAGAAGTTCTGAGAGAAAGAAAGCGAGAAAGAAGGAAGGAAAGGAAGGAAGAAGGATAGGAAGAAAGAGGCGTAGAAAGCGAAAGGGGACGAGAAAAGCGCAGAAGAGACAGGGTTAAAAGGAAGAAAGAGGCAGCAGAAGAAGGTGCTACGCGGAGAAAGGAGAGTGGGAAGAAAAGAGAAAGAAGAAGAAAGAGAAAGAATAGGAAGAAGTAACAGCGAAGGTTGTCTGCGATATTAGACACTGAAGAGATCGACGCGATAACGAGAGGAGAAAGTAAACGAGAAAAGGGTAGAAATTAAATTTACGAAGCCGAGGGAAGAGGGAAAATACAGAGAGGAAGGAAGAAATAAGAATAAAAGTGTATCGGGATTAAGGGTTTGAGAGAAAAAAGCTTCGCATTTCGATTCGGAGAAATCGAAGGGAAATTTCGATCCCGAAATATTTGCAGAAACGAACGCAAAACGTATTATTATAAAAGCGTAATTGAATATAGCGCGATGTTAGTGGAACACGCGACACAATGGGCTTGGCAAGCAATGGGTGGCACGAGAATCGAGGTCCTTTACACGTTCCTCGTGTTCTTAGGTGTATTATTGGTAGTAAGGTGCATACAATGGCTTAGGTATGTGCGCTCTCTGCCTCCAGGGCCTTGGGGTGTACCCGTGTTTGGTTATTTGCCATTCTTGAAAGGCGACGTTCACCTCCGGTACGGAGAACTCGCAAAGAAGTATGGTCCAATGTTCAGTGCTCGACTAGGAACGCAACTGGTGGTTGTTCTTAGCGATCATCGTACGATTCGCGACACGTTTCGTCGGGAAGAGTTTACTGGCAGACCGCATACCGAGTTCATCAACATCCTCGGTGGATATGGTAAGTGTATAACACGTGACGCCTGTCATGCTCGTTTTCCGATAACTAACTTTACCTGGATTTCGTGTTCTCGCATATTTTTCACTTTACGCTTTCCCACCAGATTCTTATCTCTTCCCTTCTTTTCCTTTTCACATTTTTATCAACCATCTAGCCGCTGCATGCGCGCGTTAGATCTTATCGCCGAATCTTTATTTCTCTTTTCCTGTTTTCCACATTTAGCCAGCTGGGCTATTTCTACCTACCTTTTTCCGTTCTTCGATACATTTCGTTTACCTTGCTCGTGGATTATTAATTTCGCGTCACCGATTCTTTCGATTCCGTGATTACCGGTAGGAAAGCTTCTATAGTTTTATACGTAATTTATTATATTATTTCGCTACGTACCAATCGAAACACGTTGAATCTCTTTTATTCGTTCCAAGTGGTTTCATTCTACCAACTCGGTCAGTTTCCTTGACTTTTCAAGCTCAAGAGTTTTTCTCTCGTAGGTATTATCAACACCGAAGGTGCTATGTGGAAAGACCAAAGAAAATTTCTTCACGATAAGCTCAGAGGCTTCGGCATGACCTATATGGGCGGCGGGAAGAAAATTATGGAATCGAGAATCATGGTGAGCGCTGCATTTTACAAAATTTCGTCTTTCTCTTTTCTATAATTTTTCTTTCTTCGATGTACTGCTACGGTAAAACTTGTGTAAAATTAACCGAACGATCGACTAATGAGAAATTTCAGAATAGTACCTTATATATGAAAGATTAAGAAATATAGATAGCAACTGAAACTGATACATCTTTGCTTGCAAGTCTCTATCTCTCGCTAATATTAATATTTATAACGTAGCTCGAAATAACGTCCTCGTGAAGAAACGATTGTGTCCGAATAATCAAGGTTCTACCGTATATTCGCACGATACTTGCTTCGTTGTGCTAGATATCAAGTAGATGAAAAAGAGACGAATAATCAAAGAAATTATAATTGGTTTTAGCGCGAGGTTAAGACGTTCCTTCGTGGATTGGCGACGAAACGAGGCACACCGACGGACGTTTCGGCTTCCCTTGGAATGTCGATCAGCAACGTTATATGTTCCATTATAATGGGAGTACGTTTTCAACATGGCGACAGGAGGTTCAAAAGATTCATGGACTTGATTGAGGAAGGTTTCAAGCTGTTCGGCAGTATGGCCGCTGTCAACTTTATTCCTGTGATGCGTTACTTGCCTTGCCTGCAGAAGGTTCGCAACAAGATCGCGGAAAATCGCGCGGAAATGGCTGATTTCTTCCAAGAGGCGATCGACCAACATCGAGCAACGTTCGACAAAAGCATTTTGCGAGACCTTGTCGACGCTTATCTGCTCGAGATCGAGAAAGCGAAGGGAGAAGGTCGCGCGACTACGCTCTTTCAAGGGAAAGATCATGGTGAGAGAGCACCGATGATATATCTCGCACGCAGACAGCGAATATTTATGAAAATTCGTATTTTCGTTCGTATTTTCATTCGTATTTTCATGGATAAAGAAATGCAAATTTGCTGTTTATTAAACGTCGTAACGAGCGCTGTACTTTAAATATTTCCTGTAATTTTGCGCGTTCTTTTCCTTTGTTCTTAATCGTTTCCTTTGTTAACGAGCATAAGCTTTTTGATACAGATACGTATAGAGAAGCTAATATAAGACGCGCGTCGAATTTTTTTCTCGGTTTAAACGAGATGAATTTTGAATTCCTACGATATTTAACCGAGAACCGCATAAACATTCGCAGTTCGTGCGTAAGTCTTGAGTTTCGTATTACACCACTCACTTCTTTCTTCTTCTCGTACTATTCATAGATCGCCAGATGCAACAAATTCTCGGCGATCTGTTCTCTGCCGGCATGGAAACGGTGAAGACCACGCTCGAATGGGCAATAATCTTGATGCTACATCATCCGGATGCGGCGACTGCCGTACAGGAAGAATTGGATCAAGTGGTAGGAAAATCGAGGATGCCAGCTTTGGAGGATCTACCTTTTCTCCCGATAACCGAAGCGACGATACTCGAGGTTCTTAGACGATCGAGTATAGTTCCTTTGGGAACCACACACGCAGCGACGAGGTAATTATATCGTCTATAGATCCCACTGTTGACACGGTTCCTACGAGAATTTGTCGATCGAATTTCCAACCTGATTTTTTAATCGAATTATATCGAGCATTCTCTCTTTCGTATCGTTACTATAAATGGGTTTTTTTTCCCCCAATTGGGTTAATATCTATCGATACGCTGCGATAAAAGCGAAAGTAAAATCGAACCAGTCGTTAATTAGGTTATTTGCTTTCGAAAAACGTCGCTATCTTGTATAGCGGCGAGTGGACGAGCAAAAGAGAAAAGAACAAAGACGAGACGCCGATATAGACGTACAATTTTCGTAGTATTGGGGCGCCGCGATGAATGAATGGATGAATCACGATCTCGATGGAACGTGTGAGATAGTTAAGATTGAAAGGTGTAAAAATGTTTCAGAGATGTGACGTTGCACGGTTACACGATACCAGCTGGATCCCAAGTGGTACCGTTGTTGCATGCCGTGCATATGGATCCAGTACTTTGGGAGGAGCCCAAGGAGTTTCGACCGAGTCGGTTTCTCTCGGCCGAAGGTAAAGTCCAGAAACCGGAATACTTTATGCCTTTCGGTGTCGGCAGACGTATGTGCCTGGGCGATGTGCTGGCACGCATGGAGTTATTCTTGTTCTTTAGTTCGTTGATGCACACGTTCGAGTTGCGATCGCCTCAGGGCTCGTCCTTGCCGAGTTTGCGCGGCAACGCCGGTGTCACCGTCACGCCTGACCCCTTTGACGTTTGTTTGATACCAAGAAATCTGGATCTCATCGAAGATGCGAGCAACGATATGATCTCCTCCGGCGCTATTCTGCGGAATATCGGCAGTCACTGAGTTTCCTGCTTTTCCGAACGCTCCACAACGATCAACGGAGCACGGTAATCGTTCCTAACGAGACCGATCCGACCTGGACCGACCTGGCCCCACACGATCCAACACCCGATCCAATCCGATTGAATTCGATCTGATACGATCCAAACCGATTCATCGTACACTTGTCCATCCTTAATCAGCCCTACAAGATTTCACTCCGTCACCGAAAAGTTCATTCGTATGCGTTCCATTATCCCTCCTTTTATTCTTCTCTCCATCTACCTATCGCATTAATGTCGTTTCACTCTCGATTTTTATTATTTAATTTCCTTGGCGTTTATTAGCCAACATTTATACGTATTTAGGTAATATTTCGCTCTTTATTTATTCGCATTTAGTCATTAGCGTTATTTGATAAATGTATGTCGGTATAGAACGTGTGTATACGGTTGAATGATACGAGAAGTTTGCGTGTACATGTTCAAATTCGTTGCACACAATATACAATAATGATTTCGATAACGATTCCGTCAACGATGATCCGTCACGTTCTAAAGATCGTTGTGTTGACGCAGTCTCGGACGCAACAAGAGACAAAAGACTTTTAGTTAGTAACGATAATAAGAGGAGTTAATCATTAGTAACGGTATTAGAAATAAGTAGCAGTAGTGGTAGCGGAATAATAGAAATAGACAAAAGTAATAGCGGCAACAATAGTACAGGCTATAGTATTGGTAAAATAGTAATTGATAACGACAATATCGATGATAGCAATAGTGGTAATGCTAGATTAAGAATTTCGAGTTAATAAAAAAAAAAAAAAAAAAAAGAAAAAAAGAAGCAAAAGACAGTGTAAGGAAGTACGCTGTGAGTGTGCGCACGAATTTTACAGATATTCGTAGGTTACCGTATTATGTACGTATCTAGGTATTACCTTGATAATAGGCGGTGAACGAGAGCGTGAGATTGTCTTCGACTAACGAGTTCTCTTTCGAGTAACTTCGACTAAATTCGAATGGATTAGATCGTAGGGCTGCGCGTCGGATGGACGTGGCTGTTGACCTAGAACAGTGATTTTCGTGAAAGTTAGAACGAGATTCTTGCGACACCACACACAGTGTAGTTACGTAGTGTTTCAGAATTCAAGACCAACATCGAACCCGATCCGTTGGGTGCGGGCAAAGATTAAGGCTGTGAATTTCGAATTTAGGACATGGGACCCTCCAGATCCCTGTGATATCGCGATCGTAAAATCATTTCCAAAGATATTTTTTGTTGCGTATCCGGCGAAAGCCGACGAACCATCGACGCGGCTTCCCCCTGGTTTCTTTATATTCCGTCATCTTTCTTCCTCTTCATCGTTCCTCTTACGTTTTCCCTTTGCCGCGGTGAGCTTTAACGCCACGTACATATCACCACGTCGATGCTTCACTTATAATATTCACCAATAAGAAATTTATGTGTGACATGCTCGAATTGCGGAGCACCGCATTGTGTTCACCCGCCGACCGCGAATCTGTGTTACTTAATGTTATTATCTATTTTTCTTTTTTTTTTATTGTAACTATCATTAAACAATGCTAATGTCTATATGACCAAGATTATAATTCTAATTGATAATGCGTGTGTCTCCTCTTCGCACGAAATAAATCGATATTTTGTATTTCATGAAAATCAATCATCGCCTCGTATATCGCATCGTGAGTACGTTGTTGCTCGACGAGTCGTGTTCACGAACGAAACGATCGTCACGATTATGTTCGTGACTTTTTGCGAGCTGAAAATTACATTCCCCGTTTTATTTCGATCCAGTAGTCGATGATCCTTTCTCTTTTTTGCTTTTCCCTCCCCACAATTTATTTCATATTTATTTCATATTTCGCTCGGTTCGTTATACGCTTGAAACGCCGTTTCGCTAGAGAGAGAGAGAGAGAGAGAGAGAGAGAGAGAGAGAGAGAGAGAAGAAAAAGGAAAAGAAACAGAAAAAGACCGTAATTACGAAGAAGATGAAGGGGATACCTTTTGTGTGTTACGGGGAATCGATTTTGTGTTTTCCGAATTCACGAATATACCTGTTGACGAAAAGATTAAGAGAGCCAGAGATGGAGGGACGGGAATGTGGGCGGAAGCTGGACTTTCGGGATGACAGACGATATAGCTCGAGCAAGACGAAAGAACAGGTATTTAAGAAAAAAGACAGATACAAAAAAGGAGCGAACAGCAACAAAGGGGGGAAGAGGGGAACGGGGGGACGTGATTGAGAAAAGGAGAAACGAAAGAGTCGTCCGTTTATCCGCTGGACGAAAACTTTCTAAACGATCGATCGTTCGGCCGGGTTAATTATGAAAAGTGTATATTTTCGTGAAAGACGCTTGCAATAGTCGTAATTCGTATCGGTGATCGATCGTATTACAACAGTCGTTCTATCAGATCTATATCTTTTATTGATTATAATCGGTAATTATTGATGTCGCGGAACGAACATCAAACGATGTGGTTTCGGGACCAACGTAATGCCACACTCGCCTTCGAGATCGACGATCTCGTCCGGTGGTACGGATATAACGAATGCACGTAGTATCCTTCCGGCGAACAAAAATAGTACCATCCTAGCGAGTTCCTCTCCGACGCAAACGCGTTTTCCTTTGAACAAAATGAAATCAAACAAAATAAAGTTTGAAAGAGAATAGAATGAAATAAAGAGGGGGGGGGGAGGGGAAGAAAAGAAAAATGCGTCGAGAGGGTGTTTGTTATTGGAATAAATACGATGAAGCAGAAAGTACATATCTATAATATCACGAAGAGAAGGTGAACGAGAGAAGAGAAGGAGCGGGAGAAAAGTTGAAGATAATTACCACTTTGAAATGGGAGAAACGATTCCGGTTTGAAGAAACTTCCATCATCGGATAGGAATCTGTCGGGCCGAAATTCGAGAGGATCTTGCCAGTAAGCAGGATCGGTGTGAATAGCCCACTGCATCGGCACGATCATGGTACCGCGTGGTACATCGTAATCACCTATTCGCATATCCTAAACAAACGAAATTTCTCATCGAGAATTCGCGATTTGATTTATGGATGGTACGGTGGTACCTCTGACGTTCCATGAGGAATACCGAGTGGCGTAACAGTCCTTATCCTTTGCACTTCGGCTATAGCAGCTTCGAGACGAGGCATAGCGATTCTATCGTCCAAAGTCGGCTGTTCCCCTTCCTTCAAACATAGATCCATCTCCGATTGTACTTTTTCCTGTGAATAATATAGTAAATAGAAGTGATAAACTGCCTTTATGTAAATTTGTCGCAGGACAAATAGTTTGTTTTTCCAAGGAAAGACAAATATGGACAAAGATTGTTTTTGCTACGAGCTTTTCAATCGAGGATTCTACTTAACGATTCTGCTTCGTTTTATCATCTCACCGTGTAAAATCTCAAACCGTAAGAGGAGTTGTAGAAGATTGTAACACACCTGCTCAATAGGATGGGCAGCCATGAACAAGAGGAACCAACGAAAGGTGGTCAAAGTAGTGTCGGTTCCAGCACCAAAAAGATCCGCCAATAAATGGTACAGTTGAGGTTCTGTGAAAAAGCTGGATTTTGTACCATCTTCTTTTTTCATTTGCTCGTCGAATGCCGCTAAAAAGCTCTCGACTCTATCCGTATTTTCTGACGCTTGCGTGATTCGTGCACGGTATTCTTCCAGTATTTCCCGATATACTTTATGCGTTTTCTCCTTTCCATCGACGATTGATTGTATCGTTCGGCCGTATCGTGGTAAGAATCTGAAGAGCAATTTTTACGCATAAATTTGTCGTTCTTTTACTTTAATAATGCCGTTTAAAATTTGACACTTGAATGTACCGGAGAAAAGGTAAAAAGTTGAGCGGTCCAGCGACACCAATTTCTTTCACTCCTTCTTCTTGCAAATGTCTTAGCCATTTCCAAACTTCGTCTTCCTCCTTATAGGTTTTCCCAAATACGATGCTATTGACAAGATTACCCATACAATGATGAATCGTATTTAACGGATCGATCGGCCCATTTGCCCCGCGATTTTTCAATGCCTGTCATACACAGACGAAGAAAATTGTATGAAAAGTGAGTGATGTATCATCGATTGATATATTGCGTCAACGTATTCAATTCGATTCGATTCACGCTAAAATAACAAGATTGGGGATATCGGAAAGCCAAATATTTTTGTTCTCAACATGTAATCCATTCGGAACTGGTCTCCTTGTTATTTACTTTTCCATCAAGCAAATACTTTATTATTTTAAGTTATCCTAGTACTATTGCGTTTAGTCGGAATTCCATTATCAGGGTTAGTATGTATGTATTGCAATTAATTATCGACAGAAGCAACGAAGCGGTGACTGATAATATGACATACCGTTGCACACTCATTCGCTGCATCCGATATTCGTTTCTCCAATTTCTCGCGTTTTGGACCTTCGTGTTTTATCATTCCAAAGTTTCGTAAGCAATTGCTAACGAATTTTCTCTGATCCTTCCACCGTTCTCCCTCCGCGCAAACCAAACCTGTGCAAAGTTGTTCGAAATTACGAAATAGTGTTTGTAATATCGTCACTTTCTTCTATTTTTCGATTAATAGAATTAAACGAGTATAGTTTCTGAGAGATGCAAATGATTTCGTCAGATAATCTTACCGTATCCCTTCATAATTCCGTGCGTAAGGTACAGAGGTGCTCTACCGGTGGACATATCCTTCGAGAAGGTCTGCTTTATTAATTGAGGATCCGATAATAAAACAGTATAAACGGAACCCATGTGAAATCCACATATAGGACCATAAAATCTGGATAAATTCGTCAGAGTTTCGTGTGGTTTTTTTGCATCGATCCATGGAAGATAGCCGACGATCGGAAGTTGCCAAGGACCAGGTGGTAGACGACGTACCTTTCGATTTACATAGAAAACGTATACAAGGACGGAAACGAATAAAACCAATATCGCGTAAATGAAATTCATCGTAAATCAGTTTGTATGCTCCGATGAAGCATCGAGTGATCCAATTGAATCTTCTGGAACGATGTTTGCTGCGTTACCTGTAACAAAGAACAAACAAATCAGCTCTTGCTCGGTCGTATCGCAATTGCAGAGACATCCTGTATATTTGCAATAATTGAGAAGCATCCAAATACTTACGTAACTTAATAATTAATTTTAATTTTAAAAATATTTATTGACGGCAACACCGAACTAAGACGTAATTTGAGTCGAGCGAGAATATTTGTATGAACGCTATTTTAGCGGACATTAAACGATAGAACTACCCAGTTACAACGAAAACGATTGACTGACAATTGCGAGTAGCCCGTTAAGTCGGACACAAGTAAGAATAGAAACAATTTGAATTTCCGACTTTCAAATAGTCGATCAACTGTTTTACAATTGAGATACGGCTACACGATCGAGGCGGTCACAACGATCTGCTTATTCTGATTTAATATGAACCATTTTAGAATTTCTGTTTTAAGACGCTTCAAGACACATTATTTATTATCTCGGCGTAAAATACTACGATTAGAACAGCTACAAAGAACCATGTCGCGCTCTGAAGCTATCCAAAGTATGACTGACAAACTACCGACGCCAATACCTTCCTCTCGTCGTTCCTTGCGATCAATCTTATCTGTCAGCCCATTTGTTATATTTTGTGGACGTGGCTAAATTTCCAATTTCTTTTCGCTCTTCGACTGGTCTTCTTTTGGTGGTAATTCCAAGTTCTTTTGTTAAAATATCGCTTCCCTAATCTAGACCCTAGGACCCTAAGATCCTAGGATGCTAGGACGAAAATAGAAGGTAAGAGAGATACTATCTGACAAGTTTCGCTTATCTGACCCATCAAAGACGAGGGAAAACTACTTTTAGTTTCGACCACTTTCTTTCTACTTGAATTATTTTGTGGAATTTGACCATGGGTATCTGGGTTTTGTCCCTTTTTTTTTTTTTTTTTTTTCTTCTGAGAGAGGTTTAAAAGAAACGTCTGTCTCCAAGTCCTAAGCTTAATCAATCTTACAGCTTTCACTAACATTACTCACAGTAAGATATTGTAGGATATAAATAGATATACGTATTGTATTCTACGTGTCACATAGAAGTTAATCTAGTCAGTCTTTCGCAATTCTAACCTAACGTATAAATATTATCTACTTTCGTATTTATGCTACTTACAATTTACATGACTGCGCAGAGTTAAACATTATATCTGGAACTGTTTGTCTTTGCAAATGCCGTCACTGCTGTGACACCATCGTTTAGACGAACGCTAAGTCTGCTTCTTCTCTTTCTCTATGGTCAGCAGAAATTGTATAAGCACAATGTATTTTAGCGATCCAACGCGAATCTACGCAACTATTTTTTTCCTGTAAAACGGACAGTAAATATATTAACTACATCTTCCTTCGCCATTGAAAAAGTTCAAAGGGACTCGCGAAGGCGAAGGCGAAGGCGAAGGCGAAGGCGAAGGCGAAGGCGAAGGCGAAGGCGAAGGCGAAGGCGAAGGCGAAGGCGAAGGCGAAGGCGAAGGCGAAGGCGAAGGCGAAGGCGAAGGCGAAGGCGAAGGCGAAGGCGAAGGCGAAGGCGAAGGCGAAGGCGAAGGCGAAGGCGAAGGCGAAGGCGAAGGCGAAGGNCAAAGGCGAAGGCGAAGAAGGCAAAGGGTTGGTTTGAAAAGTAGAAGAAAAAGCGGAGGGAGCAGTGGAATGGAGCGAAAAGGGTTCTTACTACTATCCTTCGCAATAAGCTCTCGATTAAACGCAATAAGTTAATTAAAACTACCAAAGTTCTTGAGATGTAATATGTTACGATATGCAGAATGTCCCAGGGTTTAGCAGTCGCATTTTCTCAGTATATTTTATGGGTAGACTCAGGCACAAAATGTTGCATAAACATTGGTGAATCAAAGTTTCGTTAAAAAGTTGTATTAAAACTACAAATGAGAAATGAGAATAATACTTTGACTTTCGATATTACCTCCAATTTCACCCCATTGAACTTTTATCTGCTTTAATAACTTTAAAGAGGTGAAGCAAGATCAAAATACGCTTCGTGGGGTAATGAATTGAATTTTTTGTCGCTAGCATCGAAATAGGGTATTAACAGCTAACGAGAGTAGATATGTTAGGCTTTCTTAACCGAATGTTTGGCAATAATCGCCTTTTCAATCATAAAGCGACGTAAAAATCACACAATCAACAAGATAAGGCTTATATTCTTCCTGCGTGGTCTTCATAAGAAATTCATATCTTCTTTCCTATTCCAATAAGTACAATTTAAATATTGAAGCTACCTCTTTATTGGCCGAAACTCTTTCGGTTTTCTCAATTGTACCTATTGTGTTCTGTACATTCCTCTTTCTTCGAAAAGTTCAACATATTCGCTCCTTCGTGCGAGGTGAACTATTCGAATTGAATTCGTGCCGGTGATAAACTGCTCAACCTTTTAATGTAATTTTATTATTTTTCATTTAACCTAAGGACAACTACTCCGAGCTCGATAAAATGATTTTTCTCCAAGGCTGGTTGATGACCGTAGACTTTTTGTCAACTCTCTTCGAAGGGTATAACGAACTTTATGCTGATCGCAATCCTCATGGACGAACCACGTAGCTTTTCCTCGTGATCCTTCCTGTCCTCCACGATTTGCCTTTCCCTGCATTCACATACTATTCGTTCCTGCACTTTTTCGTTCGACCTATCGTGCTACTTCGATAATTCGTCGACCCGAACTTCTTTCCTTCCTTTTTACCTTCCCCCCTTTTCTGTTTTTTTAAATTTTTATTTATTTTCTTGTATTCTTATTTTTCATCTTTATCTGTGCTATTCGGTGAACGTAGAATCACCATTGTTAAAACGAATATTATAGTAGGAGATGGCCATATTTAAAGGAGGGTTAATGTTGGAACAAGATGCAGGATTGGCACATAGGTACCAGTCTATCTACCTCTTTCCTCTAATTCTTGTGGTAAGCAGGTAGAACCGGGGCAACGATCGACTGGGGTCATTGGCTGGATCCAGTTATCAAGGTTAGGGTCCTTTTCTTTGCTCGCGAGAGATCATCGTTTCTCCTCGATAAATTTCTCAAGTTTATTCACCCGTATGCGAGTCGCATCGTAATGCGATATGTCAAGATCAGCCAACAGCTCCTGCCTTTCAGTTTTAATTATTTATCAACTACCAGGTAAACGATGACTAACTAGTAAATTTCACATGCTCTTTCAAATCCTTCGTGTTTAATGATTCGATAACTATTAATGCGTATCCGTGTAAATCGTGAATATAACGAAACTATTATCGCTAACACATTTGTCTCGAAGGAAGTCGAATAGGGTAGCTGATTCGAGTGATGCGAAAGACAAAAGGAATCGAAAAAGTCTTCGTAACGGAAATGATCCTTTCCAAATTTGTGGACTTTCTTAGAGGCTATAGACTAGAAAATGATCTACGTCTTGATTTATCGTCGGATAGAAATTAAAAGGTTCTACAAAAATAACGTTAAACACGATTTCATTTCTCTAGAATGTAATTACAGACTTACAGCAATTTTATAGTATATGCGTAACGTATTGAACAGAAATTAAAGATGCCAGTCTGTTCTTTCGTTATTCTGGAGAAAGACAAACACGGAGACGAGTCATTTTTGTTCAAATAAAAAAATTGATATTCGATTTATTCCCAGTGGATGCTTGTCCCGTACCCGTTGTCTGCCTCCTTTTTCCTCAGACTGTGTGTGTGAGTACAGTTTCTTTTTGAATGTCCGATCGGTCGCACGTTGTCGCCATATCTCGATCTTTCTGTTGCGAGACCCGTTCACACGAGAATTCGCAGATTCGACAGTCGAACCAAACGTGGTCGTGCGGCCAACGACCGCGACTTTCTCCTTTTATGCTAATTTTGTTAATACGCTATTTTCACGACTTTCGTACTTCGCAAGATACCACTTTATCGTCCTGTATCTGATGCAGGACGGGCCGACGAACCAAACGAAATATTTTTGGCGAAAGGAGATAATTAAGAAACAGTTCGTTGCTCGCCCTATTACGTAAAACCATATCGAAGCATTTCAGAAAGTTCAACGAATTTGACGGTTACGATAATGGAACGAACCTAAAATCGCATACATGCCATAAGTTACCACATAGATACCGTAAGTTTCGGGGTAGTCTAGTTGATTTATGATAACGGTATGTGAATTTTACCAGAGTACAAACTAACGACGAATCAGTAATTAGAAGCAGCATTTACTGCTTTCTGATGGAATCACCGGGCTATAACCTTAAGCTATTCAAAAACATAGCAGTAATATATTTCAGTATTCCCCGTACACGCTATTACATACATTTACTATATACATATCGTTGGTTGCATTAACGTCAATACTAATTTCTATCACGTTGGAAGATTAGTCCTTTTAATCTGATCTTTGTAATTATGGCTATGTAATATCGGCTAGTATCGACAGGATAATTGTCGAATATTCTATCCATATGTAATCGAAAATAATTCGATTAACCCGTTGTTGGAACCTGTTGGAACCTGTTGGAACAAATTGAACGAAACCAGAGAACGAGCTTCCTGATTTGAATTACCAACGATTCATCAATGGATCGGTGGTGGTTCTCCAGACTTAATGTATGCGAATAAAGGATAGGTTGTGAGTGATACCGTGATTCGTGATACAGTACGATACAGAGAGTATATACATACAGAGTTCGTTGCCCCATAAAAGAAGGTGGGTGTATTGGCCCCGACAGGCGTTTCTGGGTTTATTACCTACGTCAGTTCGATCGCAAACTACCGTGCGTCTATACCCTGTAACACTGTATTATTTCGACTGGCGACTGATTGCCAGTAGAGAAGTACGGTAAAAAAAATTATGGAACGCACCTTTCGAAATTTCTCCTCGGAAGGTAATATACATCGGATACGACAAGGTAATACATCGATGAAAGCATTTTAATGTCTTTTAAACCCATCATGGTTTTACACGCTATACGAGTATTTCTAACAGGCAGCGCATACTTGCTGCCTTTACCGTCTTACTTTCTCTTTAATTCCCTTTAAACCCTCCAGTTTCTTTACGCATACTTGCTACCTGAAGTAGCGTTCCTTCTTTTCTTTAATTATTTCTCCTTGATACTTTCACGATGGAAATGCTCGATTTGGAGAAAAGTAAGGGCGGAAAGGAATCGATTACTCTTTCATGTTGCTCGTGCCCGTGTCAACGTGTACTTAACGCTCGACGTTATTCTTTAGCAAAGAATTAAAATTCTTCGCGATATGCGATATGCGATCTGCAAAAAGAAACGCAGTTACACTCACGAAGAAAGCGAAGACGTAGGAAAATCGACATTGCCACGCCACTCAACTTTTTCTTCGACGATCGTTCGAATCGACGTGTTGCATACATTTGACAATATCTTTCATCGGTCTGAATTTTGAAAAACGAAAACGAGTCGAAACGAATCCAGACGACGAGCAGTTAAACCCAGCATTAAAAATAGGCGAATGAGCAGATGAAGTCGGAGATAATGATGGTTGTTTCGCGATAAAAATATTCCTATGTTCAGGACGATGACGATAGCGGTAGCAATAGGCGATGACGACGATAATAGCGGTAGCGACGTCGTTTCTGCTGTCTCTTCTAGTGTCGGGGCTGGTTGTTCGTCAGCGTGGCTATACGGTACAAAGCTTCTTAGTGGGGATGGAGGACACTTTCACTCTCACAGGTGTATGACCGAGTCGAGAGCTCGGAAATACTTGTTACCTGAACGAGTATCGTTGGGCAAAGAGAAGGGGGATAAAATATGGGAATGGAAGGGATAGAGGGGCGACGAGAAAGAGATCGAGAGCGGGAAAGAAAGAGGGAGGAAAAGAGGGAGGGAGGGAAGAAGGGAGGGAGGGAGGGACACAAAGAAACGTGACGAATAAATAAGAGAAATGACAGAACTGTCTAATTTTTACAGCTATCTAATAATAGAATGGTGCATATGAAATATCATCTTTTTTTTTTCAGAGAAATTTTTAGTCGCACCTTCGGTTATCGCAAAGACGTTATATAGTCTATGCAGTACTTACATTTCCAATCGTTGTTAATCGTATCGATACTATACGTAAATTAAAGTCATGGTGTGAAAAACGCAGAGAGAATAGAAAGGAAACGTACTAGAGATAGGAATGAATGGTTCGGAAAGCGGAGAATGCCGCGTGGTCCGCTGGATAACGATCCAGTGTCCACGTGCTCGTACGCACATTCTCAATCTTGTTTTAAATTTTGCCAATACGATGGTAAATTTTAAAAATTTAATAAAGTTTCCAAATCCGTATAACATGCGTAATACGATACATTCCTATAAAAGGTTTCTAAAAGTGTTCAAACACTTTCGAGAGCCACTGTAGGATGGGTAGCGAGTAACGAGGCAAAGACAAAAAGAAAAATGAGAAGATAGAATGCGAAGAGGCTGGACGAGGTCAGTGAACCATGAAAGAGTATGGTTTTTTGGTCAGTGTACACACTACCGAAATACGTTCCCGACGCGGCGAGACGTTCCCGCCGATATTTCTCCGTGGGTCCCCAGTCGGCCCCAGTGGGTCAGTGGTTCACGAAGAACCGACATGGTGTACTTCTCGAGGATACACGCGAGAAAGATCCGATCCTTTTGCAACACGCTCGATGTTTACTCGTATTTTTTTTTTTTTTTTTTCGAACATTACGTATTAAAACTAATTCTGTTCACGCTTTATCATAAACGTATTTACTATATTCACACTAATATTTTATACGTGCGAGATATATCGCTGTTGTATATATTTGTTTATACCTTTAACAAATCGATTATTTCTCGCTACATTAAAACAAATATTCTAGTTTTTAGAAGCATATACTCTATGTAATTTTTTTTAAAGAAGAAACTATAGGCTGAAATAACGCTCAAATTTCGTATCCCAAAATATGAAGAATTATCGTGCGTTATTATCGCTATAAATATGAATGCGTTCCATAGACATGGACAATGTTTGCAATAAATATGTTGTAGTTTCTATGTACATTTTCAGACTCGTTTCAAGTTATAGCATGTTGTACAGAGAATCGCAAGATGATTTGCAACGCATTTGACATGCAAAGAAAAGTAATCGCGGTTTTAGGCGAGGACAGAAACGGAGAAATGATTCGAAGCAAACGAGAGAGAAATAGAGAAAGAAACGAATGCGAATGTTCGGGCAACTCGATCGTTAGCCATCGTATCTACTTGAAAAAGGTGTACCGATCGTAACAGACGCGAAAGAACCATTCTACTTGCTTGCGGTTCCAAGAAATCCGGTTAGAATTTAGGCTATGTGGAGCTCCTACTCGAATCTGGAACAGGCTGGTCATTGACCTTGCTTCGATCGCTCTTTGAAAAGATTTTCAAGCGTGATTACAAGTTTACCAGTGATTGTCTTCGACACGCGACACGAGACATTGTCGTTCTCTCCACGCACTTTCCGCTATTCGAACATGATCGAGAACTGTTACGAAGCAATTAAATATGAAAATAATTTTCCAACTAGCAATCCGAATATCTTGCTCTCTGATGGCCGATGATACGATGTCTTTGTTCGAAAGTCTTCCATGCTTGATAGAACGCGCAGAGCAATATGAAATTCCTTTGATTTTTATCTTCGAATATAATGAGGATTATAGTAGGGATGGCGATCGAGGCAGAGATCGAAAGCTGACAAGAATACACCAAGAGAGCACGAGAGCAGGGGAGAAAGGCCCGAAATGATTCCGAGATGACATGTCCATATACCGAATTACACGACTAACTACCGAATCATTTTGACCTACATATGTATATGATACCGTGTTTTCCCGCATGCTCTTCAAACGGTTATAGAGATAACTTTTAATTGCATGTATAAGTAACAAGATAACAAAACAAATTGGTATTCTCCTTGCGATCTCAATATCGTCTATCATGAATATGCATTGATATATTATTTTCGAAGAAATTGGGAAGCACTATTTTGAATAGGCCGGAAACACATTTGATTTTCATATGAATTTTCATCGTTACCAGTAATATAAACTAGAGAAAAGAAAGGTTGCTGATGAAGCGTTGCGTTAACGCAACGTTGGCCCTTAATGGGTTAATCAACGGAAATGATGGTGCGTATCGGTTACGAGCAAGTTTTACCAAGTAACGTTTGATAGTGGAACGCACGAAGGGTGGGCAGCATACGTGTCTATTTATTTAAATACGTATATCTCTGTTCGCGTATAAAAGTACGGTTGTACCGTACGATATGTATTCTAGTTGATATTTTGTTTGCTCGCAGCGACGAAAAAAATAACGATCGAGCATACTACTTATCGCCTAGAGATGCTCCGGTTCAAAAATAGTGAAATAGCAATTATATTATTCCTCGTAACGGTGGCAATCCGTGTCGATTCAAAAGCTACTGATTACGGTTCGAAGCGAAAGACTATTCCACCAACGCCGAAATTTCAGGGAACATTCAGCGAAAGGCACGAGCATCAAACCATCGGTATATGATCGTAATTGAGAAGCTTTTTGAAAAAAGGATCTATAGGTCTATGGTAAACACCATTGCTCGAAAGTATTCGCCACTTTAAGCGCCGTTATAAATTCAAATGTAATTAAGGAACTGAAACGAAAAATTCGACGCGATCTACCTAATACGCTATTTTGTCTCATGAGCCTTCTCTCAGAAAGCTCTCCGATTGATTGACAGAAGTGAGAATATTCGTTCTAATTAAATCACGATTCGTTGTTTGTTTCTATTCATTGCCGACAGCTGATCGCATAAAATCATGGACGACAGAGGACAAACAGAACGTTTGGGAATTAAGCGGTTTGTACGAAGGAGATATAATGCTTAATTCGGAGGAAGATGGGGGGAAAAATGGTCTGGTAAACAACGTGTTTCGTTGGCCAGGCGGAGTTGTACCCTATTACATAAAGGAAGAGGATTTCGGTAAATCATTTCGTTAAGGGAGTATGCTACCTTGAAATTTGAAGAAAATTAGAAACCATTGAGATTTTAAGCCAGATTTTAAGAACAATTAGAAGAACAGATTCGATTCTTTAAATTGTCAAGACGTTGTCGACAAAGCTGAGATAAATGATGTCATCGTATTTACGTGTACTTTTATAGATGAAGAAGATATCGAGGTAATCGAAGGTGCTATGGAGGAATACCATAAGAACACCTGCATACGTTTTCGTCCTTATAAAAAGGCAGATACGGACTATGTCACTATAAAAGGCAAAATGTCGGGATGTTGGTCCTTGGTTGGTAGGCACGATCGCGGACAAGTAGTGAATCTGCAGAATCCGGGATGCGTGCACCATGGTGTGGTCGTGCACGAGTTGTTGCACGCATTAGGCTTTTACCACCAACAGAGTGCCGCGGATCGTGACGAGTGGGTGACGATAAATTGGGAAAATATAAAACCAGGTAACGCGTTGATTGTTTCGACGATTGGCAGATCGAATCGAAATTCGCGTTGAACAAGCGAAATTTATTCGCGTTATTACGATTTATACAGGCAAGGAGCATAATTTTAATAAATACGACAATGGGACTGTCACAGATTATGGAATTGGTTACGATTACATGAGTGTAATGCATTATAGTTCTCACGCGTTTTCAAGAAATGGTGAACCGACCATTACACCGAAAGTAAGTAATCGACGTAAATTCGCGAATTGAAAAGTTTGCAACGATACGGAGATAACTCCAATAGTTGTATTTATTGGAAAAGAACGGAAGCTATAGGTTTCATACTTATAACTGCAAAAGATTATTATTGTTGCGTTGCCCCGAGAGTCGATAGCGAAATTTACGAAAAATGCGAAATGCTTCATTTTTGCTCAACGTTTATATTCTGCAGAAGGAGGAAACAGAACTTGGCCAACGAAAAGGACTCAGCGAAAAGGATACACTGAAGTTACTAGAAATGTACAAAGAGGAATGTGACAAACGGCAAATGAATGAAACCACGAATAGCAACGATTCATCGGATGATATATCCATCGAGTGGCTACTTACTAGATCCTAATATCAGAGTTAAATTGCTATAGTAGCATTTAGTTTGACGCTGTGTTGAATAAAAAAATAAATAATAACGTTGGAATTGCGTTTAATTTGATAAAAAATGATAATATTCAAATTTGTTGTTGTCGAGTACAAAAAAAAATAAATGTTAAAATATTCGAAGAAGGAAATACATCAAGTAACAGGATTTTGTTGATTGTAGTACATCAATTCCTTTAATTCCTTGACTGCGTCTTCGGCGGCCTGAAAGTATACTTCGTATGTACTGTCGAGCCTATATTTTAAACGACGTCGACCCGAGTTCTTATTTGTTTCATTTGAATTGTAATTTTATTACTTACAAGCCTCACACTCTGATCGTTGTCAAGGATTAAACTTTCTATTAGATTCTTCAGTGAGTTACACCAAATTTGTTGCAAAGCTCTACAAGAAAATCTGGCTAAGAGTCTAATCAGCTGACAAGTTCTCATTCGGAGTATCGTTTGTCGATGCGTGAGCAATTTACCGAGCTGCTCTATCGAATTTCCTTTATAACGAAAAAATATTTCGTTGGTATTACGACGAAATGACAATCGACTTACGAACGATAGAAGAGAAATGGCGAAAAAATAAAAAAAATAAAAAAAAAACGGTATAAAAGAAATAAAAAGAAAGTAAAACAATTAAAAGGGGAGGAAAACTAAATCAAAGCTCTCCGTCGATTGAAAATAAATACATTAGAACTTCGAGTCGACAAACTTACCCGATAAATGCGAATGCAATACTACTTTTTCCACAAGATGAGCATTTTCTGGTTGAGAACGTAATATGTTGCTTAAAATCGCAACGAGGTCTACGACTACACGTGCTTTTCTTTTTTCCAAACTCAACAATTGTTGTAACAATGTTACTCCGTTTACGATGTAAACGGCGTCGCAGAATTGAGTGAGAAATTGTTGTCGATTGTAAACTAATCTGCAAAGTACAAGCATCATGTATTCTAAAGTTTGTAGCTCGTCCGCGGATAGCGTAGATGCTGATCTGGTGTTTGCATTTGTCGGTTCAGACTTTTTGTCCAGTTCGAACTCGGAACGTTCGGACATTAAAAGTTTCAGAGAGTAAACGAGATTCGGTACGACTCTAACATCCAAGTATACTTGCATGATCTTTTCGAGAGAATCTTTCGTTACCGATGCAACGAATGGTAAAGACAAAAGACAAGCGACGTATTCGACAACACGACAACTGGCTGCTGGATTTCTTAATGGCGATACAAATACTGACACGCAGTTTTGTTGAAGCAACGATCCTACTTCACCGTCCATAATTTCCTCCATGGATCGTTGCAAAAACGCTATCCATTCTTCGTTTTCGATCGGCCTATCGATAGCCTTCGGATTCCAGTCAGGTATTCTGTTGTTACATGATAGTGCAGCATTGGCTGAATCGTATCTTCGGGAACGTAGCTGTTGATCACATGCGTATTCGTTGTTTTCACGGTCCCTTTCTGATTGAATCGTCTCGATTTCTCGAGGAGCGATCTGTTGCGCGAGATTCAATGTATTACCACCAATATTTTTTAGTTCGATGTTCTGTTCTGATTTTTCTTCTTCCGAATGTTGTTTCGAGTTTGGTTCGCTCAAACAAATCGGTAATTTAACGTTTGACATCTGATCAAACGTTAAAACAGTTTGCATATTTGTTGAATTCGTAGTGTTTGGACAATCACTTCGACACAATGCGTGATCCGCTGAGAGTAAGTCGCTTTTCAGCGATGCCCTTAAACTAAGATTCCCTAATAATACATCGACACTAGTGCTAGAATCTGTTCCGCTCGGTTCGCTATGTCGTAAAGTATAACATTGGTTCATTTCATGTTGGCAATATCCATGTGGTATGAGATAGCGCGGATTTGATGTAAATGTTTTCTGGCGACGTTCTTCCATTGTTCTTTCATGCTCTTGTAACTTTTTAATAGCTTTCTCCAAAAATCTGCATTATATTCATATAAAATTCTTATTTATTTAAGAGGTCTGTCTTTACTCGATTTCATCAATCAAAACTAATTTTCATCAAAGGCTTCTTGTCTTAATGACGGTATTAACTAGTCAATTCTAGAAATTACAGCTAGTTTTAATTAACTGGATACAATTAATTCTCGAATTAACTAATTAAAACCAGTGTCTACAAAGAAGATCTGTTAGTCCAATATTTGCTGAGAAGACTCAGATTTGATGAAATTTAGATTTTAACTGTCACGTATATGTATACATATATACTTTGATTGATGATCGGTAGGTTGCACCGCCAAGTTCTGTAATTGCATCTGTTTCTCTCTAGCCTGACTCACGGATAAAGGTGTAGTGAATGGTGTAGGCCCAATTTCACCTACTATTACTATTCTATTTTTGACAAAAGGATGATCTAAAAGATCTGGCCAAGTTAACCTTTGCGAAGGATCCTTTTGTAGCAAACCCTACTAATAAAATTATCATTGGTGGACAAGGAAAAAATAAAAACCTACCAAAGCATTATCAATGTGCTACAACCTGTAAAAATTGTTTGCAATTTTGAGAAATGTAATCAGGCCATTTTATCGCTTCAAATCTTATCAATCTGACTAAATGTAGAATGGAAGTTGTTTGAAAAGGTGGAGACCCTACAACTAGTTCATACACAATACAACCCAAGGACCTGGAAATAAAGTGCTATGCGTATTATATATACTGTGCTTTGCTAAACATTCTCACATCTAATTGTCTATAAAATTAGTAGAACACACCATAAGTCTGCATTATGGTCATAAGGGCGTTCTTCTATAAGTTCTGGAGCCATATACAATGGTGTTCCCTTTATAGAAGTTAAAACATGTGTCCCTGTACTCATACTGCGAGCAAATCCAAAATCACATAACTTTGCAACTCCATTGCTTTCAAGAAGTACATTTTGTGGTTTAAGATCCCTAGAGCAGAAATAATTTATTATTATCAGAAAACATTTTAACAGGTAAGATATCGAACCTGTGTAATACTCTGTTGGAATGCAAATAGTAGAGTGCAGACACAAGATCGCAAGCTATTACTTGTGCCCTTTGTTCAGACAAACGACCTGCTTTACCTAATATTTCATACAATTCCTTGTCTGCATACTCAGTCACAACTACTATCTGAAGAAAAGATTATCTGTATTCTATAGGAAATGCATAATGGCAAACGCTTCTCAAAAATTATATCAGTACCTCATTTTCTGTTTCAAATGAATCAAGCATTTGTATTATATTTGGATGATGAAGATGACGTTGAATTTCACATTCTTGACGCAAACTCTTTAGTTCTTTGAATGACCTACCACGCTATATAATTTTGTTTGTACGAAACAGAAATATATATAAAATTATGAAACCAAGCAGGTAACCATCACCATAAACTTGGCCAAATGTTTATCGCTTTACCTTTCGGATTACTTTGAAAGCAACGATTTCACCGTCAGATCGTTTCTTTGCTTTGTATACTTGTCCAAAAGATCCCTCGCCCACTTGTTTTAAAACTTCATATTTTTCCATAATCTTATTGGATACACGTGCGTGCGTGCGCGTCTATATATATATTTATATATTTTTATATATATATATGTATGTATGTATGTATGTACGAATCATGAATGATATAAATATGAAAAGACAGGTTAATAGTTTTTCAAATAAAAAGTATAGAACATAATATGATACCTATTATACGTACTTGGATATAACAAGGCACTCGTTTGACAACGCGTAATGGACTATATCTATACCTACAGTTCAGTGTAACACATTATATATTACACGCCATATACTATGGAACAAAATACACAATGGTTGAACATAACCAACATTTGAAAATTCAAACATTTTCTAAGCACAAATAAAGCAATTTATTAGCGTAAAAAGACATTCTGTCACTAAATAATAATAACTGTTTAGGTCAACAGGTTAATAATCTTTCGTTAATGAAGTAATAATAATTAAAACGGTAGGTTTTACTATATATATTATTTTT
This sequence comes from Bombus waltoni, assembly GCA_014737395.1. NCBI lineage: Eukaryota > Metazoa > Arthropoda > Insecta > Hymenoptera > Apidae > Bombus > Bombus waltoni. The sequence goes on from JACXII010000050.1 coordinate 2,421,501, forward strand.
CTAATTTTATGGAAAAGGAAAAGATGCAACCCTTAGAGTTAGGGTTAGTTATGGAAGCAAGTTTATTCAGAGAATTCTTCAATATCAATGACGGTACATTATCAATAACGTTTATAATATTAACTTTTCCCGGCGATCGTTACTTCGTTTAGAGGTGTTGCTATCAAATGACTTCTCATCCCTGTAAGATTTCTTATGATGTGTTCGTGTAGACTCATGTTTACTTTTTCTATCATGACCACGTTCCCTCGAATGAGATCTCTTACGTTTATGAAGCTTTTGCGTTTTCCTTGATTCTGTTGTAATTCGTGAACTTTCTGTTTGTTTTGAATCTTTTGGACAAATAGTATATGATTTCTCAAAGTATTCATATTTCTTATTATATTGAGAACTGGAATGTCCATGAGATTCGTTAACCGTATCATCAACAATATTATCGGAACTTTGAATTTCAGTAATAGTTTTTGTATCGCGATTAGTTGCGCGTGCTTCCATTATGTAATCTACATATAACTCCATTTGTTGTTGTATAACTTCCCTGAGAACTTCTATGTAAGACTTTTTATTTGTATGCACACCTCTGTGCTTAGCCCGTCTTCTTTTTAAATTACGTTCTTGTATACGCAACTCTAAGAAGGATAATTTCTTATCTTCTTTATTTTGCCTTTTTCTGAAACAATATTAATACACTAATATAATAAAATTTCTGAAACAAGGATATTACAACATATCGCATATGTAGTGGTTAAAAAGTAAACTTTGTTTGTACAAACTTACAATTTCTGAATATCTGTAATATCATGTCCAATGTCAGGTTTCACTGTATTTGATATAGCATGATCATATAAAATCTTCCTTTCATCACAAGTAAAATCTGTGAAGATTCTATTGGACGTTCTTGGAATTAATCGCTCACCCAAACCTATTATCAGTGTTAAGAATTCATGTTTTGAAAGAAACTACATACTTTAAAAATATATTAAATAAGGAAATATAAGGTAAATATTTAATATTATTTAAATAAATATAAGATAAATATTTAATATTATTTAAATATATGGCAAAGAACATGAAAAAGGATATATAGAACTTGTGCCAAGTAGAACATTCATAACATGCTGGAAAAAATGGACTGATTTAAAACCTGTAGAAATTTCAGCATTGGAATTTTAGGTACATTATACTAACCAATTTTCAAAGTTGAATCTTTCTCCTTTGCTTTTTGTAAAATACTGTTTTGCATTTGTGAATCTAGAATTAAACCAAGGTTTATCGTAAATTCTATTATTAAAATTGAAATTGAATTTTTAATGAAACTTAATACATACCTAATTTTATTGAGGAATATGAGTTTAATGGTAAACATGACACAGGCAGTAGGATATCTAATTCACCGTATCCTTCTTGTTTCAACTGACAATATTCCACGTGTTGATATAACATCTTTTTACTAACACGATGAGATAAATCGTGTGGACAAACCAGCATATTATCATTCTAAAAGAATACATAATAAAGTAGTTTTGTTTCTTTAGTTGTCGATGAGATATCATTTTTGATATACTTACATCGGCTTTTATACTTTCCATGGTCCAATTTAAAGTAGAGATAGTTTCAACAATTTCTTGGTGAATTTTCTTCGTGAAGTCATGCAAACTTTGGCATTGACTTTCACGTTCATTCATAGAAGAATTTAGCATTTTTATCTATTGTTAGAAATAGTTTCGTACAACGGAAACAATATTTAATTTATGTTTAGGTTATGTTTTAATTTAGGAAAACTTGTCCTCGTCAATACAACTGTAGAGACATCTGTAAGAACTACAAAATTAGATGACAAGCAGTATAAAAGATAAATCATAGATGAAGTATGGAATAGATATGGCATCTTATAGGATTTTGTGTCACAAGATTATGCCATCTACGATTTAGAGCGGTGAGTGTAGGAGTTATCTGAAATATTGATTTTCTAAAAATTAAAGTGTTTTTTTATTGCAATTTGCTGTGACAAGCATAAGAAATATATTCAATTCAATCGTCGAAAGTTATGAAGCCAGTAACTATGAAAAGTTCATTTATTAAACACTCCTTATTTACACATAACTCTTATTATTCGTATGTCATCTTTGTAATTAATCAATAATGTACGAAAAAGGAAATTGAAAGTAATTAAAAATGTATAAAATGAAAGCAAATATTTTAAAATGAAACAATAATTAAATTTAAATTCTATTAGAAGCTACAATACAAGTTATCGGTAACGCTAACAGTGAAATAGACGATTGAAGAAACATCAGCGAAAAAGATTTCAGAGAACTACGTGCTTAATTTCGTTATCTTAATGCTCATGAATTGTTAAATAAATAAGTGTGTACTAACTATAAAATGTTGATAATACAATATAAACGATAGTAAGATTAACGCAAAGGCGATGTCACCGAAAGACGTCATTGATAGGTTACAATACGTTACTAACCTGCTGCAATGTATTACTTGCTATCGCCACGAAATTCAATAACTAAATGATTTTGATTCCCCGCATTCAGCGACCTCTATAATACGTACTCGCGCGGTTTGATCTTCTCTCGCCAATTGAAATTCGCTGCGCAAATCGCAGCGCAGAATGTCAGTTTATTGTCGAAAATCAAAGTGATTAGGTGTGTATCTGTATCACTCCTCGACAGGTGTCAATTTCTCTCCTGTGTAGTGTTTTCAGAATGCCAGTAAATCGTGTAATGATCTTTCGAGACGCAATTTAATCGGTAATTGTTTCATTTTCAAATAATTTGTTCTTTGTATACATTTATTTTAATGTTTTGATCTTTTTTTGTGCAGATCATTGTTTCGTTGCGAGGGAAACTTTGAAGCATTAGAGAGACGCTACGAAATTCAAGAGGACACTGCGACGTTTGACAATGAATCCGAAAACTTTTCATGGAGATTTGGTAACGTTTGATTTAAAAAATTTTTCAGTAGTTTTTAATAGCTTTTATTATATTCGAGAAGGGTAGCTATCACAGACAGGTTTGAACTCGTTCTGCGCATCGCGTTTTTGTCGCACTGCGCAGTTATGTTTAACGGACAAGCGCGCCATGTTTTATTAGTAAAAAATAAATGGCGTATATTCAGTCCGTGCTGTACGCGGATAGAAAGATCCAAGCTTTATACCGTTCAAAGAAAAAAAAAATAAAAATCGTACACGATTATTACACTACATTGAGTTAGAATTTCCTTTTACTTTTACTTTTATAATTTATACTTTATATATTTATGCTTTATTTTCTATGTATTTATTTATCTACATATTCCTACGTTTATTTTTTTCCACTCAGGAAATTCTGACTCTCCTAGCAATAATAGCTTTGCAAAGCCTTTAAACATTTCTTTGAGAAATGTTGAGATTCGCCTACAATAGTCAATGGCTTAGGATTTCCCTTTCTGCCTTTCATTATCAGTATGCATTGTTCGCTTCAGAGTGCTTCGTAGGAGTTTGTTGCTTGTTACGGTTAAGGCGCGGAATTGTCGTGTATGTCATTAGATCGTCACAGTACGCACCGTACTTGAGAGTACCGTTAGCTTGGGAGCGGTGATTTGCACAATAACAGGAAATACTTTATAATTACAGCGCGTATTAACATTTTAAATATATTAACTACATATTTTGTTTATACTATACGATACGATATCTTTTTATCTGCGGTGAATGAGTAATAATTAGTTTGTAATCTCGAGAAAGCAATATTTTCATAAACAAGCGCTTGATGGTAAAAAGAAGAAAAATATGAAAAAGAGTACGTTATATCCTTTCTTCGCTTCTTATTCTCTAATAAAGTTTTCTCTTCAATGCGTCGTTTCAATTTTTCTGATCGTCCGCAATGCTGTCAGTAAGGTCAGTATTTGCCGTGTTTTTCTATGTTATTATCATTTTATATCGGTAACGTAGGGAATAACAGTAAGTTTTTGTCTATGATAATATTTGTTGCCAATAGTGGATAAAATCTCAAATAAACGCGTTGGCTAAAACAATTCACCGGTGAAGTCGGTATACTAAGAGTCGGTAACAACGAGAACCGTAGAACAAATTATCGACTATGGAATTATTCCTTATTGACATTAGATATTTTGTAATTTTGTTCTACCTGATCAGCATCTGGTACAACAATCGAAATCACATATACTAAAATTATTCATGTCGTAACATAATTTCCATTTGTTATATAGAAATGGTTATACTTGTTTTCGATAGATTTTTAAACGTGACACTAGCTAATCGCTTATTTGTTATTTCAAGTTAGGGTGATAGGAAAGGAACTGTACGAATATATTTAAAAAATACGGTCGGAAATGAGTAAGAAAGAAGGAAGATGGAATCATTTCTGAGCTACTACAATCCGTCGAATATATTACGCGCGATAAATGTCTACGTTAATAGTTAATGGTACAGTTTAATGGCGTACGCAGGTGCGGCGACGTCTTGTTGTTTACCTTCGAACTTGTACGTGCCACCCTAGTGGTTTGTTAACGACATCGTTTTAAAACGTAATTCTAAAGATTCATTTTTTTTCGGCTAAATTTATACGTCTTTATACACGAATCTTTGATAAGTACGAGAACGACATCTTTCGGCGCGTTCGTATCATACGCGAGCAGAATTTATCGGAAAATTTGTTAAACGTAGATCGACCCGAAAGTTGTCGATACGATTGCTTCTCGATCGATATTCGCGTTGAAAAAGTAAGGGTCGCGTATCGACGCGTGATATCCGAATCTTTTCGGTGATCCAAATGCATCGAATTCGTAGCGTATAGACCGGGCGAAAATTGTATCCGTTTGATGGTTTAAGCGTGAGCGATGCATGCAACGACGAAAGCTACGAGAACGTGACAGTTAATCGTAGGAAAATTCAAATACGTAATGATCCTTTCCCGGTCCTAAGGAGTAGACGTAATGTGCGTATATTTACTTTAGTACCCACCTGTTGCCGTAACCCAGTTTCTTACATATACCAAGCGGGAAGTTTTTCAACTTTCCAAGGATTCCTGAAATTCTCCACCTCTACGCGATGTTTGCGAAGGGACAATCGAATCGGAAGGCATTTACGATGCACGCTGATATCGCTGGAGGAAAGTAGCGAATATTAATCGGATCTGTAACGCGAGGTTATCGCGCTAGGCAAAACTGTACCTTATATTCTTCGCTATCGCGACTTTTACGCGACTTTTTTTTTTTTATCAAATTCGTACGTACAAAAAATGTACTTGTGCCTTGATTACTAAGAAGTTTGGCTCGTTGTAATATGCATGGGATGCACGTTCGGCGCTTTGCGTTGCACGCGATTCGCGAAGAAAGTATAGCGGCGGTTGTCTCGGACGATACTCGTATTTTATACGGTGGATGCGTTTCGTTAGGCAGACATTTTTCACAACAAATTTCGATGCCAGGTAAACACAGGCGAACCGTGCGATTTACGCATCGAAATATTAAAAAGTTTATCGGTCCGAGAGGTGTTTTAATATCGAATATGTTTATCGATACTTACGGAAAATGGAAACTTGCAAATAGTTGGATACGAACGAACAAAACGATGCGAATCAAGACGGTACGCGCTTTAGGAAATACCTACCACTACTACTGTACTCTCACATATTTACGTATCGTACTAATAAGGAAATAGGGGGGTGGGGGAAGGTAATGGCGAAAGACGATATATTATAACAAGCTTATTAGATAGCCGTATAAATAAACAAATAGTTTACGAAACAAATAAATGGTTGCGCAAACAGACGAATGAATAGATGAAAAGATGGATGAATAGATGGATAGGTAGATAGTGGGTAAAAGAGGAAGAAAGAGGGGCATGGCGCGACGCGTCATTGCACGTGCACGTGCATTGATACCGATATTTATGCCCGCCAGTTAATCATGTCAAAGTCGTTTGATTTGTCGTTGGCTTTTATGGAGGGGAATTAAAACGTTCATTTCGCCGCAGACACTCGGCAACAGTGTGCTCGTCCTGCTAGCGTTTTGCTGGTGGTGCTGGTGCCGGTGTTGCTGCTGTTGCCGCGATTGCTCTATGAATTATTTTCTGGACAACCCTTGCCCGATGTAACAAAAGGGGAGGGAGAGCTTTTTGGAAAATTACAGTATCTCGTTTACGTCGAAAATTCGTATCTGTGACGCGTCTGTCGTGTTTCACGCGGATCGGTATAACACGCGACTCGATAAACCATAAACGAACGAAAAGTACGTGAAATGAAATTCCAAGCATTCGTCGGACTAAAATTGCGCACGAGTCGCCTGGTACGGGGGCGAATTTTTCATAGATTTCCTAGGAAACGGAGTTTCCTTGTAAACTGTAACGCTCGACGCGCTGGCTATTAAGCCTCGTGGTGATTTACACCGATCATCGAAGGTAATCGAATCGGTGAGAGGCGAGCGTCCATCGTGGAATGTTAGGGGGAGGGGGAGGGACAATTCTGAAGACGTGTGGACAAAGTTAGTAGGTGGATGGGCGAGAAGGATAGCGGTGGTCCCTTGCGTATCGACAGCCGTCCGTCAAGGTGGTCGGTGACACGCGAAACCGAACGAACTAGAGAAAAAGTCGGAAGAACCGACATTCTTAGTCTCTTTCTCAGTCACCCTGAGGATTGGTCTACCGAGAATATACCGAGGCAAAGAGGAGAAAGAAGGTGGTGAGCGAGAACGAGAGAGAGAGAGAGAGAGAGGGAGAGGGAGACGGTAAAAGGGGTGGTGAGGAAGGAAAGAAGCACAGAGAAGGGGGTGGTAGAAAGATGGAAGGTGGAAAAGAGGAGGCAGTAGCAGTCGGCATCAGCTAGGTCCGCGCACTTCTATCACGTTGGGCGAACGGGCGGACAGCTCCGAGGCGATTTGTCTTTCATTTCGGGCTAATTTATTGCGCCCAAGCAGCTCCCCCTTTCTCTCTCTCTCTTTCTGTCTTTCTCTCTCTCTCTCTCTCTCTCTCTCTATTTCTCTTTCCTTCTCGCGCACACTAACTCGCGGCGTTTCTTACTTGCCTGCGTTCCCACCACCCCTCTTGATCTCTGTTTCTTTCTCTCCTATTCTTTCTCCTCGTGTCTCCTCTCGTCTTTCCAGCGCTATTCTCGACTCCGCACCATTCAACCACGCCCCACCCAACTAATGTCCCACATAAAACTTGGTATCAGCGATCCTCAAACGGGGATTTACAATCCCTTCAAGCGCCGCTGTCACGATAAATCCTCCAGGGCGACGTCGATATATCTCGCGCGCGAATACTTCTGTCCCTAATGGATACCCCTCGGTACATACAATGCACGTCGAAGCTGAAACCAGTCTGGATCTTTCCTACGTCCGTTCTAGTCGATTCGTCCTGGCTCTTCCTCTTCTTTTAGTCGTTGGTTGCATGTTTCGCGCGCTGTAACGACAGTGTGTTACCGTGCTTTTTTCCACCGACTCGCGCGTCCTTTTATCCTTTCGTTTCTCCGCCTTTCTTTCTTTCTCTTTTTCTTTTTTCCTCGCCGAGGCGACGTGGAAAAAAAGATAAGAAACTATGAGAAAGACGTGCGTGAAAACGCATTATCCAGGTAATAACGCCATCCTATTAGGGTATAGTCGTCGACGACAGTTAATAAGAGTAAAAGCGCGCGTTCGCGCAATTAAGAGTAGTAATAAGCGCCTTAAGGCCAATAAGATGTTTCCTAATGGAACTAGCTAACAGCTTCGAGCCAATTATCTAGGCGCGCATTAAAACGAACGTAGAGGTTGGCCGATGCGCCGGTATGCCCTGATACTCGCATCGAACATGTACATCGTAACGTATACTCGGCCAATTGTTGTATCCAATTTCCATCGTACGCGATATCTTTGTCGTTCCTTCGTTTCTTCGTCTCCTTCTTCCCCTTTTCGTCTTAAGCTGGACAACCGGCTACCTGGTTACCCACTTTCTATATTTCTTCCAACAGAATATATCCAACGTACATCTTATTTCCATATTCTCACGTCCAAGTGTATCCACGATTTTCCAATGTCCAAGCTTTCAACGTACGCCTACGTTCGATCCAAGCGGACGTTAGTTAGATTAATTCGCGAGAAATCGTTCGAAACGCCGAGGAGAAGAAATTCGTGTCGCGATCCTTGGCACGAGAGAATGACTTGGTACGAGTGGCCGACCCAGAGCGAAGGGAAAAGGCTAAGAGGTAAAAAGTTAACGAAGTAGGCGCCGTGGAACGAACCGGGACCGTCCGGAACGATCCAGAACGATTCTCGAATGCCCGAGGTAGCCGGGGACGTGGCTCGAGGGTTGTTTCGGCATTGGCATAAAATGGAAAAGCGACGAACGCGAACAGAGACGTACGGCGAGACGCGTAGAAAACGGCAGGGAGGACGATGAGTTGACGAAGAGGAGACGGAGGAAGCTCCTTGGCTTTTGGTAGCAGGCTTTCGGTATAAGTCCTCGTTATGATTCAACGCGGCTTAAGCCGGTTGTTCGCGGATCCTTTGCCTTTCTCTCTACGCCGCTAATTCTCCCAACGAGCTTCTCTCGTCTTTCTCGCGTCTATATCTCAAGCGAAACACGTGCTGCCATAAAAAAAAAAAAAAAAAAAAAAATAAAAAAGAATAAAACCAGACTGTATCGATCGCTTGGAACTCACGCAGCGAAAGATAAGGTCCGACGGTTTTCTAAATAATTTGTCTGGACCTTTGCGCGCGTCAGTCAGCCGAGCCACGTCGGAGAAACGTCGAAGAATCGTCGAAGAATGGTGATTGAAACGCGAGATCGTAAATCCGGTGCAACGAAATTCATTTCCCTTTTTATCTATATTCGTCGAGTTTCGTCGATCGATACGACGTAAATTAACCAACCGAACGGCGATCCAAGTTTTCCGTATTAGTCGCGCAGATAAGCACGATCCACGATTTTATCCAGGTAAATACGGTTTTACGCGGGTTTCTTCATCTACGTTCCACGTTCTCACCGCGAACGTTCCCCGAACGTAAGAGAATGGCAGCGCGTTCCGAAGATCGAACAGCGCGTCGCATCGTGTCGCATCGCGTCGAGTCGAATGGAAGCTGCAAACTTTTCGATCGATCTCGATGGATTACGGTATACCGGGTGTATTCCTGCAATGCGACCACGTTAATTGCAACGATTATTAACTTGCTGGTAATTGCACCTGATCGTGAACACGATGTAACACATGAGATAGAATATGCGTGGCGTAGGGAAATGGGAAACGAGGTGGTTACTGGTACAGGACGCGTGAAATTTCGCAATTATAACTCGAAGGTAAAGGGCGGAAACGTGTTGCTGGAACAGAGACAGGAGAAGGGAGGGTTGCTGTACGCGTCGTGCCGATCGAAACAGTCGATCTTTACGATTTCGACGCCATTCTAGTTCCGTTGCTTTGCATCTTTTCGTCGCGCACGAGATTCCAAGAATTCGTCGGATTTTTCCACTCTGCGTTTAGTCACGTATCGTATCACGACTCTTAAGAGTACCGCCCCTTTAGTTTCGTAATTGAGCTACCAGTTCACGCTCTGCCGCGATACATCCTCGTGACTCGCAAGATATAACGATGCTTTTATAATACACCGAACGTGGCGCACCGTGTTCTACTACGAAAAATAACTACGAACCGACGTACATCGCTGTGGTTCTCGTACAGCGAGAGCGTCACACGCGAAAAGTATCAGCACGATCCGTATTACTCGCCGTAGCGTTTGTGTAGCGATTAGCCAGGTCCAAGCGTATTAAATTTCAAATCGTTTGCTATCGCTTTCGTATGCGCGATACTTTTCGCTGCAGCCACCGCCGCCGCCAGTCTCCTCTACCGTGAGATCTACTAATCCTAGTAATCTACTAATCTACTAGAGATCTACTAATCTACCAATCCTTTTCCAAGAAATACAACGACCGTCGGCGGTATAGCGTTCGTAATATAATATCGACAACCTCGCGATTTATTTCCTCTCGTTCGTTCAAGATTCACGCGAGATCTGCTAAACTAAAAAAGCATTACGTTCCGACTAACTTGCGCACACGGCCATCAAAGCGAAGGAGTATCCGTTGTATGTGCAGCGAAACCAATCGTGGTTACAATCACGATCGCATTCGTAGTTGCAGTTGCGGTGGTTGTACGAGGCGAAGCTGGACAGTGCGGGGGACGAGAGAGAGAGGCGGAGGTAGATGAGGAGGGATGTTGGCAAACGTAGAGAGAAAGAGACGAAGTAATGGCGGGAGAGGGCTGTGTAGGGTGGGGAAGGGACGAGGAAAATGGGGGGGGGTTAGCGTTGTTTTACCGTAAGGGGTTAATTGCATTGCCAATAACAGATAATGCAACAATCAATGATTTAAGGGAGGTGGGGTTGCGAATGGGGAAGGGCGGAGGGACCTGGGGCACGGAAAGGGGAACAGGGATGGAGATCGGGACGTGGTCGAGAATGGGAATGAGGTTGGGAATCTGGGAACAGGTAGAGGTCGGAGCGCGGAAGAGCGCGCATAGAAGAGAGATAACGAGGAGAGCGCGCGTGGTTCGTGCGTGCGTGCGTGCGTTCGTGCGTTCGTGCGTACGGTTAAGCAAGAGAGGGTGGATGGACTCATTGGCGCGAAGAGGGACAAAGTGCAAAGTACTTTGGAAGGAAAGGGAGATCAGAGGCGTTTCGCGACTCGTGCCTACGTACCGGTTGGTAGCAGCACCGAGCCGGAGAATGGAAGGTCGCGTGCGCGTTTCCCCTTTCCCCGGTGCCCTAGGCGATCGGTTAGGATACGTCCAGTCGCCGCATGGCCTATATACGCGACGATGCTCGCGTTTCGCCCGAAACGAAAGCGACAAGTACGATTGCTTGCTTACCTGTTTGCTTACTTGGTCGAGGCAGACGTTGCATCGATACCCGCGTAGCACGGACTATGGATTTTAGAAAAGACGGGTCGAAAATGTATATCTGTATATATATATATATATATACTTGGAAAGATACGGTTCGACTTGGATCAGTCCCGGTAGTTTGTTACTCTAGCAATGGTCGCGGAACGGTTCTCATCGAGAAACTTTTCGCAAGGTTTCGCCCCGCGAGCCAAGGGGGGAAAGAGTAATGTCTGTCAGGAAATTAATATAGGCAAGATTTGTTGTTATTGCGGGACACGCACAGACGCGGGAATGGAGAGGGACGGAGAGGAACGGAGAAGAGATTGGCGCAGAATGGTGGCGCGCGAAGGCTTTCTCAGGGTAGAGAGCAAACCCATTACTTACTATAACTGCCGTCGGCGGGGTAGGAGGCTGACCGAGGTAGGAGTTGCTGTCAGGCATCCATCATCGCGACTAATGGCTCCACTCTCCTGCCAATAACATCCGGGTGTGCACCACCGGCCGGAAACCTCTACGGTTTAGTCGCTTTGCTCGATCTTACGTTCAACTGCTCTTCAACCATGCGAACCTCGTTCGTGAACGAATCCCGAATTTTCCTCCGTTCCTAAGAAAACTTCTATTACCGTTTGCTAAACACCGTCCATCCCCCGTTTCCCTCGACTAGGATATTCCTTTGACTCGAATCGTCGAGTCAAACAGATCGCGAAAACAGTCGGATCGTTGCGTCGTTGCGAAACGTCGAATTATCGTTTCTTCTTCGGTGCGCGCGTTATCGTCGCTCCGCGATAAATTCCCGCGATTATTCTCGATCATACGATACGACTAGACCAGAGAGACGTTTCGATTGCTGCTAAGCCGGCCCCGTACCGTGGAAGCTGGGTCGCTGCACGCTGTGTAACGGTAACGGTCAGATAGTTACTGCTGAGCGATTCGATAGGTGGATAATGACGAGTAATGACACACCGCGGTGGGAATCGAACCTCCGCTCCCTCGCTTCGTTTGCCTTTGCTGTCGTTGCTCTTGATTTTGCGCCTGCTCTTGCTCTTGCTTTTGCTCGCTGCGTTCGATGCCGCGGCCCGTTTACGCTATTCGCGCCGTTCGCGTTGTTTGCTTTCCTCTCGCACCCCTTTGCCGCCCTTTCGCGTTTCCTGTTTCTCGCTTTCTCTTTCGTCCTCCTTCGCTCCTCCGCGTATTCACGCCCACGCTCTCTCTCTCTCTCTCTCTGTCTCTCTCTTCCTCTCTTTTCACCCCATTACTTTCCTCGTTCGACGCTGTTAACCCACGTAGGGATGTCCTCCTCTCGCGACTCTCTATCGCGCATTAGAGTCGGCTTGCGAGTGTGGATAGTCGAGATTGCGTCATGCATATGCAGCTGCATTTGGCATCGGAGTATGCCAACCCAATCGCCACCGTGAAACTTGATTGTCACCGATTATCCATCGCCGATCGACCTAATGAAACGCGAATGTTTTTAACATCACCGCCGGCAGTTCTCCTTTTCGTTCCAACTTGGCCCCTCGCAAGCGAATAGTGTTTGTGGTATCGCGTAATACCGCGGTATCCCTCGATACCACGTGCAGTGTCCACATCGGCCCAACAAATAGCAATCGTATGTAGCAATCGAACGCTCGATCGAAAAGCTAAGGAAATTAACTGGGTGTTCAAGGACACGGGCATATTCGTCGCGCACAGCTGAATCAGGCTTTCGAATAGCAAACTTGTTCAAGCGAAGAAGAGTTGGTCCGTTTATTTTATATACGCTGACTCGCCGCCTAGCCAGCAACTATCGTACCAACAGTTACGTACACGGTGGATAAGATCCACGTACGCGGTCTACGGTGAACTTGCAACTACCTACAATGTGTGTAGTTTTAACGACAGCGGCCAGTGATCGTACGTTCCGAACGAATCGACTAAGAAGGAGAAATTAAAAAGCTTGACCCTCTCAAAGTGTCTCTCCTTCGAGACATTTCGATCTTAATCCGCGATATGTTTCGCTCGAGATATTGGCATCGACGCGAATCAAGATGATAATGCGAGTTACCTCGTTCTGTACAAAACGCTCGTGACAGCAACGACCCGGTGCCCGTTGGACGAGGGTCAAAAGTAACGTCGCGATAGATTCGCGCACATGTGCGTAGTTACCGGATAGAGAACGGGCTTCGAGAGCACGTCTTGGTTGTTTTTCTCCCGCCTTCCGTAGTCAGCAAATGTAAAGCGACAAAGATCTGATCTTGTTTGCAGCTAGCGTCGAACCAGTAATTTAAGAGGCGGCAACGATACAGAACTATATAACGACAGCCGGCAAAATCGCGCGAATCTTTCTCGACGATGGCACTCAGGGACGCGGCCTGAAGATTCAGCAGTTGTTATCGCTTTCAGAATGGAAGAGCGCGATACCTGTTGCATACGTCAGGGATTCTTTTCGCGCGACGAACGATTCTTATGGAAAACGAGGAACCTCCTTTAGTCGACTACCGGCAGACTAAACTAGGAGAAACCCGTATGAAACCGTGCAGCTGCCTTATTACAGCGATTCGCGATAGTATTTCAACATTTATGGCAACTTTTTACGAATATACACGCTTTATCCTTTGTATATGAACAATATAAAGTACAATATAAAGTGTGAAACTTCGGGTGCTGATTGTATAGCCAAGAACAACGAGACGTATATGTTCTATCTGTATTCGTTTGCGGCATGCAACGAATTTTCCGTATCGACTTTGCGTTATCTAATTACGTTTACGGAAGACGCTGAAAATGATCGCCTTGCATCGGGAGCCAAGCCTTGTAGACGTCTCGTCGTGCATTAGGTTACGCTGTGAATGGTTTCTCGCGTTTCCGTAATTCGTTGAGAAGCTCCTTCTATTCTGAATCGTAGTATTTCAACATTTTCAGTAGGTACTGCATTTACGAGATTATATGTCGTCATATGTCGTAAGCGAAAACGGCTAAACCATAAGTTTATATGGACGTATTTATTGCTTTTGGATTGCTTTTTTATCGTAGTTCCCGAAGTGAATCCCACGTATTCTGCTACACTATTCTGTATGCTAGGAACACCAGTGGACAAAAGTTTAAAACGATAAGTTTCCCGCCCCGTTGCAACCTATCAAATTTCAATTCGTCAGAAAGCAACGTTCGTAATGAAATCCGTAATCGGTGTTTGCCTGTGTGCGTCAGCGAAAGCAATTTTCTATCGTCGACGTTTACGATCGAGTATTGGCTTCTTCCGAGACACGCGTCACTCGCGAGGCCAAAATCACGAGGACGTCTCCGAACGCTTCTTACGCGAATGTTCAGATCATTCGTAGCGCGGATTGCGTTTCAAATATCAGTAGCGGTTCGAAAATGTTTCCCTTTCGGTAGTTGGTCTTTGCTGTAGTTTTTCGCTTTATGATAACAGCATCCATTTTTGCTACATCTTCTTCGTAGCTACCATGCTTGCTTACAAGCTGTCTCAGACCTTCCAATAATATTTGCTACATTTCGGCAAATATCTGTTTCTCTTTGCAAAGTGACGCAGCAATTTTTCTATCTCCTGGACTGGCAGATCGCCGGCTTTGCTTGAAATCTAGCGACTGTTATTACAAATTCGATACGTCGCGTTAAATGAGTCTTGCTATCGTCCCATCGATTCGACGTACCACTGTGTTTGAACGTTCGTCTCGAACCAACGTTTTGAAAGTCTCGCGGGCGTTCGTGAACAGAGCGCGATTGTACGCGTAATTGTAAGGACAATTTCGAGCTGTTGGTTATTTAGTATGAAAGTGGCAAGTTTCTGGTATCTAAGGTAGCCGTCTTAAACTGTTCGTCCGCTGCCTTATAGGACACGAGTCGATATTTGATTAACGCTGCGACGAGACTGTCGTGATTAAATGTCGCGAAGAAATTTGACGATCGAAGCGAAGAGGAACCAGGGCCAGGACACAGGGGATCGAATAGCAGAAAATTCGGTCGCGGCGGTTGGTAAGGTGGACCAAGAGCACCGGTGGTGGGCGCCATCGAAGCACCGGTTATCTCGGCAATTAATATGATTGAGGAGACATCTCTCACGTCTCCGTAATATCCAGCAATGGCCCAAGTTCTGATTGCTTTCCCCGTTCCACCCACGCTTCGCTTCGCTATCTCGAATACCATAACCCTAGCGCGCTTCCTCGCCCCTCCCACGATGTTCCGAGTTAACGAAACTGAGTTACGATACCCGACGCGCGAACTGCGCGTTTCCGTTGCTTTTTAACCCACTTTTCGATGGTTCTACCTAAACTCGCGATCCGGCTAACAAACCGCGGAATGTGTGCCGCGCCAGATTTCTGTAACAACATCGGCTTATACACGCGTATCGTCCTCGTTTTTCTTCGATTCCCTAAGCCGCGCTCGGATCGATCAAGTTGCGTGGAATCAAGCGCGCCACTTGGATTCGAGTAGCTCGAATGTACTTTAACAAGTCGAACCTGTCGGTTCTTTTTTCCGTTCGTAGCGGGCGTTCGAGAAAGCTTGTGAACTATCGTTGCAGCCCGATCTGACGTTAAACGGAATTTGCATAATGCCCGTGTGGTTCGCTATTTTTCGCGTTGTATCGTGTAAAGAGAGGGAGAGCGGAAGAGGGAGGAGAACGAAAGGCGGGAGGGCAAGGCGTATGGAAGCAACGGAATGTTAGAGCAACGTGGAAACGAGAAGGATCGCAAACGTCGTACTCAAAGCGGTACGTGACAAACCTCCGCCGGTTCTTATCTGTCCGTGCCCGCGGTATAGCGAATCCTACGAGGTTCCTGTGATAATCGGAATGTTGCACGCCCGGCGAATCTCTCGCTCCTTTTTTTTTTTTTTCTCTTGCCACACGCTCTCGTTCCCTTATTCTTTCTCCTTTCTTCTCCTTCGTTCTTCGTTTCGTCTTGTCCCTGTAGGCGTAACGGGGGTAGTAACAGCGAGAGCCACTGCGATCTTATACCTTCCGTTAACGATTCTTCTCCTTCGTACGTATCTCAGAGTCAATGACCGACAAGGCAATCGCTATTTAAATCTCGGCTGGCTCTTTCGTTCCGTTTCATTTGTTCGTCCCTTCTTGCTATAATTCTATATCCGTTCGCGCAAATTCTTTCGGCTCTCTCTCTCTCTCTCTCTCTCTCTCTCTCTGCCTCTCCGCTCGCGCAGACGCTATAGCCGCCTTCTTTCGCTGATTAATCTTAACGAAAAAGAAAGAAAGTCAAAGACGCGACGATCCTTTGTGCAACTCTATCGAACGAACCGAAGAGAAACGTTAGATTCCTGCTCTTTTCTTCCGTACCTCGAATTGCAGATTTTGCCGCGGGTATGCAACGCACAAGAAAGAAAGGTGAATGATATATACACGGCCGCTATACGTTAAGAAGCTTTCTTTCGCCCGACAATATCCGATCGTATTTCTTTTTCTCCTTCTCTTTCCCTTTCTCTCCGCTCACGGCTTTTTTCCGTTTATCCTGCCCAGCTCTTTCTCATCTCCTGGCGTTCCCTTTCCGTTCACGGGGAAAATATACTTTGTCTAAATTAGAGCGCGAGGGGAAAAGTAAAACAGTGAAAGATTGACAAACGAAAATGGTTGTGAACGAGTCGCGTGCAACGATAGCGAAGTTTGCTAGTCGGGTGTATAAAACGATAAATAGTCGTGTCACGTGCGCGATAAAGAAAAAGCGAGACAGCTAGCAACTTTGTATTGGCGAGGAAACGAGGAAACGAGAGAATGAGAGAACGAGAGAATGAAACACATGTCCGTGTCACCGTCGCCTCTCTTGCCTGAATCCTGGAATTTATGCTGGACAGTGAATCATGTCAAAATTTGATTTGTCGATAGCTTTTATAGCGGCAAGTTATTGCGCGCGGGTTAGGTACAAATTCGGCATAGTATACGTCGACGGTGTTTAAAACGTTTCAACTTTGTCGGTTTTGTTATGCTTCCAAAATGTAGGAATGCACGGTAATATATATATATACACACACATACACACACACACACACATACGTATATATAAAGCTTTTACGCGCACGTAAGACCGTTTAGATTCTTGTAACCATTTTTCACAAATCTCTGCACATAATACAAAATGTATTCGTCGATATGCATTCGTCGCTTCTCATACCTCGCGCTTTTTGAATCTTGCTTCACATCCACCAATTCTCCCCCGCCCCCCCCTCCTCCATCGCGTTCTCAAGATACTAATTGGTACAATGAGATCTGATCAACGTTTGCTCTGTTCAACGTTTTTTTATCGTCGTTCGTGTTGTTCGCCATCTGTCTCGGTCAAGCAGTTAGCTGTTGCGACCTCTTTGATTATCATTATTATCAATAAGCGTTTATTTACCAGTGAAATAAAGATTACACATATATATATATATATACACATTCATAATAAACGACGAATTGCGAGCTCTTTGAAAACTCTGAAAAGCGTGTACGTCAAATGTGTGGCGAATAGTAAACGATGACGACACGAGTATACTCGTCGAACGCAGAGTATGCGCGGCCGTTAATAACACAGAATCAAGTTGCAACGAAATGATCGTTTCATTCGTTAATTTTATTACTGACGGGCCTATATGTAGTACACGGGTGAAAAACAGGTAACCGACTGAGGTGATAATAGCTTGGAATCTCTCCTAAACGTATTTTTATCGAGCTAGAAGGAATTAGAAACGATCGGTAAATCGACTTGAGCAGGCGAGTCATTTTTTTTTTTATTATATACGTGTAAAAGCGAATGTTTGTCGAGAAAGTACGGACGAATTTTCAAAACGTTACCACGACTGCAGTCAGGCGGTACCGACGGGAGATACGCATATATCAAGCGGGCACAACGAATATATCATTCATAATTTGTTCGGAACGGTTGATTTGTAGCCCGCGACGTGTGGCGTCGAGCTGTCCCCCTATACACGTGCAATCCACCCCCTCCCCCACCCCTTATCTCTATTTATCCGACTATCCGTCTATCTTTATCTTATTCACACGCGTACACATATATTTTCTCTTTACCGCTCTATATTCTCTTTCTCTCGTATACCTTGAATTCTCCTCGTTTTGCACTTTCTCTGTCTCTAACGGTTGCGCTGTTACCGAACTTCCTCCCTCCCAACCTTTTGATATATCCACATCGAGTCACGTCACACGGCCTTCTATCCCCTGTGAGTGTAGATTGAAATTAATACCCAATAATGCTTGTAAATCATTAGGGAAATGCACGAGCCATGTTAAAATCGCGCTTCCATCTACCGGTGATAGTGGTTGTTCTATGTTTGTGACAGCATTGCTCTCGTTGATTGAGAAAGGGACGAAGGAGGGGGGAGGGAGCGGGAAAGAGGAAGAGAGAGAGAGAGAGAGAGAGAACGCGAGTGCGTACGTTTCTTGATCCTTTTTATACCGTTGGCATGATATTTGCGCGCGCGACACCTACAAATTAACCTACCTGAAATGAATTCGTTCCGATCAGATTTGAACTCGGCGAACTTGCAGAGATTTCTGCTTGAAAGACGACCCAGTTAACGGGTTAGAATGCTGTATCTGGCATTTTTCTATTTTTTTTTCTTTTTTTCATTTTCCAAGAGATGTTAAAATATTTGTAGTCGCGCGTACTTTTTACCTTCGAAGTAAAGATGTATTGTACGGTCCGTTATACGAAATGGCGACTGAATATTTTAAACCGGACGAAGAAAAAAAAAAAAAAAACAAAACCAGAGGCAGCAAAGAAAGTAACGAGATATAGTTATCCGCGACGCTTTAAAGCGACACCTTAATCGTCGTTGTGTATTAAATATAACGTCCTAACCGTCTTAACTTGGCGTTTCGTCGACGAAAGTCAACGATGCTACGAACAAATTTTTTCACTCGAAAGAATTACGTTTTTCTCTCCATGTCCAGTTCCATCCGAGTTCCATTCTCCCCGTGATTGCTAAAAACAAAAAAAAAAAAAAAAAAAGAAGAAAAAAGATACGGGAGAATAAAGGGATTTCACGGGAACAGTTTGTTTCCTATCACTGTTGAAAATCACTGTTCACGCCGATCGACGTGTTTTCGAACGAAACATCAGCACCACGTTCGAAAACGATCTCAACGACGATGTTTTCTTGCGGATTCGAATGCAAAGACTAAAAGTTCGACGAGGAGTCGCGCGTAGGTGCAACAGGTGGCCCATAAAGTGTGGACGTCCGTTTATCAAGAACGAACGAGTGCATTCACATTGACTGATGGATGTTCAGGTTCATTGTAACGGTGTGACACAAGATTCGGACGTATCGACCTTAAATACGAATCGTTTGAATTTCTATCGCGGACAAATTGTTTCCGCGTAGTAGATTCGTTCGCGATAAGACTGGCGAGCAAACTTCAACGCGTTTTTAATTCCTCTTCTGCGAAAAGAATCGATCACACGGGAATCGTTCGTTAATCGATTCGCTATGCGGCGATTGTTTCGACACGCGTATATGTAAAAAAGAAAGCGTCAATAACGATTAAAACGAATACTCGAACATGCGCTAGAACGCGTTATAATGTACCGTTCGAACAGACAATACGTACGTACAGTGACTCGTGCAAAGCATTTGAACACACGCAGAGGATTCTTACGAATATATTATATAAATTATAGGGATAGAAAATGACAATCAATTTTGCGATTTACCGCGTTATCAATCGGTTCCGTGGTATAGCACCAAAATATTTAATTGGCTTTTTAATTGGCCGTAGGATAAAATACGCTAGTAAATATCAAAGAAAAATTTATCGCGCGACTCGAAAGGATCAAAAGGCGGAACATTGAAATTTTTATTTCGATCGAAGCTTCGAAATTTGACAGTCGCGAGAGCGACGATGCTGCGCGAGGCGACAAATCGATGGGTAAGATAGAAGCCGCGGTACACGCGGAGAAACCTTAAATTACGAAACTGTAAGTTACATCTTGGTGGATTTACAGACAAGGTGGGCCCATCGAGGCTTTGCATCATAGTTCCGTGCCCGGCTCGTCCCACGACGATAGTAAAAACTTTTACGCTCCTTATAATTATGGGTAATTCACGGTAATTAACGAGGCTGCTCGGAGTCACGCTGGCAATTTTCTGAGTAATATTTCTGCGACGATAATATCGTGATTTCCTACGCCACCGGTTTCTTACTGCTCGTTCTTCCTTCGCTGCTAGCTTGTATACTCTTTCACCACCCCGATGTTCGTCAATTTCTCCCGTTCCAAGGAGTTTTAAAACGCGAAATCGAGGCAGTATTATTTACGCTTGCTTTTAATCCTTCGATCGAATTGTTTGAAATTCTAGAATTTGCGGAATTCTAAGAATATCCAAGGATAACGATCGATCCGATGCAAGCAAAGGGTTACGGTAAAAACGATCCCTCATCCGTGTTTGTCCTTTTTTTTTTTTCTCCGCGAAAGCGAAAGAACACCCTACGTGGCCGATCATCGACGTTGATATACGTCGGTTTATTTTGAACAAAGTATCCACCGTGCGACGAAATTGCCGCGAGCGTGTACACGTTTTACAACTCAGGAATTATCTTACTACGGCTAGAAACGAGGAAATTCGGAAGGAAATAAAGAAGAGACGCGCGACTTATATCTCGTATCTCGCCGATTCATCGACTTAAGTTTGCAAATTATCGCGGTACGGTGCATTCGCGTTTCGATGCATGGACGAAACATCGTTTCCGTAGAGTGCGCGAACGTGCTGCGGGCGGCGATTATCCAAATTGAAAGAAACTCTCTTCCCCTTTTCCGGGCGTATTTCGAATACGCTGGCCGGAGTTACGAGGGATTCCTCTCAGGGCGAAGTCCGTGGACGCACGAACGGCAATCTGCAGAGATCTTCTGCTCGAATTTATTTTATAGTTTCTGCTGGAAATGACGTGCCGTAACGAGACATAAATTCGAAAAGCCGTGGTAAACACGGTCGTACGTAAGACGAGCGTACCGGTTCTTCCGCAGTTACGCGGTCTATACGAGTTTACAACATCGACGAGTAACGAATGCGAACGAGCGTAACGTCACCATCGCGCGACTATTTTTTCATTTCGTTGCGCTTTCCGAACTCTTCTACCCGGTATCGTACATACCGTTAATTTAGAAAACGATCGGCTATTCCGGCGAAGCGGATCACCGTACGTCCACTCTGATCGCGTTCGCTTTGATCGCGTCTCATCTCCCATCGGGCGCGTACTAAAAGCGCGTATTGAGCTGAATTCAGCTCTCGTGGGATGCTGCTTCTCTCGTTCGCTCTTCTCCGCTACGTTTGTTTCTTTCTCGCCGAAACGCAGACCTTTTCCCTTAGCTTTTCGCCATGTGCTTTCCTTGGTTTTGTCACGATCGCGTCCGTGTTCGTGTTCGTGTTCGTACGTGCGCGAATAAATACAGACGCTAAACGGCCACGGAAACGATATACAGGCGCAGTTACACAGAGACGAACCGACACAAAGCTAACGAATCGATGTGTAGTAGAGAGTTTACGTAGGAATGGTGCGGTGGTTGAGTCGAGTGTAGGGAGACAGCGGTCGAGGTGGGCTGGAAGCATGGTATGAAGGTACGAGGGTGTGGGGTTGCAGGGTTGTGGGACTGTGGGGGTGGCTGCCGGCGCTGCCGGTGCTGCTGGTGCTGCTCGGTATAAGCCAGTGCGCGTCAATAACCGTCCATCAGATGTAATAGCTCCCCGAGACACATCGGTTGCATTTAAATGGCTGCTTAGCCGACTCTGTCTCGACGCCGACGTGGATCTATGGAATTCCATCAAGCTCTACGGGATCCCTTATCGTCCTAACCGGGTCGCCGCGTCTCGGTCCAAGCGATCCCACACCCACGTTATTTTCTTTACGCGTGCGCGCGCGCGCGCTACCCGTCGTCTTCGTCCTCGTCTTCGTCGTCGTTGTCGCCCGCGCCACGTCTATATAGCATGCACTTTCATCGTTACTTTCTTGCTTCTCTCTCACGGACGAACTGACTCTGCGAAACAAATAACCCGAATCTACGAATTTTCTATAACACAGTCGCTTAATGTTAGAAACGGTTCGTTCCCGAATACGGTGGGTAGGACTTGGTCGACCATCGCGAATCATCGTCGAATCGTCGGGGTCCCGATTAAAAATCGTACGAGAAACGTTTGACGATCGATCCCTTGTCGCGAGAACGGGATTCGTCAAAGTTTTGAAAGAGACGCGAGACGGTGAAAACGATTACAAGATTCTCGAGCAGGTGAGCTCGGCACGGCTCCTGATCGGAACTGTCACGAAGCGAGTCGTCGTAAGAGTCAGGGTAACAAGCGCCGGTACGGTTGAATTCGCTGACTCGGTGCTTTCTCGATTGGTTCCATCCGCGAACCTACGTGCTCGTCACAACAGTTCGTTCTGGATTTTCACAGCTTCCATCGACTTTCTTTTCCCTTTCCATTTTCCTCCCCCCGTCTCCACCGTTCTTTTCCCCCCGGCCTTTCTTATCCATCCTGTTTCAATGTTCTCCGGCTGGAGAACTGCGCTTTTCCACTTCTTATTCGTTCTATCCCGTTACCGAGGGCAAAGAGCGCGCGCCAGACTAGGTTCGTAAGACGACCGCGGCTGTTTGACAAAGAACGATTTCATCGTCTTGTCCGTACCGGCTTTCTTGCCTGTTACGTCTGCCGATACTTTCTCTCGTTATCGAATTCAGCGTACGACTCGATTTCGCGCCCCCCCCTCTCTCTCTCTTTCTCTTCTTGGCTCTCTCTCTCTCTCTCTCTCTCTCTCAGAGCCGGTGACTTAATCCCTCGCGGGCGTCGCTCGTTTTGCCCGCGGCATCGGTGTAGAGTAGGCGAAGCTGACGGCGGTGGTGGTGGTGGTGTTAGTGGCAGTGGTGGTGGTGGTTTAGGCGATGGCGGGGTGCGAGAGGGCAGCTACAGGCAAAAGGATCTGCATGGCGGCTCTACCGCGTCGCAAATCACTTAAACTGCGGCTGGTGGAGCTACGCGAGGGCAAGCTCGACTCTCGGGAAGGAGCAGCGGGGGAGAGAGGGGGGGGCGGTCTGGTAGATAGTCGAGGGTGCAGAGGATGGAGAAAGCGGACGAGGAACAGGGGCAGGAGGAGATGGAAGTAGAGGTGGAGGGTGATTATAAGACCGCTCGGGGTTGCTGGCTAGCGAGGTAGTACCATCCGTTATGACTATAAATCTAAGATAACAATAACGTCCCCCCTCACTCCTGAGCTTCGTTCTCTCTATCCCTTCCCTTCCCGCCCGACAACGGCTCCTCTCTCGTTCTCTATTTCCCCGCGGTGTTCCCTATTCTCTCTCCTTTCAAACTCGTCTCTCTTTCTGTCCGTCCTTGCGACTCCTCGTCTGTTCGCCTGCTCGCCACTCCGCTATTCGTTCACCCTATCTAACCGACGGTTTCTAAACCCTCCGCATCGTGGCGGCCGTTTGTCCGGCCAACATTAGCGCTTAGCGGTTGTTCGCGAGCCGCTCGTTGTACGCGCGGTCGTTCCACGCACGTGTTCCTGGAACACCGGCTCGCGCGTTGCGTGCGCCTCGTCAGACCGTAGCAACCGTCCTCCTAAACGCTGTAAACGACACGCGCGTCTTCCGCTGGCATCTTCGTATCTGTCCGTTGTTTATCCTACCGTTGGGTCGCGGCGCGGAATCGAGGATTTGTCGAAATGCACGCCGCGAAGGAAATTTCGAGATAGAAAGTTTCCGGAAATCGCGCGTATGTTTCCGCTCGCGCGTTAAGCTCCTCGGTAATTGATGCGCATTGTACGCTGTAGACGCGCACTTGTGCGGCACACCTGTGAATTTATCGATATTAGCTGGAACACGGCCGGTACAGCTGGCGCTAACCAAATGAAACCGAAGCCAGACCATTATTTCGCGCGACAGATTCGCAGAAAAGGAGAAACGACGAACGGTGGAAGACGGCCGGTTCTCTCTTTTAACGAACGCTGTCCGCCGGCGTGCTCTCCTTAACGTTAGATACGGCTTACGGCGAGGCGATTTCCACGTTTGGCACGCGTCGTTTTCCACGCTAGAAATGCTCCGGTAGTAGGCGCAACGAGATAACGGTTTGGCTTTAACGTTTGTATCCGGTACGCTTTTAATTGGGCTTAATGCCGTAAACAGTGCGCGCGTTAATGAAAAGTACCTCGACGCGGCATTACTATTCGGTACATTAAGTCGCAAAATGAAATTCACAATCGATGACCACGCTGGACCATCGGCGAAAGAGTAATAATGCATCGCGATAAATATGTATACGAGTTTATCGTAATAATGAGTTCACCGATTCCTGCTACAGAGCAGCGTATAGGATGATGCGAGCGGACGCGGTGGCTTGTCTCCGCACCGATACTCGCGGAGAGCAACAGGGACGGAGGGGAAGGACGAGAGGGGACGAAGAAAGAAAGAGAGAGAGAGACGGTGAGTGGCAGAAGCGAAGGAGAGAAATAAAACGATACCGTGGCGCGTATGTGCGTACAGGGTGTAGGTTGGTGGGTAGAAATAGAGGGGTAGGAGAATGGCACTGCCGGCGGAGGCAGCGGCAGCGACAGCAACTGTAGGGGATGGCTAAAGTTGGTTATTTTATTGGAAATTTTGGCGAGTCCGCGCTCGAATTTGTGAATCGCGACTGTTCGATTGCTTTCAAAGGTAAATTAATATCGCGCCATGAACACGTGCCCATCCGATGCACTGATGAGCTTAATGAGAACGGAAGTAAAGAGCTGTGGATAAATGTTACTTTGATCAGCAACTAATTGGACTCCGGGGCAAAACACTAGTAATTGTCGATGAGCTCATAAAGCCGGGGACGAACATAATCCGTCCAACTGGTATCGGTAGAAACTATAGTCGATAACTTTGAATCGAAAGTGTGTCCCGATCGATGATCGTTCTTTGGTAAACGCGGCGTGTCGTCGAGTTGACGATTACGTCGAGTTTACGTTGATACGGAGCTCGCCGAGTCGAAAGGTCGACTCGTTTTCTCCGGGAAAATGTGAATACGTGCGACATTCGCGCGAGAACAACGAGTGGACGTGGAAACAGCAGACGCTGCTCGCAACGTGTCCGTCGACTAGCAATAAAGGAAATCGAGGAATGAAGAGCCGTTTTAGTACATCTGCCGCTGCGTCGTCCATCACTCCCGCAACGGGCAAACTAGCTAATACACGTATAATTACTCGCCTCTAAGATTTATTTTAACTATCCCCTATATCTTGCTTCTACTAACGAGCATGACTCTGATTTACCTTCGATTTAGCTTCGTTCTCTTCTCCTACCGAGATGAGAAGACGTAGCGGATCTTTCTGACGAATCTTATCGTCGAAACTCGCCGTACAAAGTAGAGAAAGACGCGCGGAAAGGAAGGGACAGATCGCGTAGAAAGAAGAAAGAAGAAAGAAGAAAGAAGAACGAAGGGAAGAAAGGTGAAAAAGGGGGTCGTTGGTTGGAATAGTTGGTCTTTGGTCTTTGGCGTGGCGCAACCTACTCGCTCCATTAACTCGTTCATAGACGATCTAACGTCGTGGCGTTGTCTCACACCCCATAAGCCGGCAGTAAATCAGCTCTAGCAGCCGCCTTACCACCTTCCTCTGCCCCGCGTGCTTTGCCGTTTTGGCTTCTCTAGGTTGGAAACGACGGCGGCAAACCCGAAACTCAAGCCAAACGTACGAACGAGCAGCTAGCCTGGCCCCTCGTAGGATGGTACGAACGATGCCGACAGTGTCGGTGTAAGATCGCACGCGAATCCATAATCGCTGTAAACCCAAGGACTTAGGCGGATGAAACCGCGGATCCTCTCTCTATCGCGAACGTAAGCACGCGCTCGTACACGTACACGTACACGCAAATACCGAGCTGGTTGGTTGGGTTGCTTCATTCAGTGGCTGGCAATCTGTATTAGCTTTCTCGTGTAGCCGAGAGGACGTACGAGAAGGGAGTTGGTGGTCGCCTCTAGCCTAAATCTATATTTCTACCTCCCATAACCCGTATCTGTTCATCTGCTACCACCGAGCTAACGGTGGCAGAAGCGTTTCGCGCAACCTTCCACCACCCGTAACATCCCCTGTGTTTCCAAACCCTTCTCCTCTATCGCGTTCTGCTCTTCACCTTCGCCTCCCTTCGCCTCGTCTCGCGCATCTCGCATCTCGCATCTCTCCCATCTCGCATCTTCCTCTCGCTCGACCTCCGACGCTTCGAACTCGCTTCCCGCCGACGACAAATCCTCGCGCGGTACTCCTACAGACCAGCGCGGCGCGACGGTACGAGCACATTTTCCTGAAATACGACGTCCCCGGGAGCATAAACGCCGTTACTATTCCCACAAGTTGTAACTGGTGTTAATTATTGACTTGATACGCGTACATGTGTACGTGTGTTTACGCACGCTGGCCAATCTATGTGTGCGTTTCTACGTTTACACACGCCGAACAAGGGGTGACACGGCGAATACGAGCGGGAGATACAGTAGGTGCTTCTGTGCGCGAGTGTGCCACGACAGCGTGCGACTGCGACAGAGGAGGCCGAGAGAAGGAAAGGCGATAGCCTTTTCCAGCGACGCAACGTTACCCTGCCGATATCCGATTAACGTTGCTTTTCGCCACGATAACGTACCAACGATCGAACGTCGTTGGCTTCGCTTATTTCGTCTTTCGTCTCCACTCGAACATCGCGCATTGCGATCCAAGGAACCTTTCTTTTTTCTTTTCTTTTTACAACGCTGCAACGGTTGTTTCTTGTTGAATCGAAGATTTCCAACGCTAGTTTAGTCAGAGTTACATTCTGGTATAGCAATTTCTAACGCGTTCTCCGTTAGCTTGCTAAAAATGTTCGAGCCGGTTCGTAAGAGCGGAATTGCTGGTTGTTTGTCTGTTATAAAACGGGTTACACGACAGGTTTCCTCCTCTCCGATGATTTGACAGACCTTTGTCAGATTTGTTTTATGTCGTCGATCGTCGAAATTTAGTCGCACTGTTCGATAATTTACTACGATTTTACGGTTTTTTTTTTTTTTTTGATAAATTTCACTGTTCCTCTTACGGAGCACTCGGAAGACACGGAAACGATAAGAGCTTTAAACGATAAGTTTCGCGGGCATCCAAACGCCGATCTTGCAGGGTCGAGCGTAAAAAACAGCTCGTCCGTCGTTTCGATTTGTTTGCCCGAAAGGAAAGTTCTAAGCAGGCGTATCGTGTATATGGAACAGTCTCGGCTACGCGTTTCATGCAATCGTAGGAAGCATCCGACTAAATTGAAAGTTCCGTCTGAGAGGGAAATACATTTGTAAATGAAACAGTCATGAACGTATGCCCTGGCAGCCTGCGGCTATTCAATCTAACCGGGGTACAAAGCTAATAGAAATTCTACGTCTCTCGCATAAAGGAAACCGTGAAATAAAATCGAATGTGTGCCCCCTTGCACGGATTACCAATAAGTTGAACGTCCGATGGTTCGGATGTTCAACAAAGATCGTGTCGGCATCCGTGAAATCAACTTTCGATTCTCGGCTCCTTTCAACGCGGACTTGGTTGCCTTCTCCGATCAAAAATTCAAAGTCGCGCGTCGATCGGTAGAGGAAGAGCTGTTTTTCAAAATAAAGACCATCGATATAGACACCCTGTACCAGTCTTCTCGTAATATAATGAAAAGCAATATGCCAGGCAACTGTCAAATCTTCTTCGCGAAAGAGCAAAATCCGTAAGTGTCGAAACCGGCAAAATATTAAATCCTCGACAAACTAAAACGGTACGTAAAGGATAGAAAACGAAATGGTTTGAATATTTTTGTCGTCTTTTTTTTTCTTTCTCGAAGATGATTTATCGTGTACCGGTTGACTCGTGTCGGGTTAGTCAACACGTTAAACTCGTTGCACTTGAAACACCGTCGAACCGTTTTAATTCTTGGCCGTGATAAAAAGGGAATCTTCGTTGGAGGATAACATGCCTGGAGGACAAGTCGACGGGATAATTCATTGTTCGACCGTTAACCTGGAGCCAGTTCGTTGCGCCAATTCAAAATGTATCTAAAAGGATTCAAGGGGTGGGTTGTGTGAGGTGGAGCATACGAAAATACAAAAGGAACGAGTGACATGGGAAGAAAACAGAGAGAGAGAGAGAGAGAGGGAGAATCAGGAGTAGACGAAAGACGGTGCAACTAGGCTTGAGAAACGAGGGAGGAGAGACGAAAAGAGCGAGGAGAGTAACGTTTTCCTGGCCGTGACACTGCTACGACGACGCTTGGTTCCCGAGCATTTTACCCTCGCTGTCGGTGACATATTTCTTGATTTTCAGAACAATACGGCTATAAAGCAACGAAGGCGTGTAAGAGTGCGTGGCGAGCAAAGTATATTTACCTGTTGTACGGTAAATAGCGAAAAGTAGCAAGAGCAATCGGGTAATTCAAAATGCGTCTCGTGTAGGCTACGCGTATCCCATCATTGACCAAGCGAATATACTGATCAGACACTGGCGTTTCCATAGCCGGCTCGCTAGAGACTCGCTGAATTTAACTGGCATTCCCTTTCCGTACCGCGCTGCATTCTTTCTTTCCATCTAACCGTACCTTTTCGACTTTCAAAGATATCAACAAATTCATACTTGTCTTATTTGTTGTATCATAGACGAGTCGACCCCTCTTTCGAACATAAGCGAAATGTCGCAGAGTGCAAAATCGATGCTGATACGATAATCAGTATATCAACACCGAGTATCTAATCCGCTTCGAAGAACTTTCTGTACGTTTAGCTTGAAAGAAGACGCAGTATGACAATCTGGTTGCGGTGTGAACGTATTAGGACGCCCGATCCTTCCAACAGGAGCATTGACGTTAATTCTAGCAAGATGCTTTGTACAGCATGTGGTGTATCTATGAAGTATCTCGTAAAAATAAGTCAAAGCAAGGACAATTCTCCTATGTTCTAAGGTCGTAATGCTCAGTGAACGCGCAATATCCGAATAATCAGTGGCAGTCATCGGTCGACCAAGCTTATACGCAGCGTATCTAAGAAATTTGCGGTGTACTTCTTCCAGTCGTCTCTTATAGATTTTACAATGCGGAGACCGGATGATAGATGGAAATTCCAAATAAGAAAGGACAGAACTATGATGCAATATCGCAAGAGCATCAATGTGTTTGAAATCGGAAGAAAATGTCATAGGGGAACCGTGGGTGTTTTTCACATTTTGAGGCTGATCGTTTATATGATCGGAGAGGATCTGTTTGTGGGTGCTGTCTGAGGAGAGACAGTATTCCGAAGGGCATAGAAATTTTGACGATCGATTCGTCCTCGTTAACTTTTGATTTCGCTATCGCAGTATTTTCTGATTAAAGCGACGACTCGATTAACGGGCCGAGACGAGTCTTTCGAAGATTCTGTAAGCGAAACAGTTCTTAACACGATAGTTCCCATCGAACGATTCTCAACTCGAACGAGCCAACGAACCAACGAGGAAACGACTCGACTAACGAACCAACCGTTTGCAAATCGAAACATCAATTTTTTGCTCGACATAGAAAAATACGAAAGTTGGTATCGTTGCTTTATCGCTCGCCGTTAGCAAGAGTTAATAAGAATACCGGTGTTGTTTAAACGATGGCGGATGTGAGAAGCGATAGGAAGAAAGACCGTGGAGGTCAGAAGATATTGGCACGAGGGAAAACCAAGAAAGGTAGAACGACAGACGTTTATTCCTGACCAGACTGCGGACGATTCCAGCAATAAGAGGCTTCTGCTGGCGAAGGGATGAATCGCCGGGAGATGATTATTTCGTGGCTCACCGGGATTGAATCCGCGTTGAAGAGTGCTCGACGTGGCGCGGTCAGGCCAGTCTTGCGAGAACGGAAGATCGTCGATTCGGTCTTTCATCGGATGCGACTTTCCAATATCGTCTTCAACGACGTTTCGATCAACAACGTTACCGTCGCTGCCATTGCCACTCTTGTGCCAGTGGCATAATCTCGATCTGTTCTGTTCGTCACCGTTCAACCTGTGATCGGCGTCCTTGCACAATTTTTCGTACGACCTTGTAATTGTGCGATCGTATCGCGTATTTGCTTTTCACTTATCTCACCGATAATCATAAATATCCGATTTATACTAGATCATTCGCGGATAACTTGTTCGATCGCGATCAGATTCTTTCGTCGTCTATAACTTTATCAGCCTTTTCTTCAAAAATCTCTCGTCTTTGTACCGATAGCGAGTTCCTTCGAATAACATTCACGGACGCTTCCAAAGTATTTCTTCTTGTCCACATTTTATCGAACAAGTTTTGTAAAGATATCTCGGTGGATGATAAAAAATGCGTTCTAGATGATACGAGCAGAGAGGCAAACGTATTTCCACCGCGGACGCGTTGGATTTCAGTTCTTGATTCTACGAGTCAAAGTATCGGCGTTATGGAATAATTTAATCGTAATGAGAAATCGTGTTTCCAGTTGGTGGCATGAAGCAGTCTGTAAGATCGAGAGACACGGTGCGATTCTATTTAGCGGTGCGTCGTTTGACGGGGTTTATTGGGGGTGCAACAGGTCGGGTTAGAGTAGAGTGTGTTCTCTCACCACCATCATTAGTCAACGTCACCACCCGAGCCTCTCTCTTCCTCTTCCGCTCTCTCTCTCTTTCTCTCTCTCTCCTCCCCCCATGTTTCTCACGCGCGCTTGTTACCTATCTTCTTCTTCGTCCGTGCATCTACCTACCTACCTGGCTGGCTGGCTGGCTGGCTGGCTGGCTGGCTGGCTGACTGGTTGGTTGACTGCTTACCTACCCTATCCTGTACCTATTGCTAGCATATCGTCGATCACTAAATCGCTCAACGTATATACCGCGTGATTTCCGTAGGAAGAACGTGCCATTAAATACTCGAGGTTTTGGTGCGCTATATTATTCGTTTCAACGTTCGGATTTTTGCTCGATTTGGCGTTCATCGCAAACTCCGCCAATTGCCGAGAACGAAAATTAATAAAAATTGACCGGAAGCAGCATAGAGCCTATATATCCGTGTCAGGGATCGCTATTTCACTCGCAAACGTTCTTTCACGTTGCCTGAAAAAAATTCTCAGACGCGACACGTTCGGATATGGTGCAAGACCGCGAACACAAAAGCCGCCGCTGTTGTAATTCTTTGAAAAGAAAAAACAAAAAGAGAAAAAAAAAAGAGAAAAGAAGAAATAATATTATACGCGATGCACGGAGACAAAAAAATCTTTGTCTCTCGAGTGTAATCAAGATCGGTAATATGAATCCGTGATCGGCGAAAAAAGAAACGAGCATCGGAATGTCTGGTGAGAATGGTAGAATCGCTAAAGTGTATCGCAAGCATAGTCTCGCTTGAATGTCGGTAACAAAACGAAGCAGTCGGCCTCTTCTTCGTGTCGGATCGCGTAATCCGGCCGGATCATCCCATTGTTGTTAGCCCGCGTGTGGATAGGAGCTTTGTAGTTTCACGAGCAGAAGCCACGTTGCTGCACCTTTTCCCTACCTTCTATTTCCTGTTTCTGTTCTAGCGGAGGGGCATTCTCTCTGTCTCAGTAAGTATAAGCTCTTTCCAACAAATCCACCAGCTCGTTTAGTGCCGCACCGAGGATTAGCAGAAAAGCCTTCTTCTTGCGTCGCGTAACGCGTCTGACCGCGCTTACGGTGCACGAGGTGCAGCGCGCACGTGCTCTATACCATGCAAGTTTCGTCGCGCGTGCACAACCGTGTCTATTCGGTCATCGGTGGTATAACGCGGAAGTTATACTTTGCCTTCTCTCGCCAGAAGCAAAAGGAACGTATGCGAACGGTGTACCAAACGGGTAACCGGAACACGTGTGATACGCGCTGGGAAAAGTCGAGAGTAACTCGTAACGCATTTGAACTGACCACGGATCGGATCGAGGCAGCTGGAGCCGCGGGAAGGTTGAAAGCCGCTGTCAACGTCTCTCAGTGGGCAGCGCTGTCTAGTCTGTAAACCTTGTTATCAACCACCGGCCATTAGGGGTCCAAGGCGACAAAATGCCGAGCAAAGTGCCATCTTTCCCATACAATTACGGTTCACGTTGTCGATGATGCTAGCGCGCGCGTGTACCTTCCTTATCCCGCTTGCTTGAATTATCAACGCCGGGCGATTAACGACTTAAATCGCGCGTGTCAGAGTAACGCTTTCTTCAGGCGGAGGGAGTTTAAAACGCGTTTAAAAGAACGCGTCGTTAAAAGCGCGAACGAACCGCGTGCTGATTTAATGGGCGGCGGGAAGCGAAAAGTAACGATGAGAACGTAAAGGAGAAAAAGCCGTGAGGGAGGGGTTGGCGAGGGGAGGGAGGGGGAACACGAAGAGAAGAAAGATTACATCGTAATCGAAGGAAGAAAGTATCGGCACGAGAGACGACAAGACGACGCGTGTAATTTTATCGATCTCCGTTCGATCGGGCCGAAGTATTGGCTTTAGGCGGATGCCACGGCACGACCTTTCATCATATTTAGAGTCGAATCGGTGGAGGACGGGGATCACGGGCGACTGTTGTTTTCGCATTAAAAAATTGGTAAAGTGGAAGTACAAATCATCGAACGAGTACCGGTTATTTGGAAATGTTGAACCAACCAAAAGAGAAGGGTATAAACGGGCGGCTGGTGGGATGCAGGGAGGGAATGGGGATGGAGGGAACGGCATTTGCCGTAACAAAATGCGAAGCGCTGCACGCGTTAATTCCCGTCCATAAAAGCCATCGACAAATCAAACCTTCGACGTGATTCACTGCTGGCATAAATACAACTAGATCAGCGTGTGTACGAGAAACGTGGTATGAGCGATGGGTCGACAGCCGTTTACCTCTTCCCCCGCTCTTTCGCCGCTTCCTCATCCTCCGTCTCTACCACCACCGCCGCCGCCGCCGCCACCGCCGCCGCCGCCACCGCCGCCGC
>JACXII010000051.1:2505090-2550259 GCA_014737395.1 Bombus waltoni
AAACCGTGAGTGGAAGGGAATATTCTTGTTTCGCAACGCTAATTTACTACTAATATTTATGAAACAGAAAATTCTCAAAATCAAACGCGTAGAGTGCTTCGTTATATCTGCAATATCAATTAATCTACCATTTAAAAAAAAAAAAAGAAAGTTAAAAATTCCCGAAATTTGATACGCAACGCTAATAAATATAAATCTATGCACTCTTATTTAAAAAATACGCAACACTAATAGCGAGTGATGGCAGTGCAACCATTTAGGAGGTTGCCGATGAACGATCACACTTCTACAGCTCTTGTAGCTGTATCGTGTGATCCAGGTCCGACAAATGCAGTCGGAGGGTTTGGGCATTTTGTAAACGCGACTCTACTTAACAAAACGCGATCGTTCGTTGTCGCAACACTAAAGGGAAAAATAATTAAAACTCGCGATGTAATAGTATCGCAACGCTAACTTTTACAGTGAATTCAATGAAAATTACTATTTTCTATGTGAAAAAACTACTTCAAATATTCCGATATTGCTATTTGTAATACTATAAAATTAATCGAAAACTAATATTTTATAAATTAATGTTAAACTTAATTTATAATAAATTATTATAATAAACTATTTATAATAAACTATTTATAATAATAAAAATTGCAAAAAACAATCGCGATATGGTAATTCGTAACTCTAAAGCAAACGCGATTATCGTTTTATCGCAACTCTAATTCAAACCGTGATCATACTCTCGCAACACTAAACAAAAGCCGCGATGTTATTTCGCGACTCTAATTCAACCCGTAATTAATCTCCCGCCACACTAATAAAAAAACGCGATATGCTCGATGTAGGGGAGGGCCAACATATCGCAGTGCAACCATTTAGGTGGTTGCCGATGAACGATCACACTTGTACAGCTTTTGCAGCTGTACGTGTGATCCAGGTCCGACAAATGCAGTCGGAGCAGTCGGGCATTTTGTAAACGCGACACTACTTAGCAAAACGCGATCGTTCGTTATCGCAACGCTAACTTTTACAGTGAATTCAATAAAAATTACTATTTGCTATATGAGAAAACTACTTCAAATAGTATTGCAACTTACAATATTATAAAATTAATTGAAAACTAATATTTTAGAAATTAACATTAAACTTAATTTATAATAAATTATTATAATAAACTATCTATAATAATAAAAATTGCAAAAAACAATCGCGATATCGTAATTCGCAACTCTAAAGCAAACGCGATTATCATTTTAGCGCAACTCTAACTCAAACCGTGATCATTCTCTCGCGACATTAATCAAAATCCGCGATATTATTTCGCGACTCTAATTCAACCCGTAATTAATCTGTCGCCACACTAATAAGAAAAATCGCGATTTGCCCGATGAGACGATGGACCGATGTATACATCGGCCAGAAAAAACTACTACTACTACTACTACAAATACTAAAAGCGAGCATAGTGACAAAGTAGTAACGAGAATGGCTTTCCATGCTCTGGATAACCCAGAGGATGGAGAGACATTGGTAGTTGCCCTCTTGAGTGGCAGTTTGCCGGGCCTCTTCGGCTTATAGCCTCTTCTTTCTTCGGGCGCGATGCCCGCTGAAACTTAAATCTAAGCTCGAGACTTTCTAAATCGCAAACAAAAAAAAAACTTATAAAGGTGAAATAAAAATATAAACCGCGGAAGCTGATTCAAGTGCACATGGACTGACCAACGATCACAGCGGTGACCGTTGCCCACTCGCATGCGCGTGCTCGAGCAATGAACGTTCGTTTCGAGCCTACTCGCGACCGCGACCGCGAAATTCGAAAAATCGATAGGCAAAACCAGAGACGAGAGCATGCTCTACTCGTGCCGGTTTCACCGTCGATTTTTCAAATCAGATTTCCAGAAACAGGTTGGTCACACGAAAACGCGCCTACCCGACCAGAGATTGTGCCAACCTGCCCGGCCCTACCTACTTATAATTAACAGGCACACCAGAAAGTATACTACCTATCCTACCTAGCCCTCCTATATTTAAAAAATGGCAAAACAGGCACACCAACACACTCGCTCCACGGTTCTCACACAAACGCTCGGGCGCAAAGGACCTACACTAGAGAGGACGTCCCGGGACGCCTCCGACACCCGAGCTTAACACAACATGCACGCTCTAAGTGTACGTACCGTTTTCCTGAAATCGACCGACGAAGGCTAGTGACCATTGCGTAAAACGTGATGAAACACGTCCAAAGAAATTAATAAAATGGTATAAAATAATTGTAAGTAAACTAGGAATTATAAACTTATACTTAATCGCGTGGATGATATTATCACAAATTGTGATTGTGTCGATATATAAGTTAAATTAACGCGTGTCTCGACTTTTTTTAATATTTTAAGTTGTAGCGAATGAGAGAAACGACGCAATTCCACAGCCTAACCACACACACATAATGTGGAAAATACGTCGTGCACGATACACTAGCACATCGTCGGTCGCTGAGAAATGTTTACATTAGGTACAATCATCGTGCCCAATGTCTTTCTCCCATTCAAGTAGCACCTGGGCACGTGAATGAGGTCCTGACAATGGGCACGGAAAGGGTTAAATCTGAAAANTCCTGATCTAAAAATATGATTAGTTTGTCTAATTTGTGTTTAACGGACTAACGTTCTTTGATTTTATATTTCGTTACTTCGTTTCAGATTCTAATAACTCTACTTTATTAATCTAATAAATTACTGAAATTTAAATATTGCAAAAAAATTTAGCATTAATTGAAAAAAAAACTAAGACTCGATGAAATGTAATAATTGACTCTACGTGTATTACTAAGAAAGAAATAATCTCAGGCGATCTCTTGGTCAAAGCGTATTTTCGAAAATGTAGAAGCATCGTTCATAATGATCGCTTTGATTAAAAAATCCGCCTGTCGCGAAGTGTCTTCTTGCACATAAAATTTCGCACATTCTTGTACGGAAAGAGAAGTGAATTTTAATTCATATTTTATATACAGCGTGACTTTTTGTACAAAGCTATTTGTACAAAAATTCGTCGCTTAAGATCAAATATACTTATGTGACACTGGTATATTCGTGTAGATATTTGCCTTTTGCAAATATTCATACTGAATATTAATATACATATTTATAAATAACACGAATATATTCTCAAATGTATATGTTTAAACTAAGTATTAAAAGACTAATTGTTATAATCGCGATGTGCTAGAAGACCTATCCTGAGCTAATAAATAAATATTTGAAAAAAGAATGTTACTACTCACGGGTATAAAAAATACCCGCGGTCACTATGCTCGCAAAAAATTCTACGTAATACAACCAGTCACCCGTGCCGATTCGGACCATTCGTCCTACGACATGATTGAGTGACCGGAGGAATATAAATGCATGCGACTCACCGTTTGAAGCGGAGAAACAGAGCACGTTGCACCATCATTGCCGGCTATCATCCCGCGAATATCATCAGGGAGACTGACATCAGGCAGGAACCGTTGAAAATCCAATGGTGCAAATAGAGGTTAAATGTTTTAAATTAATAGTTTAAATGTTATAAATTAATGGTTTAAATGTTATAAATTAATAGTGTAATTGTTATAAATTAATAGCTTAAATGTTATAAATTAATAGCTTAAATGTTATAAATTAATAGCTTAAATGTTATAAATTAATAGCTTAAATGTTATAAATTAATAGTTTGATTATTATAAATTAATAGCTTAAATGTTATAAATTAATAGCTTAAATGTTATAAATTAATAGTTTAATTGTTATAAATTAATGGTTTAAATGTTATAAATTAATAGCTTAAATGTTATAAATTAATGGTTTAAATGTTATAAATTAATAGTTTAATTGTTCTAAATTAATGGTTTAAATGTTATAAATTAATGATTTAAATGTTATAAATTGATAATTTAATTCACACACGTTCTTCTTCGATCTTCACGTTACGGGAGTCAACACACAAATGAGTTCGCGCGCGCGACGCGTGTTCCTTATATACCAGATAGCATACACATAACAAGGTGACGGAAGGTGAATCGAACAGTAACGGTTTGCTGATATCATAAAAGGTGCTCTTTCCATTATAACACAATCAAATTTAATACTTTTTTAATTTTTGTTGTAAATTGACGTCTTTTACAATTTATTACAATAACTATTTTTATAATTGTAATAGTTTTACAAGCTAAAACTTTTCATTTCCGCGAATACTAGTTTTTTTATTTAGAACTGTGTTTATTCATATTGAATACCAGTTTATGATAATAATAACTGTACTATTGTAGTCAAACGGCATAACTATTATAAATTAAGAGCATAATTATTTTTAATCGATGTTCAATTAACAAAATGTTAAATGTTAAATCAACAAAACTTTATTGAATATTTTAAAGTACATATCGTTCGAATAAAATAACAAACTTATAGCGATATTACTAGAAAATTAAAAGTATCGAAAGACATTTAATCTCTATCACGTATCAGCAAATTATCCTAATTATATTTCTATTTTCTACACCTATCCCGTTTTTAAAGAAAATTCACGTGGTCGTTACTATGATCGAGCCAGAAACAATCGTAAAGAATCGTTCGAACGATCAATATTATCGTCGATATTTCAACATTGTGTCGATAATATACTATATTGATCAAACGATTTAGCTAGAATCCACAGGATCTTTTTTACGTATATGATAACGCTGAGAATCTTAAACACCGAAAATAATATAGACAATAATATTGATCGTCTGAACGTTCCTTGAAGCTTCTTTAACTCTTTGCGCCTCTTATCCCACCACGCTCTCCTTCGTTTGTTATCGAGAACTCGCTCTCGTCAATTGTTACCTCGAAATCGTTTGGCCACGGAATTCCACCGGAAAGCCGAATGCATCAAAATTAACGTGACGATAAGCGAACGAAGCCCCTTAAAAATTCTCGAGTGATCCTCAGAGCGGAGGTTTCGGTGATCAAGAGCTCTTAAATCAGAGAACGGAGTCGACGATGATCGGCTCTCGTGGAATCGACGACTCGCTGCTGGTCCTCCGGCTCCTTCGACAGTTCTGCGTTCCTAATGCCTAGCTTCCTCGGACGTTTCCTTGGCATTTCCAGACGAACCGAACGATTAATAATGAACATCTTAGGCTTGGTAAGAATCTTTTTATTCTTACGTTTCTTTCGTTGTCTTCTTTTCTTGTTTACTAAACATTTCCTTGTATCCTATCGATCTAACCTTTATAACCTTTGATTCTACTTCTCGAGAAAAAAGATTCATCGTTACGCAACGAGCGACAACTGAAGCCCTGAATTCTAAAACAGCACTTGTCCGCCAATCGACATTTCGATAATCGGAATCAGTTCTTTTCTTTTCATCTTCTTCGATTCGTTATTAATATTATTAACTTTCCCAACTATGAACATTGCTTAGATATACACCTTCTTGACACCGTTAGACAATCATTTTTTCTTTTTTTTTTTTTTAGAAAAGATTTTTAAAGGATTTGTCAGTTTGTTTTAGCAAATTCGTTAACTTGTTTTCTAAAAAGACCAAACTTGTGCTATTGTGGAAATTATCGAGTATACTATTTACGCCACTTTTGGTCAGTTTGTTCAAAAAATTATATCGAAAGAAATGTGTCTCAAATTTCACCTTCGAAGTAGCCGTTTAATAGGTTCTTGAGTGTATTCGGTATATTTGTGTATTAAATTCGTGGCTTCAATTTCCTCGATAAAGAAATCGTCAAAGAGATTATATTTTTATCAGACCGTGTCTTTCGAAGGTTAATAGCACACTAGATTGGAGTCCCATTAAATGGAGCAACAAGCTCGAACAAATTTGGAACTTGTCCTTATCGCAGGGAACACGTATTTTCGACATTATTGGCGAGGATACGATCAAAACTGGTTAGAGCACCGACGAAATTAACATCGACAACACCAATATTACTAATTCCATATTATTTTCTTTGAACCAATACAGTTCTATCATGGATCGTAATCACGCGAATCGTAATCGCCCACCTGTACACGTTCTCCTATATGATCAACCTTTATCCCATATTAACATCGACGCAACCGAACCTTCTCTTACCTTGGCTGATCCTGAGCTTTTTTAAAAACGTCGTGTTGGAAGTAATCGTGATAGCCGTTGGTCTTCTGCTTTGGTACGACAAGAGATTCTCCTTGACCATTTTCTTCGAATTCGTCCTCGTGAAGGTTGTCCCTCTGAGTAAGTAAATGCTCCAGTAAACTGCTTACTTCGATCGAAAGTTTGTCCATAGATTTCCACTTTCAGACGCGTCATTGAATAGCCATATCGTTTGCCAGTCGTTTTCAGCTACGTCTGGTATTCCAATTCCTGTCTGTTCCTCGAACAGTGTCACATGGAAAAGATGCGAAAACTGAAGCGAATGAGAAGCGACTCGAACCTGATCGTCAGTCGTCTGTACATAAAGTTGGCTGATTCGAAGTACAGGACGCGGTCTTTGACGACTTTGCTATCCTGCGAAAGCTACGAGACCTACGACACGCACGACACCATCTCGCGAATCATCGACGATCCCAATTTAACGCCAGTCCAGAAAACGATGAGGATTCTCGGGCTGACCGATCAAGACATAGCTGATGCGCGTACCAGGATCAAAGAAAGGGAAATTCATAAAAAGTTAACGGAATTGGAGGACAATTCGCTGTTCACAAAGACCACCGAGGACATGTCTCGATACTATTTCGATAATTTCGATTTGAACACGCTGGAAGATTTGCCCAGGGTGGAAGACGAACGAACGAAGAAGTGCGAAGATGAAGTCACGACGGACGAACGTAAAGAGGATGAGACTACGATGTATGAAAGTGAGGAGGATGAAGTCGTAATGAACGAACGCGTGGAGGAGGAAGTCGCGATATATGGATGCAAAGAGGACGAAACTGCGGTGGCGGAAAGTAAGGAGGATGAGCTGACGACGAGTGAAACTACGAATGATGGAATTACGGAGAAAAATGAAACTACGGAGGATAAAGCTACGACTGATGTTATTTTGGTGAGTTTCGATGCTCTATTCTTACTTTCTTTTTTATTACTTTCGGTAAAATAGCTCTTGTTGAAAATATCTTCCGTTGAAATTGATGAAACCGAATCGAATAATCTTTCGACCTTGAGGCGCTACTGAATGATCTTGACATACTCTCGGCGAACCATCGAACGTTTCGCATAATCTCCGTGAAATCATGGAAAGATGGCTTAACCACGTTTGTCGCAAACTGAACAACCTCTGTGACTCTTGATGGTAACTTTCATAGTCGTATTTTGCCAATATGCGTAGAAGCTACGAGATATTTCGCACAAGTATATATTTCACACAGGCCATAAAAATATTTGTTAACGATCGATTATTCGTTATATTCGGTACTCGATGGAACCATCGTTAATACTAATTACCTTACTATTAATACTATAAATACTGTTAATACTAATTAAAACGAGCCACCTTATGCATAAGATTTAAAATGTTAATTCAGCGCAATCCATCTACGTCCTCGATGAACGACCTTCTCGAACAGCCGCCAGATGATCTATCTACATGTTCGGAGAAGACAAATCCATCGGTGGAGCAACGAAGTTCATCTGGGAAGAAGAGGGTAGCGGCGGACTCGTCGGAAACGAGTTGCGCCAAGCAAATGAAGC
The DNA here is from genome assembly GCA_014737395.1 of Bombus waltoni. Classification (NCBI taxonomy): domain Eukaryota; kingdom Metazoa; phylum Arthropoda; class Insecta; order Hymenoptera; family Apidae; genus Bombus; species Bombus waltoni. The sequence goes on from JACXII010000051.1 coordinate 2,512,786, forward strand.
TGTATCCATCGGATAGTGCGAGGGACTCGAACCAGAGTGACTCTTTATCGAGAAAACAGGACTCGTCTCGCTCGAATCTGTCCTATTCGAGACACGCGAGACGAAGCGTGGAGAAAAGTAGCAGTCCCGTGAGACTGCAAGCTCTGTTCAACTGCAATTGCATCGTGGACGAGTATTTGTTTAAAAGGAACGCAGAGGAGTATTGTTTTGCGAACAGCGGCACCATGACGACTTCCACGCCTAACAAAAGTATCGACGACGAGGGCAAGGTGACGAAAAGCGCGGAGAAGAGCGACTTTGATAACTCGAAAAGCACGATCTATTACTCGTGTTTGGACGACGCTAACGACGTTGATCAGAATCAAAATCAAAAGACAGAAACTACGACGAGTAACAGTTTACTCTTGATACGGAAGTTGTTGCAAAATGATCTGAACATATTGAGGGATATTAAGAAGGACGACCAAAAGTTGGAAAACGGAAGTTTGATGTTGAACGATAAACCCACGCAGGAGACTTTAAAGATCTCGGAGAGCGAATCGAGCATCTTTCAGAAATTGTATATAGGACAGTGTAACGCGTCCATCGGCATTCAAAATTTGTCGGACATTGTGAAAGATTTGAGCGTGACCCGGAACGTGGTGACCAATCTTGAAACCTTGAGGACCGTCGGGTCTGACGAAAGTGGAAGCAAATTGAAGATTGAAAATGAAATATTAAAGAGTATGGTTCCTACGACCGTCATCGACGACGGTACGTGCCGTTATACTTTTACGACTTTGCTTAGAATTTTCATTTTTATCGAAGAAATCTCTGATCTAACAAGTAATTCTATATGTTTTCTTTTTAGATGTAATCTCCGTGCAGAGAAGCAGCTTGAGTCCTGACAAGCCGAAGAAAACCAAGAAAGACGTATTAAAAGTAAATGCACCTGAATATTCATTCGGCGACGCGAACATTCCGAGGTTCGTCAAAGACTCCATGAAGGTTTTCGACGGCTGTTACGAAAAGGACTTTGCCAATAACTCGGAGCTGCAGTGTATGCTTCAGCAATTGGAGAAGAAGAAATGGAGTATATTCCCTGGCCAGCCTAGCCAGGACGCGGCAATACCATCTACTTTCTTAAAACAGAACGATCAACATTATCCATCGTCGGCGGCGCAAGACTTCAGAATCGTTGGGTTACCCATTACCCATTTCGACACGACCAGGACGTAAGCAAAAGTTTTAAAATTAAGCTTGATCGTTGCACAGTGAACGCGTTACGTAAAATTGGTAAAACGCATAATTGTTTCTTAATAGACGACTCGACCGACTAGGCACTTTTCCACGACCTTCCTCTAAAACGTTTTGTATTGCCTGCATCAGATACGAGAACTCGGCATCCACCTCCTCCAAGGAAACCTACGAACATCTCGCTTCTCAAGTCGTGCCAGAGAACGTGCAATCCCTCGACGATGACTTTTCCATATTAAGCGATATTCGTAAACCTGATATCTCAAGCTTTACGAAGGACGCCCACACGCAAAGTGACAACGACGACCATCGAGATCGGCGAAGAACGTCGAATCTCGCTGACAAACACAGGAAGATGTTCTTAAAACGTAAACGCCTGAAAGAGCAGTCGAGAAGCGTTTCTCCGATCGCGAATCTTCACGAACGTAGGATCGAATCGCGAAACTCGGTTGGAAAAGACCATGGCAAGCCTCCTGTGCGTCAAAAACCGACGAAACTTAACGATAACCAGAGGAAACCACCTGGCTTGACGAGGTCTGTATCCGACAGAAGTGTCTGCGAATGTAAAACGTGCCAGAAGGACGGCAAGTACCCGATTTCGACAGAGTCGAAGTTGGACAAGAGGGGCGAGAACAGGAGATGCACGGCGAAATGCAAGGTAGAAACTTTTGGGACGATTCCTTTCTCGCAGGTTGTGCGTCCATCGATGTTCGATTCGGTGGTCTATCGCAGAAAGCCTCCGGTGTATCCTAAAAAGGCCAAGAACGCGCCTTCCGCGCAGCCTGACGCCTCTAGTGTCCCTAATCCAAAGAAGACGTCGCCGTTTAAGGAACTTTTGGAACCGTCCAAGAGGCCAGCTGATAAACAATCGACCCACGGTTCGAAGAAATTCAAATGGAAAGGGAGAATGGAGTCGCTAGAAGAACAGGAAGCTCGGGAGATGAAGGCTCTGAAAGCATACAATGAAGTCACGTTGCTGAAGGACAAGAAGGAATTGGAAACTAAGAAGAAACTGCTTTCGGGAAGAAACCTGGCCACGGCTCCTGAAAACCCAAAGAATCGAGGTTATCCGAGGAAGAACAACCTGGAACGTTATAAGAAAAATATTGCTCGAAACGCGGAGACGACGTACAACGACTGCTTCGACAAAGAGAACTTGTTAGCGGATGCAACCACGGAAACGATACCACTGGCGAATCTTCCATTTATGGACAATGAAACGCAATTCGCCGTACCTGGAAGGTTCTTCGATGTTCCCCGTGATAAATATTCCTGTTCGAAGTTGTTCAAGGCTAATAAGATGGCGGACAAGCTGTTGAGTAACTTTGGTAGATCGCACGTTGAACAGGTGAAGCAGGACGCGAAGAAGATCAAGCAGACCGGTGGTGAGACGGACACCAGGAAGCAGTACACGAAATACAGTAAGCCGAAGAAGTCGATGGACGAGGAGAACGTTTCGATAGTTTCGATGAAGAAGTTGGAAGGTGCGCAAAAAGGTCGCGAGTTGGAGAGGACACCTGCTAAAGAGGATGTCAGAAGTCGCTTGGAAATTTTTGCGGAGTCTTCTAACACGGATCGAGCGGTTGAGCTTGATTCTCAAAGTCGTACGAATGTCGCGGGATCTTTCGTTCAGAGCGATCGCGACAAGATGACCTTGACTTTTGCGAATGGCAAAGACTTTGGCACGCAAGTTGCAAACTTGCCGACGTTGATCAAGCCAACGGTAACTCAAGACGCTGCTTCGTCGTGGTCTTTCAGCGTCATCGAGCAACAGGACGAACCACTTTTTCCGAAACGAGGTAAGAATTGTTTCAAAATTTCCCAATTGCTTCCTAACGTGATTCTACTATGTACGTGTAAATACTTTTCGTAATCTCTGTACATTAAAAAATCTTGAGGACGTTTCACTCGAGAAGATTAACCGTGTGCTGCTTTTTTCTAGACGTCGCGACCACTCAGACGGTCCAACTCGAAGCAACGACGCGCGAACTCGAGAACCATAAAGAGAAAGATGAGACGGGACCGAAAACCGAAGATCGCGAAAGGGAAGTGGAACCGGTGTTCGAAGCTGAGATTGTCGAGAAAGAAGTTGTGCCAGTATCGAAAATGGAGGTTCAGTCAAAGGAAGTTGAAGCAATATCGGAAATAACGAACCTCGAAGAGGAAGTTGAACCAACGTTAGAGGCGCAAGACCAGCGAAAGGAAATTGAATCGAAACTGAAAGCCGAAGACCAAGAACAAGGAATTGGATCGATTTTGATAACAGAGGACCACCAAAAGGAAGTTGAACTGGTATCAGAGACGGATAAAGAAGAAAAAATCGAAGAATCCGCAGCCTCGGACGATACTCTTGCAGAATATCTTGCAGAATCTATCAATAGCGAAAGAGAAATTCTTCAAACGAATGGAATAGCCGATGCAATTGCCGATGAAATTCGAAGGTATAGCTCCGAAGTATCACAGAACGAATCTGGAATAACTTCGAGAAGAATATTCGCGAATTTATCGGATTTCGCGAGGAACATCGACGCGAATTACGTGGCTGATGGTGTCATTCTAAGTAATTCGAACGCCCCGAGAGAAAACAACACTCCCGTATGGGACATCGTAGACGAAGAGACGATCAGAAAGCTTTACAACATGTTTTCCCATCGATTTGCAGACTCCGCTTTCAATCTGTCCGGAGAAATCCAAACGGTGGACGACATTTTAAACAACAGACAGTCAGAGTCATCGATAGACGATTTTATTTTTCAATCGGGTAGATATTCGACGGGTCTCTCCATGTACGAGCACACCATCTTAGCTACGATTCGGCCACTTCAAAGTTTAGAAGAAGAAGAAGATCACGGAGGTTCCCTTTACGATCTATGTATCACTACCATGGATCAAGAAGGTTTGCCTATCAGTTTCGAAATGGAGTCTATGGAAAATCTCGAGGACGAAGTCGAACATCCAGCCGTCAATAGACTCGGGTTAAACGACGTTCTAATCCAAGTGACTCGGTTCCTGAGGAACTTGAACTTCCGTGGATTCAATCTGGAAAACCTTTCCGGCGTACTGGAAATTCTTCCCGACCCAGCGGACGATGACCAGGATCGGATAGAGTTCGAGACCGACGAAGAGGACGACGAAAAGGACGAAGAGACGGAAGAATGGCCGATAGAGGACAGAAGAATAATAAAATTCATCAAAGAGGATTGCTTAAGGTTCATCAAAGAAGATATCTTCACGGACATGAGATTTCCCATTGTAGTCAGATTAAGTGACGTGATAGGCGACGATTTGACTACCTCTGACGAAGATCCGGAAGAACTTCACGTAGTGCTTAAACAGGCAGAACCGAGTAAAATAAATTTGTTCTCTTTGATGGACGACAAATACGAAGAAGCTGTTGATAAAATCGAAGAAATTGGTGCGGAGGAAATGCAGGAAGAAGACGAACGTGAAAAAGCGACGACAAGCGAATATTTTAAGACGCTGCAGAGGTTTCAAGGAACGATGTTTACCACAGCGTTCCCCTCCAGGCCAATCGTGAGCGTTAGCGACTACAACACTGCTGAAAGTATGTTAAACGAAGAAAGAATGACTACTTGTGCGGAAGATACGTCTTCGGACGAGATCACCATCGCGAAATTTATGAGCAATTTGAAGAGATACATGCTGAGACGTTCGGAACCGGTGCAATTTCGCAGACAAGATTTAAACCAAACCTACGAAATATTGGACAAGACCGACACGGAAGAAGAAATCACGGTCGAAGAAAGCGTCAACAGCGAAGAGATCGAAGGAAGCGACAACGACGAAGTGGTTGAAGAAATTATTACGGTCGAAGACGTCGAACAGGTCGACGAAAAAATAAGAAAAGAGCAAAACGAGCAATCCGTCGAGCACGAAAACATGGAAGAAGTTTATAAATACGAGGAAAAGAAAGTAGACGTCACGTATCAAGTTAGCGAAGAAGACATCCTAGGTACAAGAGTCGAGGAATATGGAAATATAAGTTGGAGAGAAATCGAGAATGCCGATGAGAATATTCAACCGATCGAATTCGAGGGCGATCCGAATGAGAAGATGCAAACGTTCGAACGCGACGAAGACGAGTCTCTTGAAAAAATAAAATCGAATAAGATCGATGGGAACGAAACGTGGGATTTCGAAGTTGACGAAGAGATAAGCGTGGAGCTCAAGGAAAAGTTATCCTTATACGCCATCTTCGCCTTTCTACTGGCCGTCTCCTGTTTTTACCTTCGATATTACTACCAGAAGATCTTCTCGTTCAGACAAATTTCAACGTCCACGTCAACCTTGAAACCTTTCGAGATTCACGCATTGCCAACTTCAACGACCACGTTCTTCGAGAATTCGACGCTGATGAAGAAAATGAAGGAAGAACAATCCGAAGAAACGGAGGAAGAGAAGGAGGAGGAGAATGATTCGTTCGAGAGAATCGTCGATCTTGAAACGATAGAAATTTCTCAATTCACCGGTTACGATTCGGAATTAGATATGGACTCGATTGTCCACAGAACACTGTCGGATAGCTTGAGAGCTATACACGAGAATAGTTTGACAAAAATTGAAAACGAGGCCGAGGAATCTGTGTCGCTAAGGAAACGAATTTTAGAAAATACCGAATTGCAAGAAGAATCGGCGGAAATTAATTCTGAAAATGACCGGGTGCGTTCAAACTCACAAATACGCCCGGCTTCCCGATTGACTGACACGATTAGAGCTGCTAGCATTAGGAAGTTGGATGTTCGTACGAGTGAACCTTCGTTCATCGTTGAACCGAATAAACTTAAAGAAGATTCTTTAGAATTGCGCCTAGCGGAAGAAGAAATCGAGACCTTCAAATACAGAGATGACGACGATTCCGACTCATCAAAGTCTCTACTAACGCGTGACGATGGAACAAAATTACTCGACAATGCACAGGAGAATCTATATGCAAAGGTAGAAATAGAGGAAAGAGAAGAAATGTTAAACGCGGAAGAACTTCGAACCGGCGGCTGTAGAGCAAAGTCGAAAACATCTAATTTTGAAATTCAGGAAGAAGCTTGCGAACAGTCGAGCAAGGAGAAAGAAGAAAAGAAAGAACGCTCTGTGGTTGATCAAACAGATCTCGAGGGGATCGTTTTTTCGAAACACAAGATAGAGAGAAGTAAGGCGTTCACGGAACAAAACGAGTCCTCGAGTTCGCCTCGAATTTTGGAAACGACCGACAGTTTCGATTCCACGTACACGGGAGCTTCCGAAACGTCGAGGAACACCACCTCCGTGGTAGATCTCGACGATTCCTCGATGGAGGAGTTCGTAATCGGTTCGAACGAATCGATAATGTCGGACAACGCGAATGGAAGCAGTTGAGTAAAAAAAACGTCCCAATCTTTTTACATAAGTTTCATGTTTGCTTCTTTTTTATTTTTTTCGCGATATCAACGGACTTTAGCTTCGTGTAAATTTTTTCTTATTTTTAAAGAACTGTCAGGAAATATTCTTTTATTTTGCTTCTTGTAAAAAACAATCGTTGAGATTTCTTTTTCTTTTTCTTTTTTTTTTCGTTTTCTCTTCTTTTTACGGAGAGAAATGGCATTGCAAGAATAGACGTTCACACCGATATCGTTGGAAGATACGACTCTTTTCGTTTTATCGGTTCGAGGACGTTCGATTTTGCGGGAAATATCGTTTCGTTTATCATTTGAAAGAAATAGAACGTCTATCGCTTGAATTTTATTTATTTCGTTTCTCGTATTCCTACCGATTAGCTTATATTTTCGTTTTACAAATGGCACGATGTTTTTTGAACGACAAATATTTCCCGATAAGTGAAATTTTTTCGTCGAATCGGAGGTATTATTCATTTCTAACGGATAAACGATCGTACTTTAAAGGTATAATTTTTCTTCGAAAAGTAACTAGGTCAGCTTCTGTCTATTTAGAACGGAAAATAATCACATGGGCAGAGCCTTGATTAGAACGTTCTATAGCATTAAGACACGGAATACACCGCGAAACCTTGTCAATTCCGAGTTTATCAATCCGAATATTGATTTAACTCGGACAGCGTTCCTAAACGAGGTTCATTCAATTCCACTGACCTTTTATCCCGCTCTCTTATTGTATCGCTCAACAAGCTTAATATACTTAATTAAATACAGTTCCTGTTTGCCCTCGACATCTTTTTATTGACCGCTTAATCGTTCAATTTAGCGTTACCGATTTTCCATTTCTCTGCACCCTTACATAAATCGTAGTATCATCGAAACTTCGAACTTTTAAATTTATTAATTTTCGATTTATTACATTTCAAATCCTCCAACCTTCTCCCCAAACTTCCAACCTCCCTCCTAAAACATTCATTCTCTCACACGATTCTCCTACCCTTCTTCGCTGTACCTGTACCCGATCGATCGATCGATCGATCCACCCGTATCAACTTCTCTTAGCTCGTCCACCGATCATCCAAACGTTGCACGATCGCACCTCCGATTCGCGATTCTTCGCTCGCTACGTTCTACCTACGTTTGTCATTTCCTTGGAAAGAAAAAAAAGAAAAAAGAAAATACTGCACGTGACGGCGATCGGTTGGCACGGAGCGAAGAGAAGAGAAGAGAAGCCGATCCGCGATCGGCCGCGGCGTCACGTTGTGTTGGTTAGCCACCGGTGTAGATGTAGGTATATGCGTCGTAGGTGTACAACTTCGCGGTCTGCCGCGGCGGCGCGCGTACTGTTCTTGGCACAGTTTCTGACCATCTCCTATTGCGAGCGGACCGCGCTGGACCTAAGCGTAATTTCGTTGCGCCTCGCGGCACCCGACTTTCTTCCTCATCCGCCCCGACGTACCTTTCTTCCGGTCTTCCTTTCGGAACTCGCGCGTTCGATCCCCTCGAGAGAACAGCGATCTTTCACAAGTGAGTAAATCCAACCAACGATTCGTTCCCTTTTTTTTTTTTTTTTTTTTTTAACGAGAGAATCAGTGAGAATTCGTTTGCGGTCGACGTATTTTATAACGTTGCTATGGTTGCACGTTGACGACGTATAGAAAGCAGAAAGAAGGGGAATGCAAATGTGCAGATACGAAGAAAACACGTAACGAGAAACGAGCGAGAAGTGAAGGTGAAAAGTTTTGGTTGATCTCGATCTCTTGGTGAACGGAAGTCGAAGTTGGAAGAGACGGTTCCGGATAAAAGTGATCACGCGGAAAGTCCTCTTTAACGTCGTGGATTTGGGTTAGGTTCTTCTCGTCCTGTAAGTGAGTAATACGAGAAGATTCGTAAATACGTGAAAGGGTTTGAAAGCGACAGTTGCGGGGGAAGAAAGTAGGAAGCTGAGGATCGTAGGTGGAGGAAAGTGACGTACCGAGCACGAAGAGTTTTTAGTCGGTGTTTGATAACCTCGAGCGGTAATGAAAAGCACTTGACGCGGTGTAATACTTTTAACGAACGTAACTCGATGCTGAGCTACCATCGGGTTATTTAAATCCATGGAAAACGATTTCTTATAATAATCGTTTCGCTGTTTGTTTCTTCCTCTTGCCCGATAAATTCTTTCTTTCTTAATACGTTACTGGAAAGTTTATATCTTGTAATTTGTCGTTTCTTTTTCTCCTTGTGGTTTCTTACTTCTTGATAATAACTTATATTTCTTAACAAACGATTTCTTCTTCCATCGAAGCAAACGAATAAGCGAACGAACGACGAAAAACGATTGTCAAATCGAAAAAAATACAACGTTCAGGTTTCAAGGTTGTAATGTCTTACAATGTACACTCGACAATTTTTTTTTAGCGTCGTAGAAACGTGTTTTGAAATTTCGTAAAGATTATTTATAGAGAAGCAATTGGTTAGCTCGTAAAAATTTCACCGAAAACTCGAACGAAGGACAAGCTCGTACGATACGCGAAAACTATCCATCACCGTGGTAATTGACGATAATCGCGGGGAATTGTATAATCGGCCAAGCGAGCGATTTCTTCAATTCGCTGGTACGATGAAAGTGCATGTCGAATACGCGGGCAGTCGCGACAAAAATTGTAACGGGCCTGTGTGTTTGGCGTAGACCACGAAACACGTGCAAATAACGCGCAAAAATTCTTCTCGCCTTAGGAAAAGGCACGACTCTTCGTCGAGATAACAAATCTCCACGGTAAACACACCCGGTAAACTTTCGAATTTTTTCAGTTTAATATCATGTGTTTTCAACTGTAAGATACATCGTGATCTTGTGATTCACGGTATAATCGTGTAATTCGCTCGAAACAGACGTTAAGTTTCCTCTTCCTTCCGCAATGTACGAACAGATCGCAAAGATTCAGTTTCGAAGGAATACGTGCACGAAACAGCATTTTCGTCGAAAATTCCCAATATATCCAGAACGTAAGAACGTAGATATTAATAAAACGTATTAATATAGAAAAAAAGAGGAATCGGTGTTTTTTTTTCCTAAATATCGTTGTAATCTCGTCTCGATCTAAATTCCATCGTCAGCAAGCAAATGTTTTAATTCTTCGGGACAAAACGAAAGGTCTGCAAAAGACAAGTAACGCTCGGATTACTGAAATCGAGACGAACACCCTGGATGCAGCATTATCCGGTTCAAACGTATCTCTGTTCTCTCTATTCCGAGGAAAAGCTTGTTTTTATAAAAGCATTTACCGTATTGTCGTACGAGTTCCTTCGCGTTATCACCGTCGAGACAGACATAGTCTGTATAGTTTATCTACATCGGGGTATGGTCGCCACTGCCTGCTGCTAAGATCTCTGGTTAAAAATTTTCCCCGTTATCGCCCAACTCGTCTAATTATCGAAGAAAAAGTTGCAAAAAATCACGTGAACTTTGATAACTGAAATAATCCAAACTACGCGGATGTCACGTCGTTGTTGTCGATACTCCCGCGTATTTAACATTCTTTCGAAACAGAAGCGTTTCGTAACGCGATTCGCTCGCGGCCTCCTTTTCTGTCGCGTTTTATATTCTTCGTTTATCCGATTTGTATTCTTTTTCCTTTTTTTTTTTCGTTAATTCGCCAGTATATCTAAACTGCGTGCTTTATAATAGTATAATATTAAATAATATCGACGTTAGAACTATCAATTTATAAGACGTTTCGATAAATACACGTTGCATACGTTTTGTACCGCAGTTAATGATAAATAACTATAATTGGAATGGTGTAACGAAGATAAATAAATATGTGTAATAACGTTTCCATCTCAATAAAAAGCATTTCAACGACGCAGAATAAAATATGTGAAATCCGTCGTTGGATTTGACGAGTCTGCTGTTGATATTATTTTTTTAAATAGCGTATGAACAATGTTGAACCTTGATCGTATCGATATGCGTAGTTGGTGAATGATTGATAATCAAGGCGCTTAAAAGAACAGCGTGGCGCCGCGAACCTCGCTACGTTTTCAACCCTTCTATCCACCAACATTTCTATTTTCTTATCTACTTTAATCGTCCGAAATTGTCGACGAAAACGGAGACCCGAAGCAAAGGAAAAGAAACACTCGATACTGAGTCGGAGAAACTTGGAAAAATAAAGATATCGGTGGAAGAGGAGAAAAAAAATACAGTGGCGTAAGGTGGAGGTCCGAAACAAACGGAGGAGCGATTCGCGAATGGACCACGAAAATCGTAGGCAAGAAACGGGATGATGCTCGTGGCGGCGAGCGAAAAGTAAAAGGAGGCCAGTAGTAGCGTTCGCGAATGTGAACCATGAAAACACGTATGCGAAGTGCGCAGCAACTTGTCGATCTATGCAGACGCGCGTTATGAATGTGCGAATAGTACGGATCTGCGTGAACTATTTATATCGCGAAGCTCTTAACCTGTTGATCGACGAAGACAGAGCCAATTTGTCGTTTGGATCGCCAATTTTTTCAAAGAGTTCATTTTCTTACTTAGGAATCGGATCGTTGACGCTTCTTCTCTGGCCTTTATTTACATTCATTAGTACCACGAATCACGTAAATCGGTGTATCGGGTTGTCCGGAAAGTTTCTTTCCTTTTGTAAGGAAATAATAGACGCACAACCTCTTTTCGTTTTATATTATTTTATCGAATCATCCGCGATCCATTTTCTTCTATTTCTCTTATTACAAAAGATAATAATACCAAACACAGACAAAAATAATATAAAACAGAGAATGCGGCGCATCCGTTATTTCCTTACAAGACGAAAGAAACTTTTGAAACAACCTAATATCTTCATCGATCGCGTTCATTCTTGCTTAAAGGATCATCCGGTCGAGTATGGAAGGATTCGGTTCGATGGAAATCGAGCAACGAAGAATTTAGTAACGACGCGTGAGAAGGAAACGTTGCTCTTCTTCTCGTGACCAAAGAAATTAGAACGCAAGATGGAGCGTGGAAGGCGATAGTTTTTCTTGCTTCCTTGGCGAACGCGGAAGACGATCGCGAAGGAGTCGACACGCGACACACGATATCGGTATTCCACGAACGACGTTGCACCTGACTTGGAGGCCGCGGTGGATGTTGCACGCATAAAGCGCCTTCGATAAACATCTGAATGTTATATTCCGACGACGACTTTCAAATGCGAATCACCGTCGTCGCGTCCATATTGTGTAACGTTTCAATGCGTGGGCTTTAAACGCCTACGTAATAAACTTTTTGCCATTGTATTTCTTTGCATGGCGATTCTTCCATCGCGAGGGAGTCGCTGATAAAAAGCTGGCGCTATATCGATCCTTCGATATCCGTTTCACGGAAGGACAGCGCCCTGGTCGAAGAAAAGGAAGCGCCCTTTCCACGCTTTCGATTAATGCCTGTATCTGGGTCAAGAATAATTGAGTAGGCGCAGCGTAAACACGCGTATCAAGTGGTTTTCTATTTCTTTTCGGTCGATTACAACGCGTGCTCTGCCTAAATTTAACGGGGATCCCACTCGTTCCACACCATCGCAATTTGTCTTCTGCTCGTGCAACGTGATCAGCGTTAGGTACGCTTTCGATGGATAACTGAAAGATATTTCTTCTATAAGACACTCTCTTATACTTTCGAAATTACCAAGATAATCGATGTAACCTCTGAACGGCTCGATTGCGAAAAACAATTCCAAGAATTTGCTTGATATTGTCCTCGTGAACTTGTCTCTATTTATAAGCTATTGTACATGTGTTTCATCTGCATCCTTCTTTCGTGTCTCCGATTTATAGAGCGAACTTTTGTAACGCGTCGATTATTTTTTAAACGTTTTTCGTATATTGACAAAATTTCTTACACGGCTCTTACACGCTTCGAATCCACAGCAACGCGGTGTCGCTGCTTAACTTTGCAAATCTCGACTCAACACGGCGATCTTAAGACGCTCTTTCTTGATTAAATATCAAAGACACCGGATACCGGTGAGCCACATTTCCTAAATCGTACTTGAAAGGAAACGTTGTAACCCGCCTTCGTATCCACGAGTAAACGCCTTCTCGTTGAAAACAGCCTCTCGAGGCCGAGCGTGATCACTCTCGCTCGATGATGCAACCGTGTTTTTCTTTTTTTTTTTTTTTTTGCAAGGAATACGGCGAACAGACCGACAAAGTCACTCGATGCATGCATCGGAATCCGCGATTTAATCTTCCGTAATCGTTTCCTTCTGCATTTCCTTCGTCAAACGGACTTATGATAGCACGAATGTAATTAAAAGCGGTAAACGAGGTCGAGGTATCGGGTCACGATGAGGTAATAAGTAAGAAGCATAATGGCGATTTTACCAGAGTTTTGCTTTTTTCACACAACGCTCGGTTCACCTCGCGCGACCTTATTTCGTGTGTCATCGCTGTTTATAGATCGTACGCATAGTTGCGTGCAAATGTTATTATTCCGCTAAACGAATTGACGCGTTGGAGTTCCTTCCAATCGTTCTCTTTATTTATTCTCGACGATCTACGTACACGATAAAACGGAAAACTACGATGCGTTTCGATCGATTTTTTATCGGCGTTTCGCGCTTTGAGCTTGGCGAGAAAATTAAGAAGCGAGCTTCTTCGTCGAAAGTTTCGTCCAAGCCACATCGGATAACGCATAATCAGTGTCTTAATCGTTCTTCGAACAAACTTATCCAAGAATAGAGCGAACGTAAGATCCTAAGCCGATACTGTTCGTCAACGCGTGACAGCAGTCGCGTTACACGTAAAAGTGTTAAAATTTCTTTTGGAATTTGTCACGTTTTTTATACGATATTCGATAGTAAAATATAGGATTGCCAAGTGGAAGCAAATAGAACGAAACGAAACTCCGCTGCTGGAAGAAGCGTGAAATTATGTTATTACGCGTTATAAAAGGCCTAAGACTTTGAACAGCGCGCCAAGTTCCATCCAGGTCGAGGTCTTCTTTAATCGCGTCTTCGCGTAGTAAAGTTATGAAATTAGCAAAAAATGGAATTGATCGAAATAGCGCCTGAAAAAACTCGTATAATTCATCTATTTGTGACAACGACGCACGCTGACAACGTTCGTTCTATCGAGTCGTCCTTCTAGTTATTTTCGTGATCAAACGCACTCGTGGTCCTCCGTTCCGTTGTTCCTAGGACGCGTCCTAGGAACCGTCGATGATGGAATCGATCGCAGAGACGGTCGGCTCGTGTTCCGTGTTGTCGTTTAATGGTCGAATAAATCACGGATTCGTGCGTTCTGAGATCGAGACAGAAGCGGAGCGAGCGAAGAATCGAACGGTGGCCAATGTCAACCGACTGGTTCTTCATAGACGACGTGTTTCCTTTTTGCACGAGGTGAACCAGAGGAAACACGGGAACAAGGGATCGAGATGCGTTTCCTTATGAGGTCCGACAGACCTCGACGATGCTTCGTGTTCGCCATGACCGCCACGGTCGCTCGTATGACTCGTATCTCGACCGATCTCACGGCGATCTCCTTTTCCTGCCTCTGCGACTTTTTTCGTTGCTCTTTGCAACGATACCGAGCGTCGTTTGTTAATTACGATTCATCGGTGTCGCGTCTTCTTATTTTAAGAAAGAAACGTAACGATAGACCGGGTGATTTCGTCGATGCTAATACGAATTTAACGAATTTAATATTTTCCACGCTGACAGTTGATCTTTCCACCTCCAAGAGAGAGAGAAAAAGAAAAGAAAAGATCGATCTCCAAAGAAACGCGAATCGGCTCCAAAAAAATACGAAATACAGGAGCCAGGAATTCAAAGATATCGGTAATTTATTTGATCGGGGTGATTGCGAAGAAGTTTCCCGTGGTCTGGCGGCCGGATACGACAGCCTGGTGGAATAACAAACGCGGAAAGAAAGGTCAGCACCGGATAGGCCAAAGAGACGAACCAGCGAACGAGCGAAAATAGACCTGGCCACCTATGCCAATGACCCATATTCCCTCTATTCTCGGCGTGCCACGAATTAAACTTCGTCGTTTTAATGCCACATGTTAGAGATCGTGACCATCGTCGTTGCTGTTGTTCGTTTTCCTCTCGTTTCTATCGTTCTCCTTTCGTTAAGTTCCGCCGCATAATCCTCTTGCTCTCTTCGCCTCTTCCTTCGCGTTGGCATCTCTTCGGAAAAGTGTGGAATACAGAAAAGGCATCAAAAGCTTAATTACATCGAACGCTAAGTACGCTCGCGCGAGACAAGAATCAGCTACGACTCTACGTTTGTTTGTAATTCGCGGTACGTTTCGTACAGCGATTCACGTGCGCTGTACATCGGCGTTTTGACAAAATCGTCGTCCGGCGTTTTGACAACGCAACCAACTTATCGAGCGTACTCGTTCACGTGAACGCAACATTTAGACATTTCTACGTGACGCTCGGACTGAAATAAAAGTGACTAAGGTGAAGTATAATCGCGGCGTCAACTTCGACGTAATATCACGGATGTTAATGCGTTGGTCACGCCACGTGGATATGCAAACGTTATAATTGATTGCGAACGGCGCGACTGTTTGTAGAATGGAAAACGAAACGTTCCGTGACATTTAATTCGATAAAAGCAGCTTGTACGAGGAATTCGAATCCTCGAGTCGTAATCCTCCAAATTTGTTTCGTGACTCGATGCCGCGTGACTCAACGATGGTCGATCGGAGAGAAGGTTCGAAATTCCCTTTTCAGGTTTACAATTCGGACGCATAATTTTTCTTCCGTTGCGCGATTTTCGAATAAAATCTCTTGATATTCGGCCACGTGGGTAGGATACCGATGAAATATTAAGAGGCATTGGCGAAGGGAAAACAAAAAAGAACTGGGACAACAAGAACGAGGAATCGGTTGTCGATCAGCTTTAAAAATACACCAGCACCAGTCAGATTCTAATTCGAACCGTGATCTAAATTCTATCAGAGTGTTTGGTCGACATTCGCAGCAAACGACAGATCGATGGAATAATAATTAAAAACGCTCTCTGTCCTTTCGCTTTGCAAATATAGTTTAAACTGTATGTTCATCTCCTTTTCAGAATGCAGCTCGCGTCGTGTTGCGGATGTTACTCGCTAAAAGCGGGAACATTGTTTACCGGAATGTTAGGCATCGTAAGTACTCGTCGAAAGCAAATTCCTAAAATTAATAATTTCGTAATTACATTTGTAACATTAAACGAAAGAAAAAATGCTTTCTCTGTGGTTGAATCGTTCGTTACGTTGCTTGCCAGATTCTATCGATCATCTCGTTGATCATGATCTTTACTCTGAACGTCGAATGGAAGACGATACTGATCGACGTGCTGGACCAGAGCATCGTTAAAATCATCTTCGCGATAAACTTGTGCATGACAATTTTGATCTCGACGCTGCTCATAGTCGGCGCTATCAAGGTAAAATCGTTTCTCCGTCGATTCTACAAAAATCTAACGTCATTCGCTTCGTGTTCTTTCGCACGATTGAATAAATCGAAAGCGAAAATGTGAAAAAATTGTTTTATTATAGAAAAACACGTTTATGATGCTACCATGGGTGATTCTGGGCTTGATGTTAGCGGTAGGTCTGTTAGTGAGTGTCCTGTACACGTCCATCATGTTCTTCGTGAATCACGCGGCAATAAATGGAATTCTGTGGCTCGTCATTGGCCTTATAGCCGTCGGTGAGTAGCTAATGAATTGTTAATACCTTCGTATTCTGCGATCTTGACATTTATAATCTTTCCTCTCTTTTCGATTTTCATTGGCACATTCGACAGTTCGGAGGATATTTACGAGCTATTAAAAAAAGAACTCGCCTCGAGCGTTCTTTAGAAAATGTCGTGCTAACAACTTTTAACGTTCAGTTGACCATTCATTTGAAATTGTAATGAATATTTACTATTTTTTCAGCAATCTACGCGTACTTGTGGTTGGTAGTGTACAGTTACTTCCAGTATCTGAGATACGATAAATTGAACAGCAGAATGGGACCGTACGGAAGGCCGTACAATTATCGGCGACCTTGAAGCGAATCGGTGATTTTACAAGGAAAAAAAAAAGCAAGAAGTCTCCTTTTCGCGAACAAGATCGCACCGTTCTTTCTTTCGAACGAGAAATTGATTTCGATCGTAGGAAAGAACGGTCTAATTGCTTACTCAAAGTTCAATTAGCGCAATCGCACCAAAGCACGAGGCACCGCCTTTTCGTTGATAGAGAATTTATCGAAAACCACGCAATCGTGTTTATAAACCAAAACTAATCGTCGACAGTAGATTAGAATATATTTATGACACCGATATGCTCCCTCGAACGATAATAATCTTCTGTGCAGGAAATTGAAAGTTTTCAAGATGGTTCGCCGTATTTACGGGCTATACGTTTTACTTATATCGTTGGTCTCTTTATTTTTCTTTTAAATAAAAGCAGGAAGGCAATAAAAAAAGATTTGCTTAGAAAATACTGCGGGATTTTACTCTCTATAAAATAAAATTATTTTATAGAATATTGAAATGAAATTGAAGTATTAAAATTCTCAATGCATCGTATGCTTACAATGGCTCGTCAAAGTATTTCAATACTCACCACG
The DNA here is from genome assembly GCA_014737395.1 of Bombus waltoni. Taxonomy (NCBI): domain Eukaryota; kingdom Metazoa; phylum Arthropoda; class Insecta; order Hymenoptera; family Apidae; genus Bombus; species Bombus waltoni. The sequence continues at coordinate 2,529,985 of JACXII010000051.1, forward strand.
TAAAATTGTATCACGTGCGTTAGATGAAACTTTTTAAAGTCTCATCGGAACTGTGTCTTAAAATTGAATAAAGAAATTCGCCTCGACAACCTATATAGCCCATGAAAAATCGACTAATATGATCGAATATATTGAAGAGAAAAATGAACATCGTTCGAGGGTGCAAGCTCGCGGCTTTCAAGAGAAATCGCGAGGGAGAGACACGTTTTCCGCTAGGAAACCGACACTGCCGGCTCGCCAGAACGCGATATCAAAAAGGCGAGGCTGATCCCCGCCGTGGACGAGAATAGATTCCATTTTCAAGGATGAAGAAAATGTTAAGCATATGCAAAAATATACGCGTTACCACACCGCGAGAACCAGTCTCTCCTACGCAAGGTTAACGACTGACTTTATTTATTTCCCTTACTCCCACTTTTACTCTATTCTACTCGTCTTTCCATCGTATGTAGAGATTCTATCATTTGTAACTATTGTTACAGACTATGAGAAATAAATTATTCTTTGTTTGTAACTTGTCTTTCCTCTTCCTCGTCTCGTTATCTTCCTTTCCGTCGTTTCCAGATTCTTCTCCGGCTCGTTATACCTTTATGGATGCGCCGTATCCGCGTACGTGTTATGCAGGCGATCATTCGTCAGGCGGTTCGAGCGTTTACCGGCGAGCGTTTTCCAGATTCTCCCGAATAAATAAAGAAAGCGTAGCAGCGGCTAAACCAGTAGCGTGGCTGTCGCAACCAAAGTCCGTTTGCTTGGAGGCTCTTCGCGACACGCGTACTTCGTTATTGGCGAATTTATATCCAAACGAACTGAAGCAGCCGCCGGGACGAAACCAACGCAGTATTAATCGTTCGTAGTGTTGGCCGGTGAATTCCAGGAAGCCTTCCATGCCGCATAGAACAACTTGCAAATAAAGGAGAACGCGTGAGGAGAAGAAAAAGAGTGGAATCAGACGAGAAAACAAAATTCGATGTACGTATTCTGTTTTACCTTGTTCCATCGTTAAATCTGGCGTCTGATAAGGAAATCCAGCTGTTTCGATGTCGATCAGATCTTCGAGGATCGCGGAACAATAAGATAGTATTAATTCCGAAGATGGAAGACCTCGATCGCATTTCAACTAAAATGAAACGAAATTCGATTAACTCGTAAGATAAGTGTTTGTCGAAGCAGATGAAAGAAAAGATATGGTAATGACACCGACTATCTTAGCAATTTGAACAATCAACAATCTATGAGTAAGAGGGTATCCTCTGCTAGATTCTCGATTTGTCAATATCTTTGCACAAGAATCAGGAACTCTATCGCTGGAATTCAATTTGTTTCGAACGATTTCGGCGAGACATCGATCGCTTTCTTCCTCCTTGGGAGGTCCTTGCATTATCAGCTGTCGTATGTCCCGATAAGTTAATTTAAGGTTGGCCTTCCTCTTTTTTAAAGCGCCACGGCGCCACCATATTTCTTTCAGCCATAAAACTGGATAATTTATGCTTTCGTGCACTACAATTAAAAGACTTCATTTTTGTACATAATAAGGAAGTTTTTCAAGACCGGGTATTTTTTTTTTTTTTTTAATATGATATTCTTACGCAACTGGACGTCCTCGTTCTCTGGAATCACTTTATCTAACAAATCTCGTCGAGTAGAATCGCACGATCTTAAAATCGTCAGAAGAATGTTTCGATGCTTATCCAGAAGATGTCGGGCATTTTCATGCAAAAAGATAGCAATCACGTTAGCTGTACGAAAGAATAACGGAGGTAGTTTGTTTAAGATTTCGGTACTCGTTAAACAAGTAGATTTTAAATCTTTACCTTCGACGATGGTTAGAGATAACGTAACATCGGCATTCATTTGACGAGGTCTTTGGCGAATGTAACTGACTATCTTAGACAGAACGTCCAATTTTTCTCCTACAATAAATGCGACTTTAACTCTCCATAACCAAACGTATCTCTGCTTATGAAGAAAAAGATTAGAATTGATTAAAATTTCTAATTTCGACGAGAGATACAGAAACTAATAACTGTCACAGATAGATTCTTCGATAATGATACAATAATATTGATAAAAAAAAAAAAAAAATGAAGGTAGTCTTAGATGTTTCGTCCAGTCTCACCAAAATCCTTAGAAGGAAAGTTTCCATAACTGCAAAACGGGACGCTGCAGAAAAACAGAACCGCCCAAATACCAGCGAACCTTCCAAGTGTTTCCATGTAGCTTGCAATACTGAAGAAGCTGTATCTCGATTTTCCCAGGATTTTATAGCGACAGCCCCACCGTGCACCCTGTACGTCCACGCGACTTTACAGAAATTAAGATTAAACCAGTCCTCTTCATCACGTTCGGCGGAAATCCAGCCACTTTTCTTCATAAAGATCGACGCGTCGAATCTCGGAGGACGAACTTCTGAATGAGATCGACTTCGAGAACCACTCGTGGGTGTTTAATTGATATTCGAGAGAATGCAAGGAAATAAAAAGAAGGAATAATGGATTGCAGATCTTGTTTGGTACAAAATTGTGGCGCGGAAGATACTTATTTTGTTGGTAAAGATGTTATAATATAAGGTAGCGATTTTCTACATCTTCACGTTTGTATGAGAATTTAAAAACAGTCAGGGCGGAAGCCTCGAACACTTCCTTGCTTTCTTCTTGGTCTGTAATTCGAGCAATAATATATTCTCATCGTCGTATCTTTTACAAAAGCACTAAAATTAATGATGATAACTTACGACTTTATACTGTATTTGACAAAGTCTACCATCCGGATCATCTTGTATTAATTTAATTTGAATTTTGCTAAAAAAAACAACAGAACTGAGATACTGATGATAAAAATTGTTATGTAAAAATAGGGAAGAGATACGGAATATAAATAGGGTAATATTTTATCAGAGTGGTATAACTAATGCCTCGAAGTTCTTTTCATTTGAGAAAGGATTATGTTGGGGTTGCGATTCTTCTTAGGACATATACAATATTACCATGTATCATCATTTCTAATTTACTAAATGAATAAAAGAACAGTTTGAAATGATAAAAACAAAAATTTGTAGCTAGCGATAAAAAATTGTCAGTAATACAACCGTAAAATTTACATTTAAAATATTTTTTAATTTTAATTTTTTTGTACTATTGTACTATTGTGCTATTTTACTATTGTACCAAACAATTCACGATTCAGATTTAAATTCATTCAAATTCATAGATTTCAAGCTTTAATGGAATCCTTCGTATTTATCTACACATCTTGACGATCATTTCCTGAAATAAAAAGATGGTTTAGAAAAATAATTGTTGATCTGTTTATTTGTTTAGGCATGCCCAATACAATTGCTTATATCCAGTAAGGAATCTGTAATTACAGTGAACGTTTGCAAATCATTCATAATATGAATTTTAACATTAACGAGCAGTTTTAATATTTAACATTTACGGTGCTCGCTTACCATATCATAATACAAAATTGCCATTATGCATTGTAATTGGTATTATTTAGTCGCATCATATTTATTTTACCCCTACTTACACAGTATGTTTCAACTAAGGAATTGCATAATATAACGCGATACAATCTCTCTAATACATGTTCACCAAAATATTTGTGAAAGATCAAACCTTAATAAAATAGATAAAATACTTGATCGGTTACTAGCCCTCATTCTCTATCGTGAAAGCATCAAATATACTTTAACATATAAAAAAAAAACTACACATATAGAGAGAGAATTAAAATCATATCAATGCATATATTCACCAGCCTTTTACAATCATTTAAATTTTCCAAATAAACTACTAACATATTTTCAGATATTTCTTACGGTGTCTTAATAGCAAAAATATACATATATTTTCCCCATATAATTTATATGGATGGTCTTAATAATTAAATATATGATAATAGCTAAAATCCTAAAGAATTCAATTATTTACTATACTATCTTAAGCTATTTGATCACATTTACTCAGACATATAGTTCAACGAAAAACATGTAACAAAATTAATAGTTACGAATCTTGATAATATAAATAAACGAATATATAATAATTATGTGTAAAATACATTGTAATAAACAAGAATGCATTAAAAATTATTATGTGATAATATAGATCCTTAAATCATAGATTAATAATTTAAATATATAATTTACATTCCAATGAATCATTGTGTACCTATATAGCACTCTCTTTACATTATGATATATAACCGCTTGAAAATATTAATTAATATCAGTTAAAAATTTTCTTAGCCTATACAATTCCAACGCAGTGTCATTCTATAATAATCAGAAACTACAACAGAAATGATAAAAAATATCAACAATACCCTTTCATCCTTGAAATTCTTGTCATATGAAAAATACTTTTCTAGTTATCCTTATGAGTATTAATTAAAACTCTGTTTAACGACATAATCTAAAAGTAATCTATAAATAACTTAAAACCCTAATCACAAATGATTATGTTGTTCAGGATTAACGTCAAATTCAAGTTCTAATTGAAGTCTGTAATCTATTGCAATAAATACGATAATTATAAGTATCGGTAAACGATATCTTGACTGCCAAGTAAATTTCAGCATGAACATTATAGCACGATGAAGTGTACCACCAATTCCAAAAAAGGCCTCTGATGCCATTGTTTCCGTAACAGTAGCAATCATATGAAAATCAATATCTTTTGTTGTCGGTGTTACTTTCCAATTATATGTTTTGAACAAAGTTAAAAATTAACTTTGGCCTCAAAACGCTGTTTTCGTATTCCCATCCAACCTGTACAAAATCATTGTGATTAAAATTATTTCGAATTACAATAATATCTATGTAATTGCTGAATTAGATTTATTAAAAACAAGTTAACAATTGTCACAAAAAATGTATTTTAAAATATTACCTCTTACGAACGAAGTTAACCTCAAAAACGGGTTTAATTATTTACGGTAATAATTAACAACCCTAGTTTAAAAATAATAATTTCTAGAAAATTATACGAAATTCATTATTTTCGAAAACTTTCTAGGAAATTATCTACGTTCCGTAGAGGTTAAAAACTTATGACACACTAGTGTTCAACGAACAATACGTTTAAGGCTTTCATTGATTATTGATATATTTGTTGAAACTTTGTACTTCATTTAACTGCATTCTTTCAAAGATAAAATAACACACTGATTGCACAATCTTTACAGAAATGCAAGTTTGACAGAAATTTATTTGCAGCGTGAATTGCGATTCATTTACAATATCGATATGCAATCGATAATCTAAAATGACTCCTTAACTTTGAAATTTTTAAATATAAGGCGGGATGTTTTGCTCGAAATATTTTCTACACGAACAGTTAACACCTTTTTTCATATTGTGTTATTATTGTATACAAACAGGAAAGGATTGAATTTGTCTTCCATGTTGCTTGTTTAAATTATATTTAAGAAGTCTTCGATGACTTGATTATGGAAATAATAGATTATACGGGGGACATATATGTTGTTATATATTAAATTTCTAAAGTGAAGGTTAAAGATATGATAGACATTTGAATTCATTTGAATAAGCGCCGAAGGTTTACCCCGCCCTCTGTAGTGCCGATTTCAGTGCACGTAACTGTCATTGGTGGGGTCAGGCAGAATAAACACATTTAACATGAACCATTTCACGATAGTTAGTATCACATTCGTAGTCATGAACATTAACTTCGAGGGGAAGCGTATTCTTGTAACCGGAGCCGGGCGAGGTATGCTGCGTAATTGACATAACATATATAATTTGGTAAATACTCAATCTCTTCGTCTGTTTAAGTTTGAATCGTATACCGGAACAATATTAAAGGATTTTATGTTCCTTCTTGAATTTAGTTCTGGCCCATTTTTAATGGAAAATCACTTATTGACGAAGAATTTGAATCGAACCAATCAGAGAAAGCCGTAAATTTTTCGTTCGATATGTGTGCATGACGACAGTGCTTATCTCGGTATAGAATAGCTTCCATTGCGAATAACCCATGGTGAATGTAAGCAGAGTTTTTCGTTAAATTTCTGGGAATATCGTAATTGCAATCGTATTATATATTTCGAAGATTCACACTACAAAGTCCAATATAAAGATCGAATTATATTTATTCATTTGCCAATGTCTTTCTTGCAAACGTCGTAATTATATAATTAAAAGATAGAACAAGTAGAAATACTGGAATGATCGAAATTGATAAAACAGGAACATTTCCATTACATCATGACGGCGCTCTAAACATTCGTAATTTCACAATTACGTGCGACATAATTACACGCGTGATTGCTACTTTACGATTCTCAACATAGAGAAAATTATTCGTTTAACAGATTAAAAATATTACATCGTAGGCATCGGCAAGGAGTTGGCTCTTCGTCTATCCAACTATGGAGGTCAAGTAATAGCGCTATCGAAGACAAAACGAAACCTGGAGGAGTTACACGCAGAAGATCCTCGTATTCAGACCGTCTGCGTCGATCTTAACGACTGGAACGCAACCAGGAAGGCCGTCGAAAATGTGTTACCTATTGATCTTCTGGTGAACAATGCCGGTGTTGCGCGTCTTAATGCTTTCTTTGATGCGACGGAGGAAGACTTTGACGTGACTTTCGCTATAAACGTAAAGTCGATGCTAAATGTCTCTCAAGTGGTCGCGAAAGATTTGATCGAAAGGAAAGTTGGCGGCAGCATTGTTAATGTTTCTTCGCAAGCTAGCCAGGCAGCTTTACTGGATCATACCGTCTATTGCTCTTCCAAAGGAGCAGTGGACATGTTATCTAAGTAAGAGGGAGAATTAACTTTTATTTATTTCAACATTTGTAGTTATACATGTATTAACAATATCTCTTTATAAAAGAAATAGAAAGGAAACTAATCATTATTATATCCTGTATCTAGTTAGTTGTAAATTAGCAGCCAGGAATTTCTAAAAAAAAAATATGTATTTAAAAACTTGGATTATAATTATCAGCTGAGTCGCACTCTATGTATACATCCATAATCTGTTTTACCTACCTTGCTTTAACAACCTCCGATCTATTAAGAAATGTTCACTTCCGCCAGTAAGTAGGAATTCAATGCATTGATTGATACTTCTTGCAGAACGATGGCTCTCGAACTTGGTCCGCACAACATAAGGGTAAACACCGTAAATCCTACGGTGATCATGACAGAAATGGGAAAACTAGGCTGGAGCGATCCGAACAAAGCACAAACTATGTTAAACAAAATACCACTAGGTCGATTTGGTGGTAAATTGAAATTTTCATTTTGGAAATTAAATTTCCGCTAGTTATACATTACTATTCTATTGTTATATTTGCAGAGGTATCGGAAGTAATCGATGCGATAGTATACCTGTTAAGCGATCGTAGCTCAATGATCAACGGAGTCGCCTTGCCAGTGGATGGTGGATTTTTAGCGATGTAAATTGCAAAAGCGTATCTCGAATCTCCTTTATAATAAACTACTAATACCACTGCTGTAATTTTCAATTCTAAAGACAATGTTATTACGTTATAGACAATATGTCAAATAAAAAACTTTTATTAAATAAGAAATATTCTTTCTCTCGATAGATTGGGTTTCTCGCTGAAAAGGATTAGTTTGAGAACTGTTCTGTGCTTCGAGCGTCATCGTTGTTTCATCGAGAAAGAATAGAGATAAAGAGGATAATAAAAGAAGATGTGGATATTGGAAGATGGATTCGGGATAAAGTAAAAGATAGAAACTCGAATATAGTTACTCGTTTATCTCGTTTAATTTAAAAAACGCTTCGTTTCTTCCTTTTTTATTATTTAACTAGAATTCGGCGAGCAAACGGCAGGGAACGCCGTGAAACGACGAGCGCCCATCGTGAAAGAAAACTCGTCTATATCCCGAAAATATTTGAAACGAGAGATGCGGTATCGTTTCATCGGAGTTCCCTCGCTGCTACCATCTCCGGTCTAAAACAAACTTTTCGCTTTTTTCGGCTCTCTCTAATCGATAATTATTTGAATCCCTACAATGAACATAAAGTGGTGGAGAAAAACGCGAAATCAGACTGCCTGCACGGAAGGAGACGTTCGAAACTGATTAAACACGTTGCATTTTGACTTGACCACGCCTCCTTTCGCAATCAACGTTACGAGCGAAGCATTTCCGTTTAAATTAACCCTTTATGCCAGTAATTCTTAGCTGTTTCGAAACCATTCGACCAAACGAAAGAAAAAAGAAAATGGTGTAAATAAAAAGTAGAGTAAGAAAGAAGGAAAAAGTGAAAATGACAAAGAAAACGGACGATCACTTAGTTTCTTTCTCTTGCACTCTCCTTAACCGTTATACCCGCTCTCGGTATTATATAAAAAATTAATTACAGACCACTTCCGTAAACTTCAAAAAATACAAGATTACACGTCGTAGATTAAGAATCGCTATTCTAACTATTTGACAAAGTACAAGTATTAAAATCGGTCAACACGTAGAAACATTTCATTTCCACGATGAACCTGCGTTCACGTGACTCGGGAATCTCCATAATGTTCGGCGGTTATATTAAATAGCTGCCTATTTTGATTATTATTCTTATCGTTTGAAAAATTACATGCCCTTGTCGTTGACGCACCGCTCGCACGGTCGTAGTATTACCATCGTACATAAAGGATTAACTTCAAGTCAACATGCGTCAGGATATCAAAAGAAAAAGAAAAAAAGAGAAGAGGCAAAGGATGAAAAATGAAAAAAAAAGAAGAGACAACATTGTACGAAGCAATGGGAAAAGCTCGAACATTTCACGCATTCGTCGCACTATCGTCGACACGTAGTACACGGATAGACGAACAAACAAACGGACAACGACGGTCATCATATTTTTTTCTTGTTTTTCTTTTTTTTTTTTTACAATTGCACTTCAGTTTAGGAGTTAACGGACTCACATCAAGAATGTCAAGTAATGCAAGCATAATTTCCTTAATTCCCGATCGACCCACCAAAGCGTTCAGTCTCTGTTCGTTCCAATGAAAGTCGAAAGTAACCGACAGTGTCAAGAAAATGGACGCTTTTCCGAGTATAATGAGAAGAACGCTCGCCTGATCGTAATTTTCAGGGAGAAGAACGAAAACTAGAACGCTCTAGTGGGTCAAGGTTCCAACCGCGAGCAATAGATTAAATATCCGCAAATTTATACGTTTTTCTTTTCCTTTCTCGTCGCACTTATACAATAATAGTAGTAGTAGTAGTAGTAGTAGTAGTAGTAGTAGTAATAATAATAATAATAATAATAATAATAATAATGATGATGATGATAATAATAATAATAGTAATATCGGGCCGATAAGTCATTCCTGCTTTTCTTCTGCATTATTTTCAAACGGTAGATTCGATCGATCGGTCGGTCGGTCGGTCGAGTAGTCGATACTCAAAGCGCAGGTTTATACTTCTCTGATTTCCATTCTCCTTTCTTATTTTCCCCCTTTCTTCCGACCTGTACGCTCTTGCCATCCTCGAAGATTGTACACGCACAATATACAAACACACGACGAGAAACTAAGAAAGAAACGTGTGGCGAAAGCGTCGGTGTTATATTCGGCTTTTTTGTTTTCTACAGTGAGAACTCGATTCCAAGGAGAAAATGGAGAAGATCCTTAGAAACGTAATTGAATGAGACACTTTGATTCTCGTTTACGCTCGCCGTTCCGGCTAAGCGTTTTTCCCCTCAAACTCCCGCCAACGGATTAAACTCGACGACTAAATCCGTGTGGATAGCCTAGACGTTTAGTCGATCGGTTAGCCGCTCGTGCTTTTCATCAACCTACAAAGAAAGAAAACGTGAATGCAAGCAAAGGCCGAGTCTCAAAGATGGCAAGAGTTGTTGTTGTTGTTGTTGTTGTTGTTGTTGTAGTATGCGATGAAGAAAAACGAAAAGATTCGTACTATAGAATGCAACGTAAATCACGAATATCGTGTTTCCCTCCGCGTTTCCTCTCGGCACACGCAAAAGTCACGCGCTCACATACACACAACGAATCATCCGTAAAACTATTTCTTTCTCTCGACTTTTCTCAAGCACACGTACGTTCTTTCTATTCTACCGATTCGTAATCCACCTCTCGCGCCTCTTTTTCTTTTGCAGAAACAAGAGTTGCAACACGCGAGTAAACACAACGATAAGACGGCGAAACGGAATAAGAAGAAGGAAAGCAAGTCTAAAGCAGTTCAACTCTTGACGGCTAAAAACGCTTCGCTTTGTTTCTCCTTGCACGTATAGTACACAAAGGCAGTTTTATAATACTCTTTGTCGGTGTTGCTTCGTTTCTTCGTACATTTCACCTAATTGTTTTCGCCCGTTCTTTCTTTCTTCCTTATATCGTCTACGCATACTTGTCGCACGCGTTACGTAGTACAATTGGAATAAGTTTCTCGCAATTCATACACCAACAGAACTTTGCCCATCATTCGCAAACATATACTATACACGCACACATACATCGTTCACGTTTTATAGTTATTTCCCCTTGAATAGATCATGATAATTGTATATATATGTACATATACAAACCGTTCGCAAATCCATACAATTTCGATCAGTATACTTAAAATACGATTGATCGCGAATTATACCTCAATGCCGTGATCGTCGTGACGCCTCGTCGATGAAGGTCTTCGTAGACGCTTCCCTACTCGTGCCGCAGACCAGTCTACTACACGCGTTCTCTAGTTTGCTCTTACTTTTCTTTTCCTTTCTTTTCTTTCCTTTCGTTCTCTTTCCGCCTGTTCTTCTCCATTTTAAGGAGTCTCGTGTGAATCCGATCGGACTCCTTACGGTCGAGAAGAAGAAGAGGAAGAAGAGGAAGTAAAAGAAGGAGAAGAAGGCAAAGAAGAAGAAAAAAAAGAAACTCCGCTAGGCCGAGCGAAATCAAGCGCGCACCATCTTTCCTCTTTATCGTTTCCTATTTATTCCGCGTTTGCTTCTTTCTCATTTCGCTTCGATTCGAAGCATCGACGAATTTGTTAGCCAGCACACGTCGCTCTTAATCGGTTCAGTTTGCACCAACGACTATCTTCCGATTCTTTTCGTTTCAAGTAAATTTTTATTAAATTCGTGCTGGGACTTTCTCTTTAATTTGGATGCACAGAGAGGTAAAAAAGAAAAAGACAAAAAAAAAGAGAGAATATCTCTTCCCAACGTTCAAACTGCATTTCGTGCGGCGTAAAGGTAATTCGTCGTACAATAAAGAGGGGGGAGGGGAAGGGGAGGGGAGGGGGGTAGTGGGGAAGGAAATGCCGGACGCTGGCGCTTCTCCTCTCGTTTCTGTTTCTTCTTTTCTGTTTATTTCTTTGCAAAGACTTGGCGTTAATATCGCGACCACGCGATGGTCAAGGAGGAAACGACGAATCGTGACAAGATTAATTCCGTGCGTATCGTTTAGTCGTGAGATAGAACTCAAGAGTTTCCGCTCGCGCTGGCAGTGTTTGTTCCTTCTACATTAAAATTCCGAAACGATCCTCGATTCGATGGCCATCATCGGAAATCGTCTAAGCTTAACGATCACAAAATCACCTCTAATCCCGACGCGTTGCCTCGATGATCTTTTCTCGTTCGTGAATTTTAACGCATGGTGATCCGACAACTTACAATCTATTTTTAATTTTATTCCGAATTCGAGGTCATCGAGCACCTAATACCAACAATACGCAATACGGATACCATCGAATCAAAAACATTTTCTGAGAAACAGAAAGATTATGCTTGTTAATTATAGAGAGGGAAAAAAAAAGGATTAAGGAAGTCGACGATGGAAAGACATCGAAGCGTCAATATCGAATAACAATCGTACAGATAACGAATACACAAATACAACTTCATAAAATTAACAATGCTTTAGAACAATGTCGCCGTACGATATTCGCCGTTGGCAATTTACATTTAATTTAATCACGTTCGTAATAATATCGATGGAAACGTAATTCGATTAGAACGTGTTCAAGTTTCGACGCCTTCCATCGCTTCCATCGCGCGAAGTAACGATGGTCGTCCTCTGCGCGCGTGTAAAGCGACAACTACGAACAAACGTCTGGACAACTGTCTAACAGCGTAGAATTTTACGGATCAAGTAAAAATAAATTCCGTTATAAAAATAAAATAGTAGCAAGTTTATAATCGTCACTCGAGTCGTAACAGTAAAACGTAAAAAAATGTAAAACGCAATCGCAGTACGTTTTGATGTTATATAAAACCACCCTTTGCTCTGCTAATAGACAAACGATGACTGATAATAGACGAACAAGCTTGACCGAAATGTTTAACAAACAAAAATATTCTCGCCCTTCTTCTTATACTAAAATTTAACCAGGCGGAATACGAGCGCAGAGGATGAGCGAGATCGAAAGGAACGAAAGGAAACAGTAAAGAAAAAATCGCGATACGCAGAGGTCTGTGCGATGGATTCGTCGTTTCCATTTTGAATCGTCGAATGAGAATGCCTTTGCAATTTCATTTCGTTCCCGTCTCGAGAGGATCGTTGCAGAATAAGTCGTCCTTTTTATACAAGTCACACATAATAAATTTCGTGTGTGTGTGTGTGTGTGTGTGTGTGTGTGTGTGTGTGTGTGTGTGTGTGTGTGTGTGTGTGTGTGTGTGTGTGTGTGTGTGTGTGTGTGATTAGCGATAGCAACAGCGGTAGTAATGGTAGTACTAGTTGGTAGTAGTTTAATTAGTAATAGTTAATTGGTAATAGTAATAATAATAGCAGTAGTAGTACCCTATGAAAAAAATACATAGAAAAACACGTGTCGGTATAATATATATTTATATATAACCTTCTTTTTATATCACGTTTTTTTGTTTTTCATCTTTTTTGTATTATAATGCGCCCACGATACTTTATACAAGACAAGGTCGATCAAGGGAGGAGGAGGGAGGCAACAGGAAGTGACAAAGGCCGATGGAAGGGTAAGAATGGAGAAGTGAGGTTGAAAAGTGGAAGGATAAAAAGGCGGGGGGGGGGGAGAGAGAGAGAGAGAGACACGGGCGATATCACGGAAGGAGTTTCGCTTCGATCTACGCTTCCGTTGACTAAATCGGCTTGCCAACAAAAACGAACAAACGGCCGCTAGATCTTTGATTTGATTCAAATTTCGTTAACAATTAACGTACGCTTCTATAATTTTCGTCGAGAGTTTTGGTATCTTCTTACACGCTATGACAGACAGTCAAGTTTTGATTGAGGATTGGTAGGATAGATTCACCCTAGGCTACCATTCTTCAAATCCGAGGTCCTCGCAATGCGATCGATCGTTTCTCTTCAGCTTGTTAAATTTAAATCGATATTCGCGCCCGAATATATGATTGTACATACAAAATCAAAGTTACAATGAACGAACGTAACAATACGTAGATGATAGAGTGAAATCTAACGTAATAAAAATGGTACAGCTACGTCGAGATACTTAAAAAAGAAGTCTACGATACAAAAAAAAAAAGAAAGAAAAAATGAAAAAGAAGAAGTCTCTATATATAACGTCTCTATATTTTTAATACGATAAAAAAGAAACGAGTCTGTATACCGATGATTCGACGATCGAATTTCAAGGCGCGGTTATTCAACGCTGAAGTTTCAAGATTCTACATTTCAAATTAGAATTTGGCGTCATAAATAAAAGCTATTCGATACATACACAAAGGTGATTGTACCTATCTTACTTAATACGCGATCTACATACACATCATATTAATACATGTACGAGTGTACAAAATTTGAATCAAATCGATTATTCAGCCGTCGTCATACACCTCACCGTAAATAAGACGATTTCGACGACTTTCGATTTTTTATATGCCGAACAAAAGATGCATTTCTCGCGCGAGAACAATCGGTTATTAAGGATTCTGCATTCTCGCGTTTTTCTCTCGGACACTTTCTCGCGCTTGTCCCTTATCCTCGCTCCCTCTTACTCTAATTCGCTAAAGTCGCACGTTCAACGAAATTTCATGAATCAAGGCAATTATTCGCGCTAACGAGAAACTCGATTTCCGGTGAATCTCTCAGGGTACCGTTTGTGGTTATCGAACCTAGCTGCTGTTTGGCTTCTCGCCGCGTGCCTCGAGCTTGTGGCCGTTTTAATTTTCTATAGAAAGGATCTTTTAAGATCATTCGCGATTACAAAGCCGAGCGCACAGACGTTGCCACGTTGCGAGAACAACGATTCAAAAACCATCGTACCCGCGAGAAATATGCTCGTATCCCAACGATCGTTTCTCTCAACGAAAGTTCGAGATCGATCTCTGTCCTCTACTCTGTTCCAGCCTCTGCAATTCGAGCACACGCATACACGTAGGTCGAAATCCAACCATTACACACCATCGACGAACACAAAAAGAAACACGCATACAGGACGCACGACTCGCACGACTGAGTTTGATATCGTTTCGTTATCGGCCGAATCTTCGATCGATCCGTCGCCATTCTCTACGATTCTCTACAATCACGACTCGAATCTTTCTTTCTTTCTTTCTTCGTTGATCGTTGCTGTACAAACGATACCAAACTCGTAAAACACGTTCGTCTCTCGCAGCCGGAAAATCGGCAGAATTGTACAAAAAAGAAAAGTGCGAGAGGCTAGACAGGGAGAGGAGAGGAGAGGTACTCTCGTCGGCGAAAAGTTGAATCGTGTACCTTCGATCGTTCGTTGCTACGGTCGTCTTTTCTGTCCGAACCGATGGATTCGACAATTACGCGTAGGAAAAAAAAAAGAAAAAAAGAAATACAAAAAAAAAAGGATCAAAGTTCGTACACGAATCGACACGAATTGTACAGTACGCTGGATCGATATATTGGCGCGTCTTAATCGTTCCTTGATCGTCCCCTTAACTGAAACAACCGACTTATTGGATTTACCTTACAGCCACGCTCTAGTCATCCGCTTTTTTCTCTGTATCTCGGCAAACAGTCACGCTATATACAGGTTCTGTGTCATCGGTACGGATCACGCCTAGCGCAACGGGTCTTGACTTCGAGTTGATTTCCTCAAGTTCGGCTCGAAGGAAACTGGATTGTGCGACCGGTGCGACTTGACTTTCGCGGGTCTGTCCGGTTGATTGCGCGAGTGCGTGACAACTTTCGCTGCCCGAGAACCGTCGTCCAGCCGTCTCTGCCGATTTTGTCTATGTACAAATCGTGTTTTAACGTTAATGGGATAGGGGAATAATCTACACGTTTATACAATAATGCTCGTCCGCCGGTTCTCGCGATTAGGTTGCGGCTATTAATGCGATTTACGGAAAATCGTAGTTGTTACGCAAAGAAACGTACAGAGTGTGTCCTTAATGTGTAAAAATATAGAAAACATTTAGAACAAAATATATCTGTATAACGAGCTTGCGATATATAAAGAGCGAAACAGATCTCTGTATCTACGTCCCATCTTCTTAGCCGTGTACGTAGGAACGTAAATTTACATAAACATCCGCAGTCTACTGTAATCCCCATTGGTCGAAACGGTGAAACGATCGCTGCGAATCTGAGAGCTGGAAACTCGAGCCCGATATCGAGCGAACGTTAGGCAAAAATGACAGTACGAAGATTCTGTCTTTTCGACGGCTTTTTAACACGGACGCGCGCAGCATGTTTTCCTATTGGACTCGTTGAAAAAGCACGCTCTAAGGATCGTGGTCGATCACGGCGAATTTCATATTCGCCGGACAATTGCAGCTAAGACGAAGATTACAAGTATCGTCATCGAAGTCGCGTACTGTACACTCGCGATCTATCCTAAGAATCGCGGACCGCGCTCCCGCGAAACGTCCTTAATCGATACAACGCAGAGCCATAGAGCTCTGCGCGACATGTAGGTGCCTCTATTTCTAAAAACCAGCAATCCTTCGTGGAAGGATCGTTTCGGTCTAACAAATAGTTTCGAGTTCGTTCGCTTAACACTGTGTGTAGTCGTCGCTGTATAAACACGTGTCCACGTACATTTGATAACAGTCTTAGCTCGTCGACGACTCGTTTCAATCACGAAACAATTTCAGTCGAAACACGAGTCCATTCGTCGTTGGATGATGGCGCCTCGCCCGCTATGGCAAAGTTGCGTTCCACGTCCGGACACTTGCGTCTCTCCTGTCGTTTGCACGAGAGAACGTTGGATCTCTCGCACGGTGGTTGCGATCCTACGAGACCCACGATGTATCGTGGATCGTCGATCGCCAAATCGACTCTCCTGCGACTCTCGTCCTCGAGAAACTCTTTCTCGCCAGTGAACGCGTTCGCGTAGATCGTCGACGATCGTGGATGAACCGTACTGGATCATCGATACGACGAAGATTCGCGCACGTTTCGTACATCATCGACGAACATTGGGAAATTTCTTTTTAAGGGATCGTCTCGACGGATCGTCTACGAATATTATTTTCGAATGGACAAGAGGCTAGACATCTTGACGCTAGACCGATGTCTCTTTCTTCGACTTTCGAGAAACTGTGTATCCGTGGTGTCTGTGGTATCGGGTGGTGGAAAACTCGTGGTTACCGACGACGTTATTGTCCACGATGACGATGACGATGACGATGACGATGACGGGCGTTGTCGACTAGATCGCTGATAAAGAGGATGATAACGACGACGACGAAGGCTAAGATGAAGATGAAGAGAAGTCAGCTATTGCCGTTGTTGTTGTTGTTGACTCACTTGTGTCGAACGCTTGCCAGCCTGCCCAACAGGATGGGTGGGGCCATTGCATTGGCGCTTCCAAAATAAAAGACACACAAAACACGGACATTAGCGCGCTACCGTTCTCGAAGCGTTAAAAAACGACCGAAAAACTTTGCCCTCTCTTTCTCTGCCTCTCCTTCTCTCTAGTTTGTTAGCCCGTTTTCGTCTCTTTTTTTTTCCATCGCTTTGTCCCGTTCGTTCTTTTGCACCGCTTAAGGAAATTTTGATTACTCGACGAACGTCGTCGCCTCGTATTGCTTTTCTATCGGTTCTGTTATCCTGCTTTCCTGTCTCAGCGTCAGCGTGCTTTCTTTATACATACATACATCAGCTCCGTTTAATCGTCGCGCGACTACGACTCACTTTCGCGAGTTTCTTTTCTCTTTCTTTCTTTCGTTCTTTCTATCTTTCTTTTCCGTATTTCGCACGAGAGAGATCGTCGTTAGATTCGTTTCGTTGGCTAACGATTTAAAAGCAAGTCGCGCGAGTCTCTTTCGACACTCGCAAGGAAACGTGTATTTTATCCTGTTTTTCGAGAGATACTCGTGCACAATCTCGACGACGAAAGGAGCGTGTAAGTCGATCGTTTAAGAAACAAACGATCGTGAGATCGAGTGTACCAGATCGACCTAAGCGTTTCTTTTCTCTCTTTTTCTTTTTCTTTTTTTTGTCTTTTTTTTTTATTTTATTTATTTATTCATTTTTTTGTTTCCGCTAGAGAGCTTTCTTTTCGAGAAAAGACACGAAAGAAACACGCATTATATGTGTGTATGTGCGAAATGCAGCGACGTGGCAGGATCAAAGGCTCGAAAGCGAGAGACTCGAGAAGCGAGACTTTCGTTATGACTCGCGACAGGGCTACGAGAGGTCAGAGAGAAGGATCGCAAGGCGAATCTTTTTTTTTTTTTTCTTTCTCTTTTCGGTTTCATTTTTAAATGTTCTTAATCCACGATTTCAGTATTTTTCGCCGGTGTCCGCTACCGTGGCACAGGAGATTACTTTCGCCCCCTCTTTGCCTACTTTTGCGATTTAGAATTAGTGTCTTAGCTTTCGGTTACCTGAAAAAAATTCAACGAAAGAACATAAAGCGGAATTCTAGTCAATCGCGATGCCAAATTTCGTATTTGTTTTGTCTGTTTTCTTTTCTTTTTCGTCTTTTTTTTCTGTTTCTGTTAAGATTTGTTTCTTTCTACGGCGTTACGTTATCGAGTATTGTTTTTTGTCTCGCGACAAAATATTTAGAGAGAGAGAGAGAGAGAGAATGAAAGAAAAGAGAAAATGAAAGAAACAAATAAGAAAAAAGAAAGAAACGTGCGTGCGTGCATGCGCAATCCTCGAACGCCCCAGCCAGTGCGCGTCGGTCTGCCCAATGCGAGGAATTTTGCGATCGTCGAATGTGTTTTTCAACTCTCACGAACATATACGTCCACGGCGTTAGAAATACGCTGTTGTTAAAACGTTTACGGGAACAGTTCTAATCTCTATTAACCTCTATCAGTCTCCGTTAATCTCTATCAACTTTCCACCATTTGCCTTGAACTTTGTGTATTCACCTTCTTCCGATAAAGTCAACGTACAATTCCGACGGAACATTAATCGCTTTGCAGAGCGTGCAACGTCCGAGACGATAATGTTGAAAAATCACGCGTATCGTTGATCTGTCGTTCGTCTGTCGTACATAATAAAATCAAACAAAGGATTGGCAAACACCGCCTTCTCATAATACGGCTTTAAGATGTTCGAACGTTCGAACGAGTCCGATCAACGAACCTTGCGCTTGCAATCTTCGGACGGTATACGCATAGCTATTTTGTTTTGACAATACGCGAGAAACAATGACATAATCTTCCATCTATCGTTATCGGGCAGCTATCTATCGAGCAGAGTACGAAAAGCGTTATCGAAAAAAATTGGGCGCGTTTGTTGGTTGAATCGCTTCGACGAGATACGCGCAGAGTTTCGAATATCTATCTTATCACCGTCGCGAAAGAATTACAATCACCAGTCGTGTTACGATTTTTCTACCATTATGATATTCTCGGAACGCTATTGTTCGCAACGTATTCTGTTCTTAAAGTTTATCGGTCACGAACCTAAAAAACGAAACTTTCGTCCGAAACCTGCGAAAGCCGCGAATACAAAGTGAAACATTACAAAGTTTTCGTTAGGTACCCCGCCTTTCCGTACACGATGCGATAGAATTTGCCCTATCGCGTCGCTTAATTTACCCAATCATTTATACTATTCGCGATTCTTTCAAACGGATAGAGGTCGATAGAGAGCAACGTAGAAAAATGGAAAAATATGTTTTATATTAGATTGTCCCGAAAGTTTCTTTCCTTTTGTATGGAAATAATAGACGCACAACCTCTTTTCGTTTTATATTATTTTATCGAACCATGTACGATCCATTTTGTTCTGTTTCTGTTATTACGATCGTACGTGATTCGACGAAAATAATATAAAACAGAGAATGCGGTGCATCCATCTGTTATTTCCCTACAAGACGAAAGAAACTTTTCCGACAACCTTAATACTTATTTCTAACGCGAACTATATCTTTCTCGATACGCTTCTACTTCTAGGCTTTAAACTGTGTTCGTGATAGATAGCGTTACGCTCAGATCATTCCGCGTCGAACGATAAAGTGGAGTATAAGCAGCAGTTGCCAAGCAGAATTTCATAATCGTTCGATCCGGCGCAGCGATTCCGCTTCCCTCGCTTTTCCGTTATGCTTCTATTCGCGACACATGCCTCTGAATAACTTGGAAACCGAGCGCAAAAGTAGATACTTTCGCAATACCGCGGTTCGTGTTTTCCATCGCCTTTTCCTGGCCGACATTAGGCATCCCGATCGGCGCGAACGATGCACACGATTCGCGAGTCACACGTGTTACAGGACGAAAAAGGGATCGTACGAGAATCGAAATTCCTCGACCATTGGTCACATCGTTCGCGTTGCGTCCGAAATTTGCGCGAAGCGAAGGTGAAATTATAAAATGTACAGCGATTCACGAGCGTGGAGGGACACAAGTTGTCGCGTGGCTCCACGCCGCGTTCGTTTCCGCCTTTTTAGTATGCGAAGTAATGTACACAGAGACGTACTTTGAGACGTCGCGTAAAGAGAAACCATCCCAGTGCACCCGATATAGCAGGCAAGTAGATTTCAACGTTGCATTTGGAAAGAATCTTTTTCCTTCGAGGGGAGGAAAGAAAAAAAAAAAAAGAAGAAAAGAAAGAAAGAAAGAAACGAGAAGAAAGGAAATCTTTCGATTTAATCGGAGAAGTAACATCGCAGCTACAAATTAGCAAGATGATTCTTTCCAAATAACGAAAAGTGCACTCCTTCTCCTCTCTCAACATCTCTCCAGATCTCTGTCGATCGAGGAAGAACCATGCCACGGTATCAAGACACCAATCTACCAAAAAAGTGACCTGCCAAATTAGAATTCAATGCAACTAACACTGACATCCATCGTCGAGATCTAGTTCGCAAGCAAAATAATTTCTTTATTGCGAATAATCGCAGTCCGATAAAAAAAAAAAAAAAACACGAGTTGCGCAACTTTTCTCCGAGTTT